>NQII01002490.1:23960-167438 GCA_002778355.1 Clitarchus hookeri | reverse complement strand
CCATGGATTGCATGCCATTTGCCACTTGTGGCTGGTAAATTGAGAACAGTTATCAGTCAGTATGACATGTAAGTACCCCCAGCGGGGGAAAATTTCAGTTTCAAATTTTCTGATAATGTTTTGTCTCTCCTGGCTGGGTAGGGGAAATGCTTCCACCCAGCTGGAACAGTGGTCCGTGACTACCAGTAGGTATCAGTTTCCTTTCGTACTTCTGGGGTACGGCCCCACTAAATCAGCCAGTGAGTGCAGGCGGTATGAGGCTGGGTTGGGGCACGGAGTTCGCTTTGCCTCGACAGCACACCTCACAGTTGTTGACGTACTGTTGCACATCCCGGCTTATCCCATTCCATGTGTAGCATTCTCCTATGACCCGAAGCGTCTCTTTAACTATGGGATGATTGACTTGTGGGTGGTCATGGTGGTGGCGGCACAAGTCAAACTCCATTAGGAACATTTCCAATATTCCCAACTTGGTCTTGGTGTTTCTTGACTTGTGCAGCCTTGTTGTCTGCGAAGTATGAAGTGCTTCCCTTTAGGTGATATCGGTACTTCCTCACCGCCCATATCACGGCGAGGCACTCTTGTTTGTTAATTTGATATCTCTGTTCCGTGGCGTTCAAACGGGTGCTGGCATATGCAATGACCTGAGGTCGTTCGGCGGGGTCCTCCTGGTATAGGACCGCCCCCAGCCCATTCTGGCAGGCGTATGTTTGTAATATTAGGGGGCTCTACCCTTGGGGTCTGTGGAGTTTACCCAGGTGTTGAAAGCTTCTCTTCAGGGTGCAAAATGTGTTGTGGTATTCTTCCCCCCACCGCCAACGTGTTTCCTTCTCTATTAGGGGTTGAGGGGTGCCATTTGGTGGGCGATATCTGGTACATAGTCTCGCAACCAGTTACACAGGCCCAAGAAGCAACGTAGTTGTTTCTTACTAGTGGACTCTTCTGCCTGCTCTATAGCCCGTATTGAAGTTTCCTGGAGGTAATTCCCTTTGGGGATGATTACGTGACCCAAGTAATGTATAGTGGTTTTCCCAACATGGCTTTTAGACAATTTGCAGGTTCAGCCATGCAAATCTAGCCTTTCAAGTACCCTCTGGAGGTGTCCGCAGTGTTCTTCCCAGGACTTTGAGTACACAATTATGTCGTCAAGATAGGCAAAACAAAATTGGCCGATGAGGACCTCCGCAGACATTAGTCACTGGAAGGTGGCGAGGGCATTCTTTAATCCAAAGAGCATTACCCGGAACTGGGGTGTGAAAGCCGTATACTTTTGACTGTCTGAGTAAACTGAAATCTGCCAGTACCCCGATTGCATGTCTATGGTACTAAGGATTTTTGCCTCCCCTATATCCCGGAGAGTTTGCGTAAGGTTGATTGCCGGTGGTGCTATAAGGTGTGTCACATCATTCAAGTCTCTGTAGTTGACACAAAATCTTAGTTTCCTGTCTTTTTTAGGGACTAAAACAACCCGGGAATTGTAGGGCAAGTCAGACAGTTCCACAATCCCCTGTTCTTTAACAGCTTTCACCTGTTCCATAATCAGGTGTCGCCTTCGGGCGGACACACGGTATGGTCAGTCGTAGACGGGCATATCGGTGGTGGGCAGAAATCTCATGCTGGAAGCTACGTGTCTGGCGTAGCGAATCCCCTTCGCCGAAAGCTCCAGCATGATTGTCGAATATTTGACGAAGCTGGGTGAATTCTCGGGTGCAATTGTATGGAGGGGGGAGGGGGAGAAGAATTGCAGCGTTCGGGCCGTGTTCCCAGTTGACAGTCGTCCTGTTTATATAGTCAATATAGATCCGTTGCTGGCCATGATCCATAATACACTGTTGTTGACGTAGCAATGGCTGACCTAAATTACCGCTTCAGTAATATTCGGCAAGACTACGAATTTGGTTGAGTGGTATTGACGGTATATCCCTACTGTCAAGAGTAGCCCAGCTGTTGACCTTAAGGGTCTGGTAGTGTTGTGCCATGTGCACCAACCAGTTTTGTGGGTGAAGCGAAGCTCGTGCAGGAGTGAGCAAGTCACTTCTTATAGAATTCCCCATAGCAGCGGAATCTAGTAGGACGAGTGTATTATGTCCATTGATTTCCACCTCTATGTGCAGGGCTTCCGGTGAGTCGCTTTCTTCAGCTAGTCTTTAGAGGAAGACGGGCCCGTGGTTCCCGGTGGTGGTGGCCCACTTCACACCCCAGCTGCGGCATTTGCCGCGTGTGGGGGTCCTTTAACCTCTGTTCGTCTCTGTAGGGGGTCAGGTGCCCTTGTTATTCCCCCTTCCCCCACCGGCCCCCAGTAAGCCTGCTTGACTGAGCAATCTCGGTTAAAGTGCCATTCCGGACAGAACCAGTACTTAGGGAGTGTCATAGTGAGGGGAGCAGAAGGGGGAGGGTTCCCTTTTCGCTCGGGCTGCTTATCGGTCTCCTGGATTTTACTGGCGCATGTCTTGTCTAGCGGGGCTTGTGCCTTGTAATTTCTTTCTGTTTCAATCACCCTTTCCACCAGCTCATCGTCTGTTTGTAGCATCAGAATTTGCAGTACATTCAGCAATTTGGGAAGAAGCAAGCATGTAATGTGGCGCACGCAGCTTTCCCAGTTTCCTTCGGGGAAAATTCTTTTATACATCTGTACTTTTAGCCCAACGAAAATCTCTGCCTCTTTCTCGGAGGCCTGGGTTCAGCGATGAAATTGATGGTTAAGTGGGCTACTTACTACCTCTTTGTCTGAAAACTGATAGATAAGGTGTGAACACAGCTGCCCCCCCTCAGTGATTAAACTCACCGTATTTATTCCGTCATTTAAGAGTTTTTCCCATTAATTACTTCTGGGTCTTCCCAACCCATTGCTTAATTGAAACCTCATTTTCACGCAGTTCTTTTTGCAGTCTAGGGTAAACATTAGCGGGTCTTCATGTGGTCTTCCTGCGAATTCCATAAGTTGAGGTCAGTCGCTAACCCGGGTGGTTGTTATGCTATAGCGAATGCCACGACTTTCAGGTCGGCATTCCTCTGCACACCTGCAAACCTCACACCTATACACGTGACCCGGTCTCGTTACTCACATACCTGGCCAGCCTATGCATATGTGATGATAAGTCTGCGCACAGACAATGCATTGTACCATATTAATTCCTTGCCTGGCGCAAGTAAGCCAGTTGCAATATGCAGTCTGGCGGGTTCGGCAGTTATTACATCTGAAGTTTAGCCCGTCTGTGTGCCTGGACTCATCTAACAGAGGTAATAATGTAAGCTGTGTTGGCAGTGTGCGCATACATAATATTTACCCCGTGCCAGGGCAAATGGCTATATGGCACCTTTAGGGTTGTTCGGTAGCGGCCTCGGCCATGGTGTACGTTGCTTCCTTATCTGACATCTCGGCTAGTTACAATAGAGCGCCACGGGGTGTTTTCAGACTGCCCGAAGTTTGGTTTGTTTCGGTTTAACTCCCGGCTAATTTAACTGGTACTTGGGGTCATGCTGTCCTAGTTCTTCTTAATTACACTAGATAATTAAGCGCTCATGGCCCCACGTTGGGAGCCATGAAAACTCCTGACGCGTGACGTCGGGTGACTCACGACGTCACAGTCGGGCAACATTTTGGGTGTCTGTCAGAGAGATGAGCAATATGACTGGGCTGATTTTATTGGCTGCTCGTTGAACACTGGCCGGTAAATAAGCTAATGCGCGTGGCTTGACGGCACGGCACAAAGTCTGCTGTGGGCTTAACTGTCCTTCACACTACAGGTTTGCACACAGCCACTGGTTTACCTGTAATGGACGTGGCCAGGGGTAGCTCCCGACTCGGCCGCTGTTACTGCTGGAGCCAACTGGAACTAGAGCCCAGTCCTTGGGCGGAGGTAGAGAGCCCAAGGGACATAGAGCCCCTGATGGAAGTCGACGACGACTTGGTGCGGCTCGCCGGCGGTCTTGTAGGGTGGCTGAAATAGGGAAGTGTGAGGGGACTAGGAGGTGAGGGCTTGCCAGTCGACGGGCGGCTCAAGCTCGTTCCCGGACAGTTATGCTGCAGAGGGCAGTTAGGGTGGCTTGAGCTCATTCCCGGGATGTTGTGCTGCAGAGGGCAGTTGGGACTGGGATACAGCTAACGTTGGATTCGGAGGCAGTAGCTGCCTTCCTAGCTTGCCACTTCGCACCACTCCTATGGGCGTATGGCATAGAGGTAGGAACTAAGGTCTGCCACGCTAAGGAAGAGCAGGCGACGTAGATCCCTTGCTAGGTGTAAAGCCAGCCGGGGCCGAGCCACCCAGAGTCGTACCCGATTACTCCAACCGGCGACAGTTCAGCGTGGTGGTTAGAGCGGTGGATTACCAGTCTATCATTCCTTCCAACGACAGTTCAGCATGGTGGATGGAGAACACGTTAACACGTTTAGAGTGAACGGTGATGTGGCCAGAGTTTTGTGTCCACAGTTGAGAGCAGTTCTGAGTTTGTCCATACCCTCGTGATAAGGGACAGCCAGATGGATGTCCGAGTTGCTGATCTTTTTTTGAGGATCTGTGGTTGAAGTGGCATGCTCAAACGAACACCCAACCTTTGAAACAAACTAGTGCACCCTAAATTGCCACCCAATGACCGTCAGTAATATCACCAGTAATTATATAAGATAGGGACTTTTCGAAAAATCAGGAAAATAATACCTGCAAATGTTATTTATGGTCAATACTAGTCACACTAATAGGAATTTTATTGGGGCTTACCGTAATTTGCAATATATACCAAGAAATGTGATAGTGAGGAGGGCTATGAAAATTGGGGTATTTTGTAGTAAAATAAAGTAATATTTATGTCCAATATCTTTATATTGGGTCCCTAAATCGTGTTAAATGCGAGAATACCTTAGGAAACCAAACCTTAATTCACAAAACGTGATTCACAGGGTATATTTATGCCAACGCGCCGAGGTTATAAAGGTATAAAGCACTGCAATCAAGCAGTGTTGGAATATCATTTAATTCTGTTGAATTTCTCAAGGCTTACCTTGTCTATATTGGGGAAAGGATTGTACTACGTAACATATAAGTAGTAGAAAAAATATACATATAGTATATCACACAAAAAGACGTTCACAGGTGTTGTGAACAAACAGTTGACATATATCGCCATGATACATTCATTGACCAATATTGCACAGACAGGAAACAAATGTGCTTTGGTTTTGGTTTACGTGACATTTGTATGCTGGGAGAGTGCGCAATTTTAGTGAACCATGTTGATTTGACCATACGAAGGCGTGTGATGTACGAGCGGTTTTAAGCATGTTTCGTTGTGATTCATTCCGTTTGACGTGTTAAATCAAATTATTGTGCAAAAATACTAGTGTTTCTGTGCAAATATGTCTATGTGAAGTGTTACAATACAATGATTGTGCGGAAATATAAGTGTCTGTGGAGTTTCAACAAATTTAATAGACGTTAACGTGTCCTATACGTGCGTTATCGGCAATAAAACACCAAGGAGCTATTATGCCAGTTTCATGGGTGAGTAACGTAATAAATTTGGAGTTTTAGCATGGAAAGGGTATATAGTGTAATGAATTGTACTGTGTAGTATTGTATGTGAGTGTGGGAATAGAAGGGCTTACATACAACTGCCGCCAGCCATACAAAATGCAGCAGACCTAACCAAATTAAACCTAACTTCATGATAGGTGCATTTCATAACACACTATCTTGTGTCGGCACACTCTTCCCCTGTAATCACATATCGTGAAGTTAGGTTGCATTAGGTTAGGTCTTCTTGCATTTAACATGGTTAAGGAACTAAAATAACATGTAATTTACATCAATTTTATGTGTTTTACTCCACAATTCCCCTCACCTTCATAGCCCTCCCCACTATCGCATTTGGTAGCATTTACTGAGAATATTGTGTTACCCCTAGTAAATTTGTGTTCTGTGTGATTAGTAGTGTCGATTTATACCATTTTCAGTGAATTTTTATTTTAATTTCGGAAAAGCCCCTACTCTATATAATTACCATATCACCACCACCAGGGGGTTTCATCATTGCAATAGCCCACGTTGTAGCTCTTGTGCTTTGCACCAATCTTCCACCTCATTCAACAGCAAGCTCACCAACCAGACTTATCATATCCAGGGCAGCTACACAAGTGCCACAGGAAATCTCATCTGCCAGCTACAGTACGTTCACTGCAATGCAGAGTACAGTGGCCTCATCACCAACACTCTCAGACAGAGAACAGCCGGCCACAGCTGGGGTAAATATACATTAACAGGAGAAGCCAGTTACAGCGCATGCAATATCTCACAACTAGAACTCTAACTCCTGTTACACAACCAGAGTAGTGAGGGCCCTCCCACATTCTAATAATAGTCCAGAGCTGCAACGCTGGGAACTGTCCCACAAAGTTAACAACAATTCCAGACAGACACTTGGCTTAAACATACGACAACCCTCCTGCCACATTTCAAATTTCCCGCCTCACCCAAGTTCACCATCTGGTCGCTAGGTACACTGTTCGACAACCTCCACTAAACATATTGCATTGCAGTGTACCACCACATGCAGCCTGAAGAAGCTGGCCTAACCAGCAACACATAGTGAGCATGCATCTGCATGAGAAATGTGTCTGTCCGACTTTTGTTTGCGTTTCTATCCACGAGTACCACCCTGTGAGAACTTGAATGTTCTGTCTTCTTTTATAATGTAATTAGTAGCCTGGCGGCCTATTCCTGCCGTATCTTATAACTGAAAAACTACAATAGGACTTCAACTAGTATACCATACCTGGTTGTATTTTTAGCAACTCAGCAAACTTAGTCTTTTCGTAATCAACACTTCTAGCTATGAGATCTGGGCGCACCACAGAGATGGCAAAGTTTGCCATATCCATATGCATCAGTTTCAGCATCTGGAAAAAGAGTTATTTTAAAAAGTTTTGTATTAGCAAAGCGCACACACATTTTTATAAGTAATCGACTGCCTTTACGAACACCACATACTGGCACTGCCAAACTTCTCTTCTCTTTTTTTTTTTTGACAAAGATTACTTCACAAGTCAACCTATATGGAAACAAGAAAGCGCTTACATTTCCTTCACAACTTTCCACTGTAAAAACCTGCTAATGTGCTTGTGACTAAGGTAACAAAATCGTGTGACGAGCATTAAAATGGTGGTGGGACATGTTTACATCCAAACCACAAGCATCTCGTTATATTTCCGGCACAATCTGCAAACAACTGAGAAGTGAGACAGTTGTGCACACAGCTGATCCGACCTTGCAAACTCTACAGTTACATTTTTCATTGGACTGATAAAAAAAATTATACATATGAACAAACTAAATTTCTAGATGTGACTTGAGTTTAAAAATACACTACATGACCTCAAACTTAGGACTAAGCATCCTGATATTCCTACAGTAATGAAAATCAGATAAACCAGCCACTTATTTTTGGACAGAGATGATGCACTGATATGTATCCATGAAATGAGAATGTTATAAATAAAGATACCACAAACAAGAACTACAGTTTAAGTTACTGTCACCTATCTAAACAGCAATTAACAATGTATCCATGTCATTTTGATACTCTATGTACAGTGAAACAATGCTGTATATAATGACAGATGAGAATGACAACATAGGCACTCAGAAGCCAAGAAGTTGGTCACAAAATACGATGAATCACAATATCTGACTTCTTGAGGTTATTAAAATTATAATAAATATTTAATAATATTCACTTTCCATGATTGTTCTGGGAAATATTGTTTCTCCATCCCTTGTCTTTGAATGAAAACAATAAAGAATAAAAATAAATGTCAAGCTGTCTGAACTATTTGAATAGTATGGTTTCCAAATGTGAACTGTACTGTGATGTTTCCTCTCATGTAATTCCAAAGCATTTGCCACACTTTTAACCTTTCTCTTTAATCAACACGTTAGCAGATACTAATGATAACATTTTACGTACATACAAATGTTTAAACTTGTGGTGTAAGAACTATGTCATTGATACAAGTAAGAACATAAACAGATTGTAATTATTTCAAACAAGTACATTAGCTTCTATTTCGTATGAAACATGATGGTGTATTCAAAAACCACCACTATGGTGAATGTGTCACTATCGCTACTCATAATGCTGTAGTTGCACTGTTTGTATTTCCTGTCAAGCTCCTTCTGTATCTGGTTGTATCACTTGCAACTTTTGTTAGTCACTTCCCACACATGCAGACCTGAATATCACGAGAGGAACTATATTGATACACGGGTACACATATTTATACCTTACAATGTGTATGTTCACATCAATATAAACATTATTATACCAACACGCTAGGAACCTGACTTCAATATTTAAAAAAAATGAACCATGGTTAAATAACAAAGCTGACATACACTGATCCAAAATACAACTACAGTTTAACCCTGAAGTAACGAAAATGTAGGTAACAGCGATCTAAAGTAAAGGTTTTCAGCNTGGTGAATGTGTCACTATCGCTACTCATAATGCTGTAGTTGCACTGTTTGTATTTCCTGTCAAGCTCCTTCTGTATCACTTGCAACTTCTGTTAGTCACTTCCCACACATGCAGACCTGAATATCACGAGAGCAACTATATTGATACACGGGTACACATATTTATACCTTACAATGTGTATGTTCACATCAATATAAACATTATTATACCAACACGCTAGGAACCTGACTTCAATATTTTAAAAAAATGAACCATGGTTAAACAACAAAGCTGACATACACTGAACTACAGTTTACCTGAAGTAACGGAAATGTAGGTGACAGCGATCTGAAGTAAAGGTTTTCAGGAACAGTCAAAAAAATCCTAAAATTTATGAAAATAATAAAATATCCCTGCTAAAATGGAATGAATATCAATGAAAACCTGATAAAAATACATTCAATGGCTCATAGCAATAATATGTAAGTTTTTCTCACTAGGTAACCTTAAACCATCTGCTGAAACAAAAAAAAAATGGTTAAAATCCATTAAAAAATACAGTAGCGGTTATTTGAGTTGGTGCGTGGAAGCCTAGCGAGTTAGACTTTGCGCGACACACAACGTCCTGAAGGGCTCCTTTGTTACCCCTCCCACCCCTGAGCACCAAGCTATCCTCCAACAACTTGCGCATAGCAACAGCAGTAGCCAATAACAGCACAGATAATAGATCTTCCCTTTCACTACCATGCGCACCTTTCATCTCGCGACCANAATCCATTAAAAAATACAGTGGCGGTTATTTGAGTTGGTGCGTGGAAGCCTAGCGAGTTAGACTTTGCGCGACACACGACGTCCTGAAGGGCTCCTTTGTTACCCCTCCCACCCCTGAGCACCGAGCTATCCTCCAACAACTTGCGCATAGCAACAGCAGTAGCCAATAACAGCACAGATTATAGATCTTCCCTTTCGCTACCATGCGCACCTTTCATCTCGCGACCACACAGTCGCCATGTTCCTCGTCAAGCTTTGTGTACTGTGTTTAGCTTCGGGATACATTTTTCATAGTACTGTTATAACTTTGATTTTTGGCTTTCCTTCGTGGATTCTTGATTACGGATTGCGATTGGAATTGACTGCATTGCATGTTGACGACCTGCTCACTCTATTTTTATTGGAACACTATTTTTTTATGGTTTTGGATTTCGGTTTTGTGCCTTTTATTGATGACTCATTTATGTTTTTTGGCTTGGACTTTCGATACAACACATTACGTTGTCAATAACGGTGCACAAGCAGCGCCCATTTCTGCTGTCTCTGTCACAAGTGTCACAGTTGGCTTGGCAAGTAGGTCATGTCCTTTGCAACCAGCAGTGTGCATGATTGCCAGGCTAAGTACGTGTGCTGCTATGAGCAGTCAGTGTGTTAGATAAATGAAAGCATGATTGTGGTGCAGCATACAAACAATTGCTTACTTATTTCATTTGTGAGACAGTTGGCCTTTGCACTGACAAAAAAAATGTACGTTGGAAAAATGTATAAATAGTAGCACGTGCTACAATGTTTACGTTGTCGTGGCGGTAAGAGCAGGTCGGCGGCCTTGTGGTACGTATATTTCCATTCAGAAGAATTCTGCTTATTGAAATAAAACTATGTTTCATTAATAAATTACCTAACTTTTGTACAAAAAGGCTTACAGAAATAGATTTTGCACTCATTATAAGGTAAGCAGTGCACAATATTTTAACTTTTTCCTCGTTAGCGTGAGGTCGTTTATGGTCTTGTTATGATATATTTTTATTTAGAAAACTCCTTCCAAATTAAGTAAATTAAAATTTAGTTAATAAATCATCCAAAGTTTGTACAAAATGGCCTTCGGAAATAAAATTTTTTACTTGTTAAAAGTTAAATGGGCTACAGTATTTAAACTTTATTCTTGTTAAGTACCGATCGTTTATGGTCGTGTGGGGTACCATTTCACTTGCAGAACATCTGTCTAGTACTTTAGTATTTCATTTTAATAAAAGTGTTATTTTGCACCATTGGCGACGAAACACTGTTTTAACATGATAAAACATGTTTTTATAACAACTTGATGGCGGTGGGGTGTTAGAATAAATAAATTTGAATTTAATGAAACAGCAAAATTTGCATTTTCAAGCAAAATGGCTGGCATCTAGCAGCAGAAATATGTACTTGTATAGAGGGTATTAAAAACCTTTGCTGATATGATGACCTGCAGTAAAATGATTTAATGTTTATAAAAAAGAACTACGTATTACTAGCCAACATTGTGTAAAAGTGTTTTCCCTCAAATTAAATAACTTCCTCAAAAAAATATAATTCAGTTCCACTGTGTAAAATTAAGCAAATACCTTTTAAATAATTGTGTCAAGGCAGGGTGTGCTGTTTTTCTATACAAATTCCCGAAGGAAAAAGTGGCGTACAAATGCTGGTAAAAAGGTAGCATGATGGATTATGAAAAACAAGGAAATGCTGGGATAGATAATGTATTAATAAAATAAAATTTAGGTAACATTAATAAACTTTTGGTACCTAACAAAAATCTTTAAAAAATAAACCTCAGTGTTAAACAAGTAAAAAGTGACAAAAATTTGGTTTGCCCACTATCCCAGCCAACTAAAAGATGATTCACCAAATTCCTTTGTTTAATATATATATACAGGTTGATTCACGAGGAAATAACGCCACTCGCAGGGCCTATTCTTTGCATCATTTAGAGCCAAATTAGTCGTATAAATGTGGGTCCTATTCCCTATATTTACAGAGTAATTCAAAACATTTGAAAAATGATGAATAAAATAATAATCCTATAAAATAATAATCCTTTCAGACGTAAATACAGTGATGTATTATCAGGCTGTATTGTTTACAGTTGAGCATCACAATTGCATCTAACATGATTACAAAAGATGTTCAAAAATGTTTTTGTCTACTTCCATACACTTGGCCGCGCGCTTATGAACCCCACGTGTTGCTCTACGTAGCTGCACACGGCTGCCTTTGATCTCTGTAGCGGCATGCATGATACACGCAAGTACCGTATTCACCAGAATATAAGACAACATTTTGTTCCAAATTTCATTTTCAAAAATGTAGAGGTAGTCTTATCTTTGCCACACAAAAAATGGTATCCAGAGAAATATTCTAATATTTTCAAAAAAACAAGTTCGGTTAATATTATCAAAATAAATTAAACGCAATCACAACAATAAGTGAGATTAACTTCAATTTCCATCATTTTTTTCTTTCAATAGGCTCTGTTACTGGTCTTTAATCCAAGCGCGCAGAAATTTCTAATAATCGCTCAACCACCTGACATGACCACCGCTAAAGTAATGGTACAAGTATCAAATATGCATAAATGGGTCAGTGCATTACATTACACTACGGGCGGTTGGTTATGTTTGGTTAGGTTGTGTTTACCAAAGAGACAATTGTAACATGGCGGTAAACTAAACATCTTATGATCTAGAGCAGCTACATGATCACCAAAATGGCATCATTTCTGTGAACGCGAGTGATCAAAGGTGTTTGATGACCAACTTTAGCGCTGACGTTCAACATTCCCAAAGTGAATACGTCTAGGGTTGTACGAGATAGTAGCTGTATGTATTTCCAATTCATTTTTCCATACTTTGTTTACTCTTGGTTGAAGCCGTTTTACGGTTTGTATTGAATGTATTGGTAAATGAGCATGTGTTCATTAATTATGAGTGGCCACATTGAGGAAAAAACAAAAGGTTCATCGGCGTTGCAACCAAGAAAATTTGAACGTCGTAGATTTGTATGCACATTTGATTATTGTAATATATACAGCTATCATACAAAGTTTCATTGCAATTAACTACAAGGTTTCGACGATATATCATACAAAACTAAAAATAGCTATATGGCCGTCATTTTGTAAATATGTCTGACACAAATAAAACATACCAGTAAACATTACCTACCGCAGTACTACTAGTTTGCCACATTTGGTAGGAATCGGCCAATTGTTTCCTGAGATATGACATAAAAACTTTATTTTTTCATGCGGCACTATCTTACAAAATGAAGGGCAAAAGAGACACCGTGTAGACACATTTGATTTTTGTTTTATATACACCCAGCACACAAAGTTATGTTCTAACTGATTAAATGTTTTCAAAGAGGAAAATCTAGCTAAAATAGTTAGATCATCGCCATTTTGAAAATAAGTGTCTGGCATACTTTAAACATATTTGTACACATTAACTGCGGTAGTACTACTTGATTGCCAATTTGGTAGTAATGTGTCAACTGTTTCCCAAGAAATTACACAAAAGTTTGATTAATTCATGTAGCGCTACCTTACAAAATTATGGGAAAAGTGGCTGTCTTTTCATATTTGATGCTTGTAATAGATACTGTTAATGTACGAAATTTGGTTTAAATATAGTCAAATGGTATGGTAGTTGTACCAAATAAACCTAAAAAATTTGTATGGCAATCATTGTTAAAATAAGTGCCTAATGAAGCTAATTTACATATATTTACTTGGCCTATCATAGTATTATTTACGTGCCAAATTTGGTGAAAATAGGTTGAGTAGTTTTTGAGATATAACGTAAAAGCATGATTATCTCATATTGCACTATCTTCCAAAATGGCAGACCAACAACAATATTCACCTTTGAATTTAATACTTACAACTTGCGCTGTCAGCATACAAAATTCGGATAAAATAGGTTGAATGGTTTCAGAGATGACATATCATGCAAAAAAATTTTATGGCCGTCATTTTTAAAGTAAGTGCTCGGAGTGGTTGAAAACTATAAAAGCCAGGTGTCATTACTTAGTACTAAGTGTGTACAGAGTTTGGCGAAATCTGGTCCGTGCATTCAAAAATTGAAAAGTGTTAAGGGGGAGAGGGGGAGGGAAATCGCATGTGCACGTGCGCACACACACACACACACACAGAGGAAAGTGATCTCATAAGCGTTTCTTTCCTTCGTAAAGTAGGCTACAAAATTAACTATAAGTATTACCTCTAATATTTCTCTAAAGACTGGCACAATTTCTTTGGTTTCGGTGAGCTCCTTGATTTTTTCATCTCTCACAGGCGCACACAGCTTTCCCATCACGGATATGACATAATGGGCATAGCTCTGCAACAAAAATTAAGATACACTAGTTACTGTAAGATACCACAATATACAATTTTTTTTAGCTACAACTGTGAAGTTTGATGTATCTCCAGCAGGGTAGTCTACAACAATACTTTATTTATTCCACAAAAAACAACCAAAGTATAATGGTTCATTATTGACAAGATTTCTTCTCATGGTACTAGATGTTGACTTTTCTTGTTTAAAATTCTTTCAACAACCATTTCATGGAACGCTTAAATTTCAAAACTGTCTTAACTACTCTAAACTTAGGCAGCCACAATTTCTTCATTATTCACAGCGTAGACATACTTATGATGGTAAATAGATTTTGGATAGAAGTAAATTTATAGTTGAAGAAACTAGTTCTGCGATTTCATTTACAATACACTTATAAAAGTAAATTGAAACATTGTTACATTCTACATTTTGTAATTCTAAGTTTCGGGAGAACCGTACATTTTTCTTTTCTGTCTTTTTAATTCATTAACTATAGAGCTGTACTGATTTGAATCAGCTTCTGCCAAATTTATAGATGTTGACTGAACTGCGGTGCTTGCGAACTGCACGACAGAGATGCGGCACATCTGCATAATTTTGTGGATTACCACGTTCTAATTAATTATAAAACAATCTCTGCATGTTTGTGACCAGTCAGTATCACAATGGTATATGAAATTAAATTTTCTTACAGTAAACCCTTGATTCCAAGACCTTTCATGGTTCTCAGGAAAAAGGGTTATTTTGAAGGGGTCACTAATGGAAAAACATTTTAAAATAAATTTTTTTCAAGGATTCCCCAAAAAAGGGTTATTTCAAGAGGGTCGCTATCCCAGGGATCCAGAAATGAAAGTTGACTGTATTTGCAGTAACACGAAATTACAATGCAGATTTGGTCATGAAAATAGGTTTCTGTAATTAAGTATTAGAAAAAAACAAGCATGCTCTCCCACAGTGTTAGCTTATGTACCATGTCTGTGTACATACTATTGCATATTGTTTGGAAAGGGTGAAGTTTTCCACTGAGACAACATTGTGCCATTTTAAAATACATCCCTTTATTTCATTGCTGCAGCATTGTTATATCAGTGTTTTTAATATTTTAATACCTCAATTTCAGTATTTAATTCTATAAAAACAATATTGAGTAATATTATTAAGTGTCTCGTTACCTTTATATGTAATTAATGTGGTAAATAACGCTTTTCATTTCCATTCCAAGAATTTAAAATTTATCCGAATATTTATAAAGTTCTATTTGTCCAATAGAGTAATTATTTATAACATAACTTATGGTAAATGTTTTGATGCATGATTCTTCCTGCTCATTATTATTATTCGAATCCGCATCATCACGTGCCGCCGAGAAAAAAAACCCCAACTGGCCACCTCTAAGACCAGCACCCATATAATGATAGGAAGTCACGGCCGGCGCCCCCGCAACTTGTAAACCCGCTGAGAAGCAGCTGCGGGCATGCAAGTGTTTGCCGTTAAGCGAGCAGCGAATGTAGCCCGCAATCACACACGATCCTCCCCACCTACACCCCGCCAAGAGATGGCAACAGTTCCACCACCCGGGGCCCAGCCCGAACCTGAAGGGGAGGCGGGCAAAGATTACTGAGAGTGAACGAAACATGCTGGAATCCTCCAGCCAAGAGGAATATAATACTGTGTGCCAGGCACAAACGCCAGTTCAGGCGAGGCAGCTCGCCCTAGCACCGTCTAGTGCTTCGTCTCTCTGCCAACCCCGTTCCTCCCCGAGGAGCGAACGCCAGTTGTCCACGTAGCTCGCCACAGCACAAATCGTGCTAAGGCTCTCTACTGCACAGCCACAGTCCTCCTCAGGACTCTTCCTAGACCTTCCAGTCTTCTACCAGTTCTTAAGCTGACGATGCCATCCCTAACACAGCAGCTGAAGAGTAGTCACTACCCCCTGACGCCTTCAAGAGTCACCACACCCGACATGTACACAACACGTGGTGACCCCGGGTCCCTTCAGGACTACAACTCACAATTAGGGTCCAGTTGTTTTGACAATTACTTAATTGTCAGGTCTCGTCCGCTCTCCAAGCCAGGCTCCTCAAGCCGACAGGCACCTTCACCTGTCTTACTCTTGTACAAAGTCTGTTGAACACCTAATGTGTGTAGAGGTAGGAGGTAGTACAGGTCACCTTGTTAACACCTAACAGTCTAGCTAACTTCTGTCTTTCCTTGCTCTGTAGTGAAGGTGTGTCTTTTCCCCAACCTGGTAACACCCTCGAAGGGAGAGCAGCAGGAGACCGCGAATTGGTAACAGTTTCCGACATAGCGTATGACTGCGGGCAGCCTCTCACCAGGTCTGCACGAAGTCACACACAATATAAGTTTGACAGCCAGCCATACTGTGGACCCGGTACGTAAAGGTACCTGGTGCACAAGTACGGTAGAGCTCCAACCACTAGAAACACACATGATGAAGCATCTGGGCCAACTAAGTCAGCTAACATATTCCCTCCAGATCATATAAACTAGCCGGAGGGGGTGCCAGACTTGACCTAGGTACTTCTGGAGTACACTTTAGCTAGGGGTTTGTTGCCTGCCACACTCGATAGGATGAACATTAGCACCTTTACTGTCCATGACGTTCGCTCACCGACAAGGGAGCAGGAGGAAAGCTGCTATCCTTGCATCTCGCCACCCCTAAGTAATAAATCTACACCATCCCTCAACTGCAAGTCCCCACGGAAGAGAGCACAAGCCACCCGACAATTCTGGTTCCCGAAGCTGCTCACCCCGTCGTCAAACCACTCCACCAGGGGTACACTCCCCCCTTGGAAGTTGTACTGTTCGACCCGGAGGACACCAGCGAGGCACCAGCAGGCGACAGCCAAGCCAGCCTACCCAGCTGTCCGCTCCAGTTGGAGTCAAAGCCTAATGGCCAGGGCCAGCGTCTGCCGCAAGAGAGTGACACCAGTGGTAAGCTAGCCCGATCCCGTGTGTCCAACGCCCAGAGGCTTCACCTCACCCTCACAGACTCTGTACCAAGTAGGCGCCCAACGCACCCTGCCTTATATAAGGGACCAGCGCGAGGCCGATTAGTCATTCCACAGACGCCTCCGCAGTAGAGTCCACCCCCAACCTGCACAACTGACCTGGTGCAGAATTAAAAACTTGCCCACTCTTGATGTGAAATCCCTCTCCCTAGGCCGTCAAGCGTCAGTTTTATAAATTTTTAGTTATTATTTATCAGAGCAGACATAGGAAGTTATTTACGAATTTCAGTTTACTTAATCATACTTTGTCACTATTTTTAAAGTTTACGTATTAGTTCTCATTACTTTGATTACAATTCGGTACTGGTCTGGGTTTTGTAAGCTACGTTCACAATCCCGTTAGTCACTTGCAGACCGGTGTTTCGGGAGAGATTGTTTCTTTACCGGCCGGATGTGCATTGCAGCGTTGTGAATTCCATTGGTAGTTGCCGTCTGAGGCTCCCCTCGCACTCACTTCCCTGCAACTGCAGTTCTGCCAATTATCTTGACGTATCTTTGCTGCTTAGCATATCATCATTTGACCAAAAAAATTTCACGTGATATTTTCCCCCGCCCCTGTCCATCTGGGTGCAATTAGTCTCTTCTGGACAACCTGCAACACATATCTTAAAAAATCTAACCTTTTCGTTCTTCTTTTGTTTCAATCTTCTGTGGCTGCACAAGCGTTCCTGCACACAATTTTCTGTTCAGTCAGCGAGTCAAGATGGCGTGTGATCATTGTACTGTGATGGCTGTGTTCTTCAGAACTCTAGTTTCCGAGCTTGAGTTTATAGTTTCATTGCTTTGGAAAGTTACACCAACATGTAGTTTAATTTCTATTATTGTCCGTTTCCCTTTTTGGTAAGTACCGTAACACTCCAGTTTTATAGTTATTTTCTCCCCAGTTATATTCCGACACTAATATTTTGGTTTTTATACACTTCTGCTAAATTTATTTCTGCACATCTTGGACTGACCTTTATTACATGTCTAAAGATGACCCGTTTCTGCTTTTTTTTTTTTTGGGCCTTTGTTGGACGTTGCCTGCCCTTTTCTTGCTGGTGGCAATGTCCATTTTTTTTGTTTTCATCAGCTAAATTTGCTTGTATCTGCAGACAGGACAATTTCTGCATTAATCTAAGTCATCAACAAACTTAGCATTAAATAAATTTTTTATCAAGATGTGGAACGTTTACTATAATACTTTATTGTTTTCAGAAGGAAATTTAAATAATTTTTTTATTCTGCATTTTACATTAACATTTATGCTATTTTAAGTAATTCATGTCGTACAATTTTGAAATTAATTAATTTGCGTGATGTTAGGGGTACCCTTTTTAATATATTCAAATGTAAGAAGACATTTTACTTAAATTTTTTAACTGAAGTCAATTAACTGATACCATGATATGATTTTTACTGATTTGTTGTCACTTTTTCTTTTCTGTCCTAAGTTTTTACAAGGACCACTGTTTAATATTGTCTTGCATGTTAGAAAGACCAGTTGCCTTGGCAAACCATTTCAACAAAGTGTAAGTACCATACAGCATGTATACTGGGCAGCATGTTCTACCCGCACTTTCGTGGCTCAAACTATGTCCTTAACGTAGCTTCACAAAAAGAAATCCAATGGCCCGATGTCCGGGAAACATGGAGACCAATCTAGAAAAGTTGCATCCAGAGCAACTGGTCACAATGAGTGACCAGTGGGGTGGAGCACCTGACTGTTGGAAAAGCACATTACGCTGGACATGTTGGAGCTCTATGCCGTTGTCCCTCAGCTGGATTGCATGGATGTCACCATACATGTCCCTCCATCACTCATCGCTGCAAGATGCTGAATAAGGCCTGAGTGGCAGTGTGAGCCACAGAGCCAAGTTACACACGCTGCATGCTCTTATAACGGTCAACAAGTCTTTTTCCAGCTGGATGGCTTTGAGACACGCCCAACTCATCTGCCTCCGAGAGGCAGGATATTTCGATGCATTGCTCGCCACTTGAACCATAGTGCCTACACTGTGAGTTGGTGTTGAATGCAGTGAGAACAGGAAGGTACACACCCCCGTCGACAAGGCTCAGGTCTACCACGACACACCACCAACACGGAGAATCATTTCATTGTGCGACAGGCTGTAAGCGCTCCACGGGTGTCGCTGCACACCATCCAGGGACAAGTCACGGCAGCTGGGGATATGCCTGTGTCCACCAGTACCATATCCAGACGGCTCACAGAGTGGGATCTGTCATCGCGGCATCCCTCACATGACGTCTACCATTACGACCTGAGCATCGCTGAGCACGTGTGATCTGCCGGGAACGGGCAACATGGCAACAAGTGGTGGTCAGCGACTAATCATCGTTCTGTCTAAATACAGATGACCAATTAATTTGATTCTGGAGACATCCTGGCTAGCACCATGATCCACACTTCATTGCAGAGTAGCACACTGCCCCAACAAAACGTGTCATGGCGTGGGATGCCATTTCCTGTGATTCCTGTACCCCACTGGTGGTGATTAAAGGAACCCTGACAGCACAGCAATATGTCCAGGAAATTATGCAATGTGTGCTCCCCATTCTGTAGCAGCTTGACAATCTCAGTTCCAGCAGGATAATGCCCGGCCTCACACAGTACGTGTGTATCTGGCCTGCCTTTGCGATGTCAACATGCTTCCTTGGCCAGCTAAGGTCCCCAGACATCTCAACCATTGAGAACATTTGGGACCAGATTCAATAAAAAATTTGGCCAGCTGAAACTACGGCAGATAACGAGGATCAGTTGCACCAGCTGTGGCAGGATCTTCCTTAGGAGAACATCAGATGTCTGTATGCCTTCATCCCAGACCGCATCACCACCTGTGTCCATGCTATGGCATCCAACCTGCAAGTGTTGGTCCCCTGCAATACATACTTGGTGTGGTACAATATTGGGATTTTTTTTGTATACATACAGTCATCTCAATTTCTAAAACCCCTGAAATAACAACCCTTTTTTGGGGAACCAGATAAAAAATTTAAACAGAAAGGTTTTTCCAATAACGACCCATTTGAAAGAACCCTTTTCCTGAGGGCCGTGAAAGGTATTAGAATCAGAGTTTACCATACTATCATGTCCTGCGGCTGTGCCCACTTACATGCCCACGGAATGTCACATTCAAGATGATCAATTTATTTTTGCAAATGAGTGTAACTATACACGTATATGTACATACACACATATATGTGTGCGTGCGCACAAAATTTGACAGATTACAATTGAAATTGAAAACAATGCAACCAATTTTCAAAAATAAAGATTAACCCTGAAAGATTTTAGAATTAACTTAAGTCATTATAAATGCTATTTGCCACTTGAGTAAGAAAAAGATCAGTAGTCTAAATATTATTAAACTTTTTTTTAAATACACACTTGAACATGCTTGTTGTGGCTACGCAGTGATGATGACAGATATGGCACGGAGGAAGGAAAATATGTGGTATTTGAATGTCGTAACGGCTTAACACAGGATATTAAAATGTTTGTTACTGATGCAGCTTGTTCTGACCTGGAAGTCGAGGATGCCCGCGTCAGCCTGCTGACTGATGAGGTCAATGTCAAGGACCTCATTGATCTCCTGCTTCAGCTTTGTGTGCTGGGGCAGCAACAAGCTCAGGAGACTCTGGAAAACAACCCACGGGGAAAAAATATTATTTCTCCATCTTTAAAAGAGGCTTTCTTTATATTACCTCCTTGGCTCTCATGCCAATACTCAATAGCGAGTGAAGGAAGCCTTAATGGTTAACCTTTTACTTCAGGTTTATTAATTTTTTTTTAAGATATCCAATATAATTTTATTCATTCCAAAAGATTATTAATGTTACACAATAAGTACATTTAATACTCTTACACTCAACCTTAGGATGTAATTAATAATTTATTGCCACCGATCATTACATAGGTACTCCACTATGATTGTGCTACATTTCATAAATTTATTTTAGAATGTTTTAGTCCAATTAAAAAAAGGTTACGATGTTTGAGCCTGATAAGCAGCACTTTAACTTAAAAATTATTTTTTAAAACTCAATTTAGAAATATTGCATCATCCCTGCAAAACTGCAGCTAAGGGATATAACAGTTAATTCACAAAAACAATACACCATGCCTTGTGTGGTTACCGCCTAGTCTTGTGATTGTGTTGGCAGACGGGACATATTACTGCATATGGCCTGCATTGTCCTGTCATACTCGTCTCACCCTGAACGCATACCGTAAAACATTTTTGATATTAAGTAGAAGTAAGAATATTAACTGTTCAAAATAACAAACTGTCCAATTCAGTAATATACGTAACTTCAAAATCACCTTATTTCAAACTAATAAAGTGTACACTTTAGCAGCCACTATCTAAATGTATCATACTTATTCAAATACAAGACTGTTTAACTTCAATAATTCAATGATGATCTTATCCTATTTATCAAAGAAATTTGATGTTGATATTTTCGAATAACAGTAAATGACGGTCAATATTTTCTAACAGATTGTACGTTTCATTAAAGTACGAGTTATGTGAAAAAATATATTACAAGAAAATTATGTCTTTAAGAGGCCTCCCTAGTGACAATTTGGGTCACATTGCAGACAGTTATGGCTGTTCTCATTATGTAAGAACTATCAAACATTTCAGTGTTGGTCTTTTTTCAGAACAAAGATGAAAGTCTATACTTTGTTGCCTGTTTGGAAACTTGATCATTGAAACACACATGAGGTCATTAAGAAATGTCAAAGTAAGCAAAAATCGCAGAATGGTGCCCTTTGTTTATGATATTTATTCTTCATTAGAACAGTGCGTTAGAAAATAGCAACATTGCGCAATCTTTTCTGAACAGATTGCTGTACAGTCATCGCTCGAAATTCAGAGAAAACAGAATGGTCTTAACGGTGTGTGAAGCTGTTTTCGGCACCCGGTGCGTGCTGCCATCAATGCTTGCTCGCAACAGCCACGCGCGTCTGGCCCTCGTGGCGATGGAGCGAGGATAGTGCTATTAGTCGCTGCAGCAATATGGGACTGGAGGGGAAGTCTGCTCGGCCACAAGGATGAAGAGGTGGTGTCTGTTTCACCGGACGCAGAGTCTGCTGAATTGTATCTTCTGTATAACTAGTGATTACAATGCACCGTTCTAATTTTTTAATCTACACCTCCTACTGCCTACGAACATCGGAAAAACCTGCAAAAAATGCTACGCTTTTTTGTCCCAGTAATGCAAATTACAGCCAGCAGTATTTCAAATTGTTTTGTATCCATTAAAATATCCTGTACTACATATTTCATTGTCACATTCAGCTAAACGCTTACTCTAGTGGTCAGTGAATTTAAGTTAAGTCATGTAAGCCACAGTCACAGTAAGTCTGATACAGTTAGTGAGCACTGGAGGTCACCGGCAGTGACTTTTGCGAGGTGCTGGGTAAAGCACAGGTAAAGTACAGCACACGTACCGGGATTCCTGCTAGTAAACCCAGACACGAGCTTGTGATTCAGGACATGCATTACTTCCAAGACATTTACAATTCAAAGAATAGAAGGTTTAAATATAAAATAATTCATATAGAATTTTACCAAATAGTCTTTAACGGAAATAAATGTAGTAACAAAAATTACAGTTGCATTTCAACATTGACCAAAACTGTTCTTTGTATGTATGAAGTCTTTCAAGTAAGAACTGAAACTAAATATAACAATAAAAAATTAAGTGCCTTTTTTATAAACTTTTTTTTATGAATATATTTATGAATGTTTTCCAGAACATAGACTATTTCAAAGTGATATTATGATACAATTCAGTATCTGATATTTTATTAGGCCTACGTAGCTTTTAGTATATAACGAAACTTAACTAATTTTCCAAATAACTGACTCACAAAATCAAAACCACGTGTGTTTAATCTTTCAATCAGACCCTCATCTACTGAAATCCTGCATGTATGGAAATTTTTTGAGAGTCCCCTGAAAAAACGTTAGATAGGGATTCCACTGTACTGCGATTTTTGCAAGCTATTATATTCCTATTGGTAACTGCTACCCCAAACATGCTGGCTGGAATGTCCACCAAAATGCTAACGTGCTGAAAGACTTCAAGAAGATAAAGTAGAAAATTATTAAAAATTACTACCAGCAATTCAAGGTTTGAGGTTTTATGCAAATTTTATAAAGTAAATACAGTAATTATGTGAATAACTGTCACATATTGGAAAAACACCCATAATAATATTGCAATGTATGTTGAGTTTAAAGCTGTTGTACTAGAGATGTTTCCTTAAAGGAATATGGCCATGTACAATGGAAGTGGAGNGGGGGGGTAAAGCTAGTTTGGTTATGCATGTGCAATAAAAAAACATTTTAAGAGTTTAGTGGGCGAGATGGCTTTATTGAAATATAAATATTTTGGGTAGCTAAACGTTACGCTTAATTTACATTACAATAGTCACAGACACTTTTGTCATCAATAGACGTAAAAACAAAACAAAAAATACTAAAACCACTACAGTATATAAATTATTCAAAATAATGATATAGGCTGTTTGCGGTTTCTTCACACTATTTTTTTAATAACCAGTGATGCATCGATTGGTTCCTAAGTACCGCCGATTCTTGAAGGAACCGAACCGGAACCAACGTGATTGCACTACCAGTTCTCTGTATCTCTCCTACCCTGTTTACTAGATAGTTTCACATTTGTATTAAAGTCGTTGTTTGCACTTGTTCGGTGCTAAATGAAGTCTATTGCTAGCAGTACCATCACAATGTACTGTAATGGCCCATTAATGATAAATCATCACAACATTAATACATCATCTGCTTTTCCTGTCGTATGCTGCCGACAATGTGAATGGTGTGGATACAGCTTTATGCCGGTACGCGCTACCATGCACAGTACCTTTAAGGATTTATTTATGTTAAACACAAAAACAAAACCCAACATTTATGCATCCTTGTGTATTATGTCTGTGTCTGTGGCGGAGTCGTTACACTTGGCAACGAGTAGTTTGGTGCTCTGTCGGAATACAAACAAAGTAAGAGGACCCTGTTCGCCTCAATGTAGCCCGTATAGCCAGAGGATTCCATAGACAAATGGGACAGAGTTGCAAGATACGCGGGTGTAAATGGTATGTAACAAAATTTTTTACTTTTAATACAGACTTTGTGGTGTGCTAATCTGTTTCGGAATTTAACTTAGAAAACCNTATGTAACAAAATTTTTTACTTTTAATACAGACTTTGTGGTGTGCTAATCTGTTTCGGAATTTAACTTAGAAAACCTGCACTATACAGAGCACCATTATTTCTCACTCACTACACAAAATAATATTTTTTTCCTTACAACTTGCTGAAAGTGTGTTGGCTACTCTGATGATATTTAAAGACAACACAACAATTCAATGTTTTCTTACAGCAATAATGTTAATGAGACATGGAGAAATGTTTCAATATTGCAAAGGCTTCGCTATATATATAATGGCGCAGAACCTAAACAAAATTTGGCAGGTCCGAGGCTGAAACTGAAATGGGAATTCACTGTGGAAGGGTACAATATAAATTTTCGTCTTGGCAACACTGCGCTAGGCTTTGAGCTACTGCCCAACTGTTAGCACCATCACAAATGTGTNTATGTAACAAAATTTTTTACTTTTAATACAGACTTTGTGGTGTGCTAATCTGTTTCGGAATTTAACTTAGAAAACCCGCACTATACAGAGCACCATTATTTCTCACTCGCTACACAAAATAATATTTTTTTCCTTACAACTTGCTGAAAGTGTGTTGGCTACTCTGATGATATTTAAAGACAACACAACAATTCAATGTTTTCTTGCAGCAATAATGTTAATGAGACATGGAGAAATGTTTCAATATTGCAAAGGCTTCGCTATATATATAATGGCGCAGAACCTAAACAAAATTTGGCAGGTCCGAGGCTGAAACTGAAATGGGAATTCACTGTGGAAGGGTACAATATAAATTTTCGTCTTGGCAACACTGCGCTAGGCTTTGAGCTACTGCCCAACTGTTAGCACCATCACAAATGTGTGTTTTAGTTTTTCTTTCAGCATGGAATAAGTTTAGTTGGGAGGTGTGATAAATTTTAAACATGTCAGAGGTGTGGAATAATTTCAAGGTTGACATAACAATGTCAAATATGCAATTTGCAATCACTGTGGTGCACGATCTCGCGAGGTGTGTCAAAAAGCACTTCTAACCTCAAACAACATGTTAACATGCAACACAAACACATCATCATGAAAAAACTTTGTTTACCCCCAGTGTTAAAATTTTTTTTTAATAAAGGTGAAAGACTCAGTTTTGGCAGAAACCTGCGTTGGTTGATTACGTATTCTGAAAGTCCTTAAACAAGTATGAGCAGTGAATGTGCAAGTTCTGCGTCAGCCAGTACAAGAACCTATCAGAACCGAGAACCAGAACTGTACAATTGTGGAACCGTCGTATAACTAAAAAGAACATTTGAAAAATGACCCCATGTAGGAGGTGTATGGTTGTCTCCTAACTAACGTTTTATACCTCTGTTAACATAAGAGTATCTTATTTAGGGGTTAAATTTAACTTTTACTAATATTTCTCTTATAAATTATAATATTTCATTTATAATTAATACAAATAAAAACAGGGGAGAAACAAGTATGTTGGTAATGCCTACTAAGATATAGTTCTCATGCAAAACATTACTAAACTGGGTGCACACGAATACGGAGCGCTGTCCCTTTGGCGTAATTTTCAATGGTGCAGAGGAATATCCTGAAAATAGAACTTTAGCAGGGCTTCAGAAAAGTTGGAGGTAAACGTGAATGGATTATACTAATGCTTTCACATATGTAAAATAATAAAACATAAATATATATAGTACTAATTCTGCAATCAAAAAAGTGCATTCACTTACAAATATAATTTTACATTCTGATTTAAATTGTGTCTCACTAACTTTAGTTAAAATACAGCATATATTAACGTTAACTAGAATTTGTTTGGCTGAACAGTGATAAGCCACAATAGTCAACTGTATTATACTTACAGATTTAATTTCTTCCAAAAGTGCCATGGCGTGAGTGTAACACGGTGGGTCTTCACTAAGTTGTGCAGTCAGAATGTCCCAGAATACTTTGTGCATGGTGTCGCTCACCTGTTTGTGGATACTGCACAGAAAAATCAATCACTTTACTGACGGCAACTAATTCTGAAGTACAAATTCAGGACTACTTTCTGTTTCATGCAAGCTTAACATTTACAATTGGATATGGCAGGAATATGCTACTAGGCTAATTATAACAAATTGAAAAAAGACTGAGAACACAAGTACTAACTCGTGAAAAGATGCACAAAGTCGGACGAACACATTTTCACACAGATATGTGATCACGACGTTTCGCTGGCTAGGCGAACTTCTTCAGGTGGCGATTGGTGGTATGGTGCCGTCTGTTGGGCAGTGGTTTGCAAACAGTGAACTTAGCGGCCAGGAGGCAAACTAGGGTGAAGCGGGAAATCTAAAATGTGTGTGTGGAGAAGGGGGGGGGGAGGGGTTTATCTTATGTTCAAGCCAGGTGTGTGACTGGATCTGGTGATGGATTGGCGGGATAGCTCCCAGCATAACAACTCTGCACTATTATTAGGACGAGATAGAGCCCCCAGCACTCTGGTCGTGTAACAGGAGTCAAAGTTCTGGTTGTGAGATGGTGTAGGTGCTGCAACTGGCTTCTCCTGTAAATTTATATTTACCCCAGCCTTGGCCTGTTTGTCGTCTGCTCTGTGGCCATTCATTCTCTGTTCGAGAGTGTTGGTAGTACGACTGCATAGTTTTTATGATGAGAATATTAGATTTTTATGGCGATAGTTCAATTCAATGAGTACCAAAATTATTATCCATATGTTTTGGTACTTGAATGGAAGAGGTCCTGTAGAAGAGGCCCATGTTAGGTCATCAGTCTGTACCTAATAATACATGGTAAAAGAAAGTTTGGAATCACTAGTCTACACAAAATAATTTCTCAACAAATTTTTTGAAAACATAATTTAACATTTTTTACTGATATAAAAATTTAATAATCTGTTACTGATTAAAAAAATTNCAAATTTTTTGAAAACATAATTTAACATTTTTTACTGATATAAAAATTTAATAATCTGTTACTGATTAAAAAAATTTAAAAAGTTAAGTTAAGAAAAGTTAAACAATGAGAACTGAAATTAAAAGCACTGCTGAGTGTTTAAACTAAAATCTTGTGAGCAAACTCTGAGTAGTTAATAATAATAATATATACAATGTATTGTACCATAAATAATGAAGGCGTAGTTTCTTGCCCTATTTCTGTTTTTTTTTTCCTTCTAATTACAAAGCACAGCCTCTAATTTTGGAAAGAATTTATTAAGTCACTTGAACTAATCAACGACAATCACTTGCTAAAGAACAACCTTTAACATAACAATTTTAACACGAGTGTTTGCACATGCCAATTACAACAAATGATTCTTTTAGGTTTTGGATGAATATGGTATTAAAATAAACATTTGGAAAAGTCCCAAAAAACAGAAACAGGACGATTGCAAACACATGAAGAGGAGTACAAACAACATCATTAAAACACTAGTTTAGGGAAAACTTTTCACACAGACAAAATGTACTCATGCTCTACAATAATTATTACCTAGATTTGTTTTACTTGATTACATAAATGCCGCACAAGTTATATTACTTTAAAAATGTACATGCTTCAGTCAGAACATAACAACACACACTCAATATCGTAATTCTGATACCAATTCTATGAAACATGTAAAGAAGAGGCCCTAGTTTTATTGCCCAAAACCATTATGTATAAGTGACCTAATAAAGTTGATGTGTAGGCAGGCTCACCCCATCTTACCAGGTACAATAACTCTTTTGTTGACCTAAACTGACATGATTATAAACATTTCTGTGTTGGATTCTATCATTTACACACTGCTACCCAAGTTTAAATTATGTCGGAAGTGCATCATGTATTTATAAAATGCCCTGTTACAAAACAAGTCCTACAAGCGCCATTATATCTTACAAAACATACGATTTTGAGTGAGGAAGAATTATTTTCTTTGTTTCTTTTCTTCAATTTCAAGTGTTTTAATGTGTCAAACTATTTTTAATATTATGAACTTAATCACCCGACTATTTCAAACCACCCTAAATTCTTCTGAAAATGAGTCTGAATTTTCACCAAAATTAATTAAAATCAACACAGTAATAAGATAATTTTTGGAACAAAAGCGAAATTACATACCCTCATTCCATGTCACCTGTGCATGCTTGCCCACACACAACATTAATATATTCAGTTACCAAAAGATTTATTTTTATTTGAATTTGAGTGTCCATTTAAAGAGATTTGCTTTGTTCATCTGAACTATTTCCGAGGGTCTACAAATGTTTTNGAAATTACATACCCTCATTCCATGTCACCTGTGCATGCTTGCCCACACACAACATTAATATATTCAGTTACCAAAAGATTTATTTTTATTTGAATTTGAGTGTCCATTTAAAGAGATTTGCTTTGTTCATCTGAACTATTTCCGAGGGTCTACAAATGTTTTGTTGTAGGTTTACTTGTAAGTGCTTTGTTGTTTTATTTTGTGCCAGAACCTATTCTTCATATTCACAATTTGTCACAAACAAAATTTCACCCCTACATTTGTCTCTCTCTCTCTCTCTCACAAAAATATAATTTCAAAAAATCAGATCTTTACATATCAAACTCAAAAACTGTGTTAAATTTGACTCCAAAATAAAGTAAAAAATATATAATGCAGCATTATTATTATGAAAATACGTACTTTAAATTTTATTTTTAGCACGTTTCTATTTTAAATCATGGTTTTTAATAAATTTTGTTTGGTTTTTGCCACTTTTTTTACATTTAGCAGAAATTTAGTGAATTTTATGTAAACATTCGGCGAATTTTCGAAATTGGAGTTGANACCACTTTTTTTACATTTAGCAGAAATTTAGTGAATTTTATGTAAACATTCGGCGAATTTTCGAAATTGGAGTTGAGGTTAGGTTTTATTTATTGAGGAGGAAAGTGGTCCACATGTTGAGGTTTCCCGCATGCTGAGTTTTTTTCAGTAGGCCCCATGAAAAACTAATAATAAGAGGTTTCACTGTATAACAGCTTCCCCTCTCGATGGCATGTAAGGGGAGGTAGAAAGGTGTGCAGCTGAGAGATAAGCAAAGAGGAGGGAAAGAGAGGACGTAAGGATGACCCGCTGGTTGCTAACTAACTGCTTCCCCTCTTGTCAGGTGTGCCAGAGTCGACTATCACCTGAACAAAGGTTACTTCTACTACAGGTTGAGAAGATCGATGTTGAAAGTTTGGCAAAGGAAACATTTTTGCCACCAGGTGAGCTCTAGTGTCATGTGTACCATATTTCCTCTATTTTCTGGCATTGTAAAACAAGATAATTGCAATAATCATTAATCAAATACAAAATAACTTCTAGTCTAAGAAATCTTTCTCTTTTATAATTCAGGTAGCTTAAAATTTTAAGTAAACATTACCTTTTGCAACACTGCGTACAAACTTTTCCCTGTGCCAAACTCTCCCACAAGAAATCATGTTTTGTTCCGAACCTGTAGTAGAAATATTCTTAGCAGAACTGGGTACCACGCCAGCGCACCGCAGTGCTGATAAACTGTGACACATGTAACGTATCTCACATCCAGTTATTAGATGTTTGCACAAACAACCAGCTTAAAAAGTATCATTGCTGGAAATCTTTAACTACGGGACTGAAAGATAGTTTGATTCATGCAATATCCGACAAACGATAAAAGTGGCTAATTGTAGCATTATTTATGTAGGAATTTCGCCGGGACCATTGAAAATTAACTGTGCGAACGGTTTATCAGTACGTGCGTTTTCGGTACCTCGAGAGTCCACTGTATTATGATCATAATGTTAATTTTGAATGTGTCTTCTATCAAACAATTTGGTGTGTTTTAGTCGTCATCCATACAGATTTTCTAACTGTAACATAAGAATTGTTTTGTGAACTTTACAATCTTCTTTGTATATGTTATGGATTTTAATCTGTGATCATTATTGAACTATATAATTGACATGTCCTATACCATCGATGTATGGTGTATTGAATGAATAAAAATCACCTTTATGGGAGGCTAGAAGGCTAATGAATCTAACTCGGCCACCACAGCCCCAAACCACATTAAAAGACAGGGGAAGATAAAAAAAAAATTAATGACAAAGGAGACATTAAAAGTGGTAGTTTGAAATATCTTGTAAAAACATGTGGTAAGGGACATTCTAAACACTTCAATCCTTCATCTCCACAATAAAGGAAGCCTTTCCCACTTCATCCTGGGGAATACCTATTTTGGGGAGGTTCAAATTTTTCCAGCTTGAAGTTGTTGTCCACAGCTATTTCGTGGACGAGAGACATGTTGTCAATGTCCCTGGCCGCCTTCATGATTTCCTCCAAAGAGACGAACTTGGGTGGTGAGGCGGCCAAGCCAGGCACCAGCACGGATGGAGACACCAGTCCAGGTACCAGCATGGCCTCCGTCGTCCTTAACCTTGACACACATCAACACAAGATGGCTACACTCGTATCACTACAATGGAAATACTGCATGCATGCATCANCCTTAACCTTGACACACATCAACACAAGATGGCTACACTCGTATCACTACAATGGAAATACTGCATGCATGCATCAATCACACAATAAATATTTCTACTCTCATTTCTCAAGGCCACAGCCTACTTGAAGCTTTTTAACACATTTGAGCCTCGGAAACAAGCATGTGATGAGGGCGACATTCACGTGCACACCTAGTGACCCATTACGCCTGTGCGCAAGGCGCTGAACTGACGTGCAGTGTTTCCATCATGCTGTGTGCCTATCATTNCTAGTGACCCATTACGCCTGTGCGCAAGGCGCTGAACTGACGTGCAGTGTTTCCATCATGCTGTGTGCCTATCATTTCATTACTGGAAAGTCTGAAGCTAAGTTCAGTGCAGGTCCCCATTGTAGTTTTGCATGTTTCTAACAAGTGTATTATGAGATATAGCAGTGTGAAAAAGACTGTTTTTGCTATTTTGGAGGGCTCGGGAATAGCATTTATAATATGAATGATGTATTGACAGCAATTCATACCTCATCAGAAGTGTCTCTTCCTCTCATACATTTGTATCAAATTCTTTAACAACATTAGAAACCAACTCAAATGTTCTTTCCCTATTGTTTTTTTTTCTTAAAATATCTCGACAAAAGCACAAACTCTCTTGGAAATAAATAAAACTATTTGCGATACCTTTTGTTTTGTTCAGTTTGGAAGCTGTCCTGTGGGTTAGACAACTCCTTGTTTTCTGCATGTTTCTTGGGGTTTCCACTCTCGTCAGAGTCCATATCACACTACAAATTTTCAACTGCAAAGAGAACAAATGTTGTAGTCTAACTAACTTGCACAAAACAAAATTCTCTTATAGCTAATAGTTATACTTCACTTTGTTTCACTTCAAACTACTGTATTTGATATACTACTGTAAAGACAAAGCTTAAAATTCAAAAATCTCTACTAAAAGCACATGTGGATGGCAACTAAAGTGGACACAAAAGTAAAGTGGACACAAAAGCAACAAAAAAAAATGTAAAAATAAATTACTATTTTTTCTTGTGAACTAAGGAAAGTCAAACAGGCTATACGGAAGTTATAAACATCGCACATAGGCTAAATGCAAAACCATCACAACATAATGAATTGGAATATAATTAAATCTGAATATCTGACAATATTCAAATGGAATCAAAACCAGTCTATACACCTACATCAACTGCTCCACCAAGCAGGAAAAAGTAACGAAAAAACTGGTCTCCATGAAGCTCGTTTTATTTGCCATGCAATGTGGAATAAAAAAATTGTATCTCAGCAAAAAAAAATTACAAAATGATTAAGCTTGCTGGAAGGAATAAGCAGCACAAACTGCTATTCTCAGCAGACATAACAAAGAATGTAAATTAGAACTATTCTAAATTACTACAGCAATATCTATCCCTTGGTTTTCATTTTCATTATGTTATACTATTGTAATGTTGTATTTTCATTCCTTGTGCACACAGACAAGCCCAACACAACAAACAGTAGAAATATAATCTCCTTCTGTCATGCTGCCCAGCCTGCAAACTTGTCTGACTGACTATCGCTTCCCACTGGCTGTTACCGGTACAAATTTTTCGTTACGTCAGCACTGTCATGTCACGCTATTGCGACTCCAACACGAGACTACTGGAAAGAGGACTAGTGAACTGTGCCGAAAATTGGCAAAAGAATTACGACACAAACACGGTGTCTATCACATCACACATAACACATTTCATGGTGTGTACTGCAAATTACGTGATCCCCATGAAATTTACATTAAGTGTTATTATTAATGTCCATATAAACCAATTTCAGGTATTATTTTGCTGTTTTTTTTTTTGGAAAAGTCCTTATTCTCAATAATTGCCTACCTCATAAACAATCAATTTCTCACTGTAAAATGACCAAAAACAGAATTAACGACTGTTTACCTAAAGCGGCACTGAAAATATATCTTCACTAACGTGACGCNGTAAAATGACCAAAAACAGAATTAACGACTGTTTACCTAAAGCGGCACTGAAAATATATCTTCACTAACGTGACGCTAATAAACCAGCCAATGGCATTTGTTCTGGGAGCCAGAAAATCCAAATGACCCAGTACTAGCAGGGCTAACAGACTGCGGATTGAAATATTAGCAATGCAAGGAGACTGCCTCAACTGCAGTCGTTCCAAACAACCACTAGAGAAGAAGTAAACTGCAACAGCTAACTGAGACATTTCCAGACAGGCTGCAGAGCCTCAAGCAATGAAGGAGCAGCAGATGCACTCGCACTCCATGGCCAAATTACTATTCCTGTTAAAGAACAATGCTTCTCTAAGTTACAACATTATTATTATTATTTTAACATTGTAGAGCTAACTTAATTTCTTCGCAAAGCAAACATTTGCAGAAACTCATAAAATCTGTTTGCGTTGCCATCACAAGCATGCCAACAAAATATAATTTTGTTACCTCCACCTATCAAAGGACAACAAAACCACAATCACCGAAATACAAAGTGTAAGGTGAACAGAAAATCAGATTGGCAAACTGGGAAGAGGAAAGAAAACCGCAGGTCAACAAACAGAATCCAGTACTATGTCACCAATGCACTGATTTTAAAACTCAAATGAAGCTGTAAAAAATTCCATCAATACATTATACCTGCACCAACAAGTTAAATAATTTCAAAGGTAAATTCACGTTGCTTTAAATAGATACAAAAAGTTAAAAGCAGATGACAATTCCAAACACTACACATTTGTTTAATGAGTAAATAGTGCCGTAATAAGCAGTCAGTTCACTATATAGAAGTAAATTTAACAAAAAAAAAAACAATTACTTAAAAAAAAAAATTAAATCAGATAATAAAATTGACAAGCTGTTCACATATGACCGGTTCCAGTATCAACAACACACTAACTGGAGAAGCGAGAAGAGACAGGAAGCGGCAGGCAGCGAACTCAAGGTGAAGGTACAGTCGCGGCCTCAAGGCTGACCACACACCAAAATAAGCAAGCACAAGGCCCAGATACGAACAACAGCTGCACACTTCATGACCACGTGCCAGCCAGCCAAGGACACACACCATTTAAAGACAAGGAACACATCATCACATCACATCACATTGTGGCTACATCTCCAACAAACTTGGGAACTAGATCTGCAATGAGACACAAAACCAATCCCTTTACAAACTATGCTTAATGCACTAATACGTACACCTAACTACTACTAGAGTTCCTAATAATTATTATAAAAGTACTCTGATATAACTAAGCTACCTATCACCAAAGGCTGTTCACGGTAAAGTGAGCACTTTTGAAAACCCTGCCAAGTTTCGACTCTCAGTGCATCTTCCTGCGTACCTATCAAAATAAACACTCCCATTATGCTCCCTCTATGACATCAGTTTCTTTTCAACCGAAAAAAAAAAAACCTAACATTTTTCTACGCACAATTCTAACTTGCTACGTATGTGACAAAAAAAAAATAAAAAAATAAGCCTAGGCTATTTTTAATTGAAACATTCAACAAAAGTTGATACACAACCAGTACTTTCATTTACTATACCACTGAAAGCAAAAATGTCTCCTACGTGGTTCACATGAGAATACCCACTTGGCTAACAAGAGCTGCATATCACCAGGCGTCAGTCAGTACGCTGTTGCCAATATTTTCTTTTGCATAGTTCCCAATCTTAATCATACTGTGACCTATTTCTCTTTACACCACAATCTCTCTTTCTGGAGTGTCTTTTAGCTCATTTGACAGTGCTCCTAAAAAATTGAATGTTTTTACCGAACAGCAACAAAATAACATTATGTTTCAGTTATTGTTCCACTATAAAGAGAGCACTTTCGCAACAGCTATTACTTAGCTGCCAATGTTCATGAAAGGGCTCGGACACGATCGTTACGAGCACAGAAGTTAACCGACACAACACAGCATCATACTTAGCCACTGAACTACTTGTTTCCATTTAGACTAGCTACGACCACACCCAGCAAAAAGCAGTTCAATGCTGTTCACGACAAACTGAGCATTTTCAAAAGCACTGTTTAACATCTATGTGCACGCCCCGTGTGTATTCTTCCATCAAATGTAAAATTAACACTGCTGTCGGCCTAATTTCTTACACTTACATGCATTAAAAAAACAGAAAGTAAAAGAAATCATTTTAGTATTCACAAATACTTACATAATAAATCACTTTTAATTCACCAGTAAGACGTGGAACCATTTTCCCTCAGTCGCAACCAACTATACTGGGGGCGTGCAAAGTCTGTGTGCCCACTAAAATATACGCAGGTAAGGGCAGTGACATGTTTCAAAAATTGTTTTTTAAAATTGCTCACTTTACCGTGAACAGCGATTACCTAAGCACATTGATAATAATAAGAAAAGTTTAACTTTACTTGTTACTATCACTGTACGTTAGTATTCAGTCAATCAGAAGCCCCGATGCTTGTACTAGGTTGTCAAAAAAAACATATTTACAAATTAAGTAGTGTGTGTGTTGACTATTCCTCGGTTTCTTTGGTTTTTTTCTGGACCATTAAAACCAGGGACGTTTTTTTAATGTTTTAAGGTGCTAATAACTGTAAAATTAAATGAAACTTATTTTGTATTTGAAAAACATCTCAGATCAAATGAAAATAATTACTTTTTATGGAAAAATTATTACCAACTAAGTTATACAAAACTTAGTTTTTTGGTACTAGATGTAACAACATAAACAAATTTCTTCAGTAGTAAATGTCACAACATAAACTATCTGTTCAAAGGCCAATTGGTTTGGTGAAATAGAATTCTGAAACTAGAAGTCTTGTGGTTTCCCTACCTTTGCACCATTCTAAGGCGCAAACAAAGGCACACACATAAAACTACCATAATCATAACCAACCATGCATTTTTTTATATGTTACTAACAATTACTAAAGATCCTCAATAGATAAAAGTTACCATCTGAACGACACGTCTTTCAGGGGGGTAATTAAATTAGGTTTTTTAAACACTCCATAAACAATATATAAATATTTATTTTTAATTGCATAGTGCCCAAAATGAACGTACAGCAATACACAAGTCTTAAATGCAAAAAAAAAAATTAAATTACTTTTACAACTGTTGTGTAGAAGAGATGAAATTATATACCAACTAGAATAACAAAGAAAGATATAAGAAATCTTTACTACTATAATAGATTCGTTTCCTTCGCATAACTGTTGCACATAAGGCGAAACAAACTAATTTTTAATTCACGCAACTTACTTTCTTTTTTAAAGGCACCGTCTAGAAGTTTGTACACAATTTAACAATGCACAAAAGCCTGCTTACGTACCAACGCGGAATTACCTTCACAGCTATTTGCACCAGCCGTGAGTCATACCGGATACTTAACTCCCACCTTTCTACCATCCCAATCAACATTTCAAAATGTGAACGGCAAACTAATAATTAATTCTCCGTTTAAGTCCCCAAAAAATTTTCATATACGTCTACATTTTGACATACCTTCCGCTACAGTAGGAAAATAAGCACTGACAATTTAACAATAATTAAGCAAGACAACATTCACTCCTTCCGTCCAACACCAAAATATAAACACAAATATTTACATTGAACAGATGTCTCATCTTAGTTACCACTTTGTTCGCGCGGGCTGTACCTTTTACAACTTCTACACCTGACAAAAAAAACTTTGGATTCGTGATACCGTTAGTAGTATTTTTGGTGGCACAACTAGAACGTTCAGTTCGAGCACTCTACTAGGAGTAGAAAAGGTGTAGAAGGTGAAATAATAACGTTAATACAAAGCGGAAACAATATGAATTTTAAATAAATTTTACATGTAATACAGATTTGGTCAATATTACAATAATTATTGACAGGGGAGTGAATGGCGAATATTCAATAAAGCAAGTATTGCGCCTTGGAAGATTCCTCAAAAGATTACATGCAATACAAGTAAAGTGTATTTGATGTAAACCTGTAAGACCACGTGAATGAATCGTAGATTAAAACTTTGATAGACCGATTATTCATGATTATTCGACTACTGCTCATGAACCCAACATTCACCTTCCCCAAAGGAACAAAATTTTCCAAGTCACATGAACAACTGCGATAAATGTGATTGTTTAAATCCTAATTTTTCAATACATCGACTTATATATTAATAACACACCTTATAAATTTGGATTCAAACAGACTGCTTTACAAATAGGTTAGATGAAGTATAAAAACCTCTCAAAGCAATTGTTTAACAAACACTATATAAAAGGCTCTTTCAAAAGATCAATTTTTTTTCCTAAAATTAACTTCAATTTATAATGAGTTCAATTCTTTGAATACTACAAATTTTTTTTGGCGGTAATGTGGCCAACTGAAAGCCCACGGCCAAAAACAAAAAACAGTAGGCAGCCAAATAGAGGATAATGAAGGAGAAATACTAGACGGGACAATACTACTCTTCTCGGTAGAGGCCCATCAACCTTTGGGGGAAAGAAAGGCCATGGAACAAGGGATAACAAGGAAAGATTGGGCCGATCACCGAGGGTATCTAACGGGACACCAAATTCTTAAGATAAAATAACACGACTGTGCGCAAGTAAAAACTTAGCGAGAACGATACAAACTACCCAAGGGTAATGAAAAAGTACCGAAGGGTAAGAGACAGGAAAAATCACACGAAGCCTACGAAGAGCAGCATACAACGAACTTCTATCACCTCCAGTGGAACACTGAAACAAAAGATGGGTCAAATCTGCACCAGGGGCCCCACATACACAAGAAGGATTAGAGACTATATGAAGTTATACAAATGAGATTGAGTTGCATTATGACCGTAAAGGAGACGAAAGGAAGTAACTGCTAAACCACGGGAACTGCAATGTTGATATTTTGGTCGAGAATACGTAGGAAATAGCTGTGCGTACCAGGTATTAGAAAACGAGGTATAAGTTTCCCATATCTGTTTCCAATGCCGAAAAACTTTCCTGGTTAATAAGGGATACAAAACCGAAAAGGAAAGCAGTGGCTTCGAGACACCCTCTAAAACACTCAATTTTGCAAGTTTATCTACCATCTCATTCCCCTGAATCCCGACATGCCCTGGTACCCACATAAAAAGACAAATACACTAAGTTTATCCGAAAGAACGCACTGTTCCTGTATGACCCATATAAACATGTCCTTATGGGGAGTAGGAGAAGACAAAGCTCTAAGGACACTTCGTGAATCAGATATGATCAGAGGATATGAGACTCTGTGATCGTATACATAACGTAAAGCCATATACACTGCACAAGCTTCAGAATAATAAATTGTGGCAGTAGAAGGGAGTTTAAAAAGCCCAGAACATTTATGTGAAGCATTAAAATATGCAGATCCAACACCGTCGACAGTTTTAGAGGCATCCGTGTATATCAAAGTACAGTCGTGATATTCAGAAACTTTAGCCATAAATTCTTGTTGAAGAACAATGGGAGAAACAGTTTTAGTACGGGAAAGAAAAATGGGACAAGGAAAGCGAAAAGAGACCTCGTGCTGCAAACGGTATAACAAACTAGGTGGAGGGGTAACGAAGCGTGCCGTCGTTAGTAATAGTTTCGGTAGGACGTAACCAAGATTGTCAAACGCCTGTACAATACACGAGAATCACGAGTACGAATCTAATGTTTACCTTGCAATAGTCTATAACGGTCGGTTAAGGACATAAGGAAAGATTCCATACGCAGGACCATAATGGTCGTAGAAGAGAAAGCGCCAAGAATAAGTCTGAGGCAAACGTCCTCCTGTATAGTTTCTAATTGGTTCGCCAAAAGGAGTGGCAGCTGACCAGCAATCGGAATACCATAATCTAAAACAGACCGTATAGTAGACACGTAAAAAAATGCGAAGAGCAAAAAAGCTATAACCCCAATGGTAGTTGGCGAGAGCCTTTAAAATATTAATTCGTTTGCGGCATTTTGTAATAGTGTATTAAACATGGGTAGTCCATCCACAATGGGACTCTAATAAGATATCCAAATATCGTACCTCTGTCACACATAGTAGAGGATAACCTCTGATGGTTGGAGAGGGAAATGGTGACTGGGAGACGCGTAAAATACAAGGTGCGACTCTTATCCACAGAAAGATTGAAACTATGATCATCCAACCAAAGTGATAAAGAATCAAGGGCCATAGTCAGAGAAGTACAAGCATTGTCATAAGAGATACATTTAACCCAAAGCACAATATCGTCAGCATATTGAATAGAGCAAACATGGGAGCCCAGGTGAAATATGATGTTTTGAGTATATAAGATAAACAGTAAGGGGCTAAGGGTACTACCTTGAACCAAACCATGGGACACCTGACGAACAAAAACTGCTCCATCAGGTACTCGAGGCATATAACGACGAATGCTAAACAAAGAATGGATACATCGTATAAGAGTATGTGGTAAACCTAATTTAAACATTTTATCATAAAGGAGTTTAAGATTAACATTATCAAAGGCCGATTCCAAGTCTAAAAACACAGTACCCAAGACATTTCGGCCAGCATAAACATCCCGAAGACGTGAAAACAATACAGCAACAGCATCCAGGGTACTAATACCAGAACGAAAACCAAGTTGTTCTGGACGAAGTAAACAATGATATTCTAACCACCAATTAAGCCTGTGTTTTACCAATTTCTCAAAAAGTTTCGCCAAACAAGAACGCAGAGCAATCGGACGATAAGACTCAGCTGATAGAGGAGATTTACCAGGTTTCAAAATCGGGACTATTTCAAAATCCCCCCACACATCAGGGATACATCCATAACAAAACACTTTATCATAGAATTGAGCTAACCAAACGAGAGTGGAGCGAGGAAGGTGCTTAGGGAGACCATACGATATGTAATCCAAACGAGGGGTGGTATTACCTGTGGTGTGCAAACAATGGCTTGATTCCTCCACTGTAAATGCCCGGTAAAAAAACCTGATGATCACGCGAAGCTGCATGAGAAACAACTGAAGGAAAACAGAAGTTAGCAGCCTCCGGGACGGTATCAGGGGCAATGCGATTCATAAAAGCAGGAACAAGGGGGAGATAAATATGATGGGAACGCTGTCCCTCTTTACTAGCGCGAAAGGCTTTAAATTTACCCCAAAATGTACGAGAGGGAGTAGTACGAGAAAGTGAAGCACAAAAATTATTCCAGCTAAGCTTTTTACGTTCAGACCACAACATGCACACCTCTGCTTGGCATTTCTTAAGATGTATAAAATTGGCCAATGTAGCCTGTCGTTTATATAGGTGAAGTGCATTCAAGCGATGACGATTAACTTCGTCACATTGTCCATCCCACCAAGTGGAACCATGTTTCCGATCACCAATACGAAAAGGTTGAAAAGGAACAGAACTTTTAGCAGATTCCAAAAGAGACACATAGGAAACATTATACACCATGTTTATATTAAAAGCAGTAACCGGGGGGAAATGGGTTGTTCCTTCCGACATTAAGGAAGAGTTTGAATGCTACATGACTTCATACGAACGTCCAGAGAATTGTGCGTCAGCAGTGGGGAGACGAGACTCCTCTATGGCACAGAGAAGCAAATGGTTCCAGAGTAATTAAACTATTGTCATTAATATGATAATGTAAATGTTGAAGTACCCAGGGAGTGGCGCAGCAGTACGCCCTTCTCCTGCATGACTGTGATTCTGACCGCCAAACATGTTGGCAGGCCACTAAAATGTCTGAGTGGCATAGTGCCAAAATTCTTAAAAAGAAATAAAATAAATATAAAAAGCAAACAATGACATAAAAAAAATTAAGTTGCCCTAAATTTACATGAATCTCTCAAAATTTTAAGTAAGAGACAGATTATACAAAATAAAAATACATTGGTTGAACATTAGCCTACAGAAAAGTGACATGGGAATAAAATTGGGAGAGGTCTGTGTAAGTGCCTCATTACAACTTTTTAAATAAGCACTTATAATTTAACAAAATACTACCTAGCACAATTCAATATTGATATATCCTTGATGGCAGGACATCTGAAAAATTGGGGTTTTGAGCACCACACGCACTCACTTCACTTTGACAGGGTTCAGGGTAGATACACGGTCTGACAGGTGAAATTTAAATGACCGGAGGGCACCAGCTAACCAGTAAGGGAATCCACTCGGGTTAGCACGAATCTATTGAGATGGATCGCGGTCGAAAAGACAGGGCTAAGGTACCCTGTGCCCGGGTCTTACGATGTTGTGGGGATGGCTGACATATTCACGGCTCGTCAGACTCCTAAGTGCACGCACTTGCTGAATTAGGGTATTGTGGTTCCCTAGCACACCATTACAATGCACAAAAATATAATTTGCAAAACATGGATTTACATTGGCTTTTAATTTTGAAAACTACTCGTCGCTGACTTTTATTTGAACCTCTACCCTCCTCCATTTCATTTTTGCCATAACATGTCCACACTACAAAACAATTTCTGATTGGACTGGCCCAGTGAAATCAGAGTCCTGATGTCACATCTTACTTACCATTTTTATTGTTTCATGTATAACTCTTCTTATTATGTTATAAGCTTTATTGTAATTAGTTGTCACGAGAAACTCTAAAAAACATTCCACAATTTCATTACCAAGACAAGTCTCTATAGGGCGATTGCCCACTCCTGTATTTTTCTCATGTATAACTGTTATCTAATTGTATTTTCAAGTGTCTTGTGTGATTATAAGGGAACTTGTACATATTTTCTATGTTGTTTTCTGTTTTGTGTTTGTCTTGTTGCCTTTCGAGAAATGTTGGCGCCTGGCCGCTCTGGCCTTCGAGCGATCTGCCGCCATGATAATTAGTAGGAATTATAGGCACGTAGTAGAAGGGTGTACGACAATGCCACAACCTGGGCATCTCAGCTTTTATGTTACCTATCACAGTGATAGAGTAATTCATTCATAGAACATCTCTTTTGTTATGTACCTGGGAATAGTCCCTTCTCCATCCCCCCACCGACCGCTGACTCACCATACCCTTGGGCTTAACTTCTTCTAAAAAATTTCGTGCTCCATGTTTTTTACTGCTTTGGGTGGCCACAGCCTTTAAATTTGTGCAATTTATGCAAGTGTCTGTACCAAAGCCACCATGTTAGTTAAACATTGTGAACTTCTATCTGTTGTTTCATTTCTTATGTCAAGTCGCTTCTAACTGCTTAAGAGTGTTCGAACCCTAATAATTCATTAAAACCTTTATTCATCACTATTACATTGTCAGTATGGCTGACATCAGACATAAGTAGTATTACAAATTATGGATGTTGTGAGGTGACCCAAACTGCCTCGCATTTAGTGATGTAAGAGTGGGCCTACACTCTCCTAGGTAAGGCAGGTTGCATACCTACAGTATTGCCATCTGGAACGATTACCATCTTCGATGTCATTACATCAACAGGGATCTTGAGGAGAAGGTCACATGGGGGAGCCCACTCTTCCTTGTTCTCTACAGCTAATCGCGGCATATATAATTCATTTCCATAAAAAAAATACCCCACCTACTCCCTTTCCCCCTACAGCAACACCGATCAGACTCTACTTTTATATGTTGCCACATCCACGAAACAATTTTCAACAAAGCCAAAACTCACTATTGTGTCATGGAACTCATCATTTACCAACCAGAAACCGCTAACACCAACAATCACCACTAACCACCTATTGTGTCAGGGGCTTAGCTGACTACCCCCTATACACCTTTGATTGTTGAAGTTGCAGAAATTATTGACCACACGAACAATGCTTAAATAACAGAATACATATAAACATACATTCGTAATCATCGAAGCACAGCACGTAAAGATAGTTATACACATATATCACAAGTTCATTTTGTGGATATATCTTAGATGCCAATATATCTATATGGAAGAAGAAACACTTCAAATGTTAACACTCGTACATTATACTTACGGTGTTAGCCAAAACCTGACTTCTGGAAAGCTCACTTTCAAACTAAAGCCTAATGAATGAATACATTCTTAACTGAATGCTATTTCACGAAATAACTTCCTACCAACAAAGTTCTTACATGTAAGTAGATGTAAAATGTATGGACTTCCAGTAGCAAAACTATAAATTAAGTAAAATTTTTATTATTTCATTTTGGTGTTTATGTTTGTACTAGCATGAATAGTAGTCAAGTATTATTTAAGCCAACACTGGGGCTAAATTGCTTCACACATGTTACATAAAGGCGATTTTTGTAATAATTTGCATTTCAATAAAATCGAATTCAGTTGTCTTAAGAAAATTTATTGAAGGTATTCGAAATTTCCATTGCTTAGTTTTTACAATTTACTTTAGCTAACAGATATTTGACATGCTTTACTCCAAAGGGCTTATAATTACAATACCTTCCACATTAAGTAAATTTGTTTACTATACAAAAAAATAATAAAGAAATGGCTTAAATTACTTGATCAGTTCAACGAATTTATTATTGAAGCCAGTACTTAATAATAAAATCACCCATACAACCTCGGGCTAATGGTTCCACTAAAACCTACTACCCGATTCTACATGCAAGCAGTTATGAGTTCTTTGGAATAACCTATCCAGCGAGGTTCATTTCTTTCAACCAAAAACAGTGTAACCTGTATAATGTAGCAGCTACACCAGCTTTCTCTGTCGGTGCAGTTACACACACAGAATTGAAAGAAACTACTTTCGTTATGTTTTCAGCTCCATTTTGCTGCACAATTGACAACATGTATTTTTGTGCCAGATTTTTCTTTATTACGAGAGTACGAGTAAATTTAATTAATTTACTTTTATAACAATGCATTTTTAGCATTATTAAATCATGCAATTAGCCTCCAACATTCAACATCATGTGGCAGACTTCCAAATGTCTACAAACATAAAAATTAAAAAATTATATTCACTGTTCAGAAACAGTAATAACAAATTGAACCTAATTAAGTCTCTAAGTAAATTCTAAATAAGAACATGTTAATTTCTAATTGTATGAAAAATCAAAGCAGACAACGTAGAAAATTAAAGGATAAATAAATTTGCATTGCTTTAAAAGTTGTTTCATTAATTGTTTTCACTATCAAAATTTCTTTTAAAAAAACCTGCAAGAATGTTATAGATATTCTTATCGTTATAAAAACAGATCTTTCCTCAATTAATCAATAAACAAGTAACAAATGTAGCACTCGAACATTTTTATGTGTACTACATAAGTTACATTTTCTCAAAAACTTGTGTAATTTTATGCTACACACACCTGCTGTGTAGCTACATAGGGTTGGAAGAAACGATCGTTTTTGTTGCGTTGTTGTCATATTCGGGTGAAAGAATCGAAATTTTTGTAGTTTTGCTTGTTTGTGTAGCCTGCGTCGTTTAAAGAAACGAACCTGATACTTGTTCACGCACAGGTAAAAACGAATGCAGTTTTAAATTACTTCTGCCACTGTGATTCATTAAGCATTTTCGATAATGGTATTTATGCACACAGCATAATCAATTTGTTGTTTTTACTGAAAATTTTTGGTTAAAAAACCATGCATGTTTAGCATAATAGGAATTTTTTCTTGGAAAACAATTATGCCTTTATTGTTGGCATCCAAATAATTGCAGTATATTGATATGTGCGACGTCCATATTCCCCTAGCCCATTCGTCCCACAGCCCGCTGCACAGTCACAATGTGTGGTCTACTGGAGAATCATACTATAGTCGATTCACGACTGGAAGAAACTTTTGAAAATCAACCTTTGAAAAAACACCCTAGCCATTAGCGACATGCATATAACATTACAAACAGCGGCGAGCGCGGATACAGTTATCCCGTCAGGTTGCCGGCACAAAGAGAGGAAATAGTTCCAAAGTTTTAACGTAATTGTTAATTTATAGTTTACAAATGGGTGTCGAAAAGAATTGTATCTTATTATGCCAATTATTAATGACGTGATGCTAACACATTTAGATTTCATCGTTTCTTGCATAGTCACAAGATTACGCTCAAGGTTAAAGTAACGCGGCCATTTGTTTACTAACCTTCGTAGTCCTTGTGTTGTTGACACGCGTGCCAGAGAATTTGTGCGATTATCTGTTTTAACCTATAATAATTCATTTATTTGTCTTGTTTTACTAATATCCGCTCTTTATTATTTGGTTTTTAATAACGTATGATTTTAATTTGTGCTCACTTTCAGTTCTAATTTTTTTTGTTTTTATGTGTTTCGTGCACGTGTCTTTCCTTTGCCACTTTATTCTAACGTTGCAGTATTTGCACATAAGAATTGTTTTCACATTGTCGAAGACGTAGAATCCTTCACTCGCAAACTCTGGCGTCCTGTCGAAAACCGTCTCAACCATTTTTTAATAGCGTTTTATAATTGTGCGAAACATCCGACTCAACCACCATGCCATTTTAACGTCTATAGCCATTTCGTTTAATAATGATGATCTTACCTTTGATGTGCGGTAATCTATCGATAGTTACTAACAATCGATTGTAAATAGTCAACAACTATCGATTCATAAAAAATACTCGCATTTTGGGTTTATAGAATGAAATGTTTTTTCGCTGGCATCGCATATTCTTTTGTGTGAAATTCTCAAGATTAAAAACTTTACGCTTGTGGAATATCTATTAATAATATATATATTACATGACTTTTATAATGGGTTCGTGAATTTGCGAACACATCTACACACAAAGTGGAATGTAAACATTGCATGTAAACATTGCCATGGGACTGCCACACGGCAGTCACATGGCAATGTTTGTTTACCTTTGGCGGAAGGATACGAATTGGGCTTGAAAGTAAATCTTTAGCAGTGCTTCAAGAAAGTATCTTCCAGTCGTGAACCGACTATACACACACAATGTAATGTAAACATTGCATGTAAACATTGCCATGTGACTACCACATGGCAGTCACATAGCAATGTTTGTTAACCTTTGGCGGAAGGATACGAAATGGGCTTGAAAGTAAATCTTTAGCAGGGCTTCAAGAAAGTCTCTCCCAGTCGTGAACCAACTATACCTCGAAAAAGCAGGCGGCCACACATTCCGACTCCATAGCCAGCATGGCATGTTGAGAGTACAAAATAGGACCTACACTTATGATACACAGGAATCAAGTGGCCATTCCGCATTCGTGGCTTGTGAGGGTGTAATAATTCGGGCCGGAAAATTATATCCAGAAGAGTCCCCGATAATAACGCCATTGGGGAAATTAATGCAGCAAGAGATGCACAACAGTTCCTGAAAACTTATTACACTTGTGTTCCCACTACATTCAATGTTCCCAACACCTTTGTCAACATTATGTGCGAAATGCGAGTGTGTTGCATGTGCCAATAAAAAGCTATACAATTGTGCCGCTGCACAATAATGCTAAACATCAGCGAAAAACACTTAGCTTGGTTTTAACAGCAATCGAGCAAGGCCATCTTACACCTCTTGCCCATGATGAGCCTCTCCTACCCACCTGTAAGGGCTGAAAACTCGGGGCTTATATTTTAATGGAAATCCTTTTAATAGCTGTTGTGCTAAATTAACTCTAGGAGATTACTGATATTTACGAAATAAAATGTTGTTATACTTCCATCTTACCAACTTGTGTATGTTGTGACTGCTATTTTAATGTATAATTAATACTACAGAATTTTGTGTTCTTTTATATTATGGGTCATAAGTTTCTATGTGATTGTTACTGCATTTTAGCATGTTTATCAATGTATTGCAGTCTTGGCACGAATCAGGTCGTCCTCCAAGTGGGCTCGCATCATAATGAATATTCTGGCTCTGTGTATTTTAGGGGGTGGACATGATGTCCAGCCAATCCCGGACCTACATCTTATTGTCAAAATAATCATGCATCTGTAATGGTTTTTCTCTCCTTTTAATTGGAACTTAACATATTGTTATTAATTTTTTATTGTGGAACAAGATAATCCCCAACCTTGCCGACTATCGCGCTGGGGACCTAACATTTCTTGTAAACTTTGTGTGGAAGCTGTGCGCCGTATTTTATACTGTTTTGGGGGTGACGTGGTCGAGGTGACCCATTGCTGGTTGAGTGTAGAATATCCTGGCGCCATAACTCAGGGAAGAGTTAGTGATGTGGTTCGTTCGGCTGACAGCCCAGGGGACCTTGGATGCCTCCATCAGTTTGAATATGGAGTTGTCATTCACTAGCACATGTTCACCTCATGACGAGACTGTAGGCAATCTCGTACGCCTGATATATATTAGAAAATTGTGGGTGGTATTACAAGGAGTGTAGCGCCCTATGTGTCCCAGAGGACATGGTATAAACACTTCCTGAGTTTTGTAAAGTTGTTTACTCACATACTTAATTACATGTTCAAGAAGTGGACATGTGAATATTAAAAGAAATGGACCCAGCACTTACGGCCTATCGGTGACCTTAGCATGAAAATGACCTAGGTCAGCGTGGTGGTAATGTGGATACGTGGTAGTGTTAAGCTCTCTGTTGAGAGTGCACTTTATTCTCCCCTCTGTACGTAAAGAAATCAAAGGTTCCGGTTAATAAGTTACTACTATTGCAATTTAGTGATAACAGCTTCTATGATGATACAGAGAGGGCTCGGTGAGTGGACGACCACGCTGCCAGTCTGGCCCGTGTGCTGAAGCGAACTGAATGAATGACATCGGCTTCCATCACATGTGGCGTGAACCGACGTCAAATGCCGAGTGGTAAAACATGACATAAGGTAACATTATTGCAATGGTGAATAATTATATATATTAAATGAAACACATTCGTGACAACCTTGTTGATTAACAAATGACTGATAAGGTTGATGTTGTGATGTTGATGATGAGTGTCACTGCACTAAATGAAATGTTACTATGATGGAGGCCTTTATAGGCATCCTCCCTCAATGAAAACACAATTGCCATCTTATTAATAGTCATTGAACACAGTATTACGCTTTCTTGTGAAAAGTGTTTGTATTACATTTCCTGTGATGTGTTTGTATTCCACTGGCTACAGTGTTGCTTGGTGGCTGTCTTCTGAAAGGATGGACAAGTCCTCCTGGGCAAAGGTGTGTAGGTTACCATCCTCGATGACTCTAAATACAAAAAAAAACCCTCCCCTGCCTGCAACTTTGAATTAGATGAAGTTGTGTGGCATGTACAGAAAAATGCTATACACTATTGGTCGCACTTTGCACTTCAGTTTCGACCTACATGCCAGTTGACGCCACTTGGTGTTGCATTATGTCGTATGTCGTGGCGCTGGCTACTACGACGTAACGACCAATATCTCGTGTGTCCAAAGGCTGTGGCTTTGGGTTAAACACCATTTCGGAATGCCTACTAATTTATTACAAGAGTTACATCTTGTAGTAAATAAAGTAGGATGGTCTTTTGAGACACATAGTATCTGTTGGCAAGAAGGTGCAGGTTCCGTTCTTGTCAATCTGCACTACGCACTGTAGGCCTAATATCTGATTTATGTAATTATGAAGTCAGCTGCAAGGAATGAGTAATGTGAATTATTAGTACAAAAACCATGACATTAGGAGAATGGTACTACAAATTTTACTATTGTTAATTAATCGCAATTTATGAATGGCCTTAATTTAGTTACTAAAGGTATTTTGTGCTCAATAAATATAATTGATTTAGTATTTTTTGTCTTTACGTAGTCCGTTTTGTTGTTATACATAATTAGGTGGATTTCACATAGACACAAATTCTAAATTATTATCAATAAATCTGAGTCATTCTAATAAAAACATATGCTCTACTTGAGAGGCTATTTTAAAATATTAGATGATGTGGTTCTTATAAAGGTTTTTGATAATATAAATTTACATATATTTTATAAACTGCTTCAACATTTAATGATTTCAGGGAATTTTTTTTTACAAAATGGAAAATATAGGCAAAAACTTATAAAGTTCAGAACAGTTTTAACCTGGAATTTACCAGTATTTCCCACACAGTGGATAAAACTGTCCCAACCCTGCAATGAAAACCCTTCCAGTCATGGGGCCACGATGGCTGAGCGGTTAGCCTGGTCGCCTCCCACCAAGGCGAACCGGGTTCAATATCCTTCCAGGTCACTCCCGGATTTTCGCGTGTGGGAATCGTGCCGGACGATGCTGTCGGTTGGCGGGTTTTCTCTTGAAAGGTTAGTGTTTTATTTTATGTTTTCTTGAAGACTAGGTAATATCTGACTACCTTTTTTACTAGCAAAGTCGAGAGGAAAAACTGCCATTAGCTTGTGCATATATGCCTACCAGCAAGCAATAAGGCAACAAATGTTTTCTTAGTTCCAAACTATTAATTAAAACACAAGTAATAACGTTCAAAGGGTTAAAATAAAAGGTTAACATGCGATATAAAATAAAGCGCAATAAGTTTTATAATAATAAACTAATAATCGATCAGATACAATTTAACCTTCTTCTTCCCACGGCGGCCATCTTGTTTGTCGTTTGGCGAATTTAATGGACTTCGCATCGTTATTTTTTTAGAGTTTTGAAGATTTTACTTCCTTTTTTATTGCGATTTTCGTTGTTTTTCAAGATTTATTGTAAAATTGGCGTTACAGGCAATTTCCCAAGGCCAGATGTTTAGGGCTGTATTACATTTGATGATATATTTTTGTCTATGATCAAAACACCACTGCGGTATCTGGCTATGCCTAATCGCGTTTTAGAAAATGCATAGATAGATCTACTATCAGTAGACACTTGACACACCGGTGTTCATCGGTTGAGGTATTTTTCGGACATTAGGTGATTCCTAGCTGTATTTTCATCTACTTTCAGACATACATTAATGCCATCACACACATTCTAAAGTTTTCATCTGCCCATTTGTAAAATTCGATCTACAAATTACTTTTGTATATTCTGGAATGCTTGAAAATTACAAGTTGAGAAAGTGTTAACTATTATTTTTCAGAGAAAGTGTTCGAAAATTCATTGGTTGATGTTTTGTGGTGCATGTCCACCAGATCTACCGAATTTTCGGGTCGTTTGGACTGGTGGATTAATCGGTTTAACCGGATTCCATAGAAACAGTAATTTTCGAACGTCTGGTGTAACATCTGTTGATGCACGGGTTGAATTTTCGAATACGCGGAAATGTTCTTCGATAATTTACCTTTCATTCAACGTTTGGTGCGAAAAATCGACCAAGAAAGGGAAGGGAGCAACGAAGATTGCAAATCGCTAGTGAAAGCTTACAATTAAGAATCGCGAAGCAATTGTTAGATACCTTATTTAAAAAAAAGTGTGGGTGATCCATCCCGTTTTCAAAAGAACATGTGGCATTTCGCTACCGAAGACGGCATGGTGGAACTTTATACTTGCTATTAAAAATGGAGTATACGGTTTTTTGGTCACAATAAAATTTGTGACCGTCAGGTGTGTTACACAAAACTTTAATTATCTAGAAATGGGGCTATTCCGAAAAAAAAAAAAAATTACTGGGGAAATGGTATAAAATGACTTTATTTATCACACAGAACACGAATTTGCTAGGGGTATCAAGACATTCGCAGTGCATACTACCAGATGCGTTAGTGGGGAAGACTATGAAGATCAGGGAAATTGTGGGGTAAAACACAAAATGTATGAAAATTACACGTTAAATGCAATAATACCTAAACCAATGTAATCTATCTTCACGATATGAGATATACACTATTTGCAAGTATTATCTTCCCGATTTTTGAAAAGTCCCTATTTTAGATAATTACCATAATTAAGAAAAAATTGGGTAATTATCCGGTTTAGTGACTTTTCTGTAAAGAAAAATCTCGGAAAATGGTACATTTCCTCTCTACTAATGATGCAGAACACGAATATACGTGAGGCATTAACGTATGACTAATATCGTAATATGTTCCCACCTAACCTAACACCACAATGGGTGAATCACTATTTTACATTTTTAATCTTACCTAGGATGGTAGGGTTTTACACTAACCTAGGATTTTAGGGTTTTACAGTAACCAAGGATTTTAGGGTTTTACGCTAAGCTAGGATTTTAGGGTTTTAAACTAACCTACAAATTAAGGATTTTAGGGATTTAAAGGAACCGTAAAACACCAAAAGAATATCAATTAACTCACCTAGGTAGACTTCTGGTACAATTCCTCTGTCCTTGGCCAATTCAACCTTACCTAACTCGGCAAAACACAATTATCTACTAAAATGCCACATAGACGAATATTACGCACTGAAGCACTCTTCATAGCAGAATATTACGCACCGACGCACTCGTGCATAGGAGAAGGAGAATATTATGCACTGAAGCACTCGTTCATAGCCGAATATTACGCACTGACGCACTCGTGCATAGGCGAATATAACGCACAGAAGCACTTGTTCTTGCTTTCTCCGTTTTTAAATCCGTCTGATTGGGATGTCACAACTTACCCTGGCAAAGACACAAAGGCTACTAAACTGCATCAAAAATGTCCGTTAAAACCACATCTGACGCATTACGGTGATGTAACAATGCCCACAAGCCAATAAGGTGACGGCAGGAATCATGGTGTCATTAAAAATCATGGCGTCTGCTGTTAACAAACCGGTGAACTGCTCCTATTTTTAACTATTTTATTTAATATGTTCTACTTATTTTAACATGACGCTGTCCTGAATATTAAGAAGGTAAGCTGTGCTGAAATCATTAATGCTACTTTAGTTTATCTAGGATGTTTCCTTCAGAAAAGTCACTAAACTGGATAATTACCAAAAATTGAAATAATGTATTATTTTTTGTCAATTACATTGAAAAAAATACAAATTAATTATATTTTTTTAGTGATTGTAATATATTATTTTTTCTAAGTACATGATGAAAACAATAATTACACATGTTCATTTGATTCAGTCGATGGAACAGGGCTTCCTTCGCTTGCCGACACATTGCTTGTTGGCATTGAAGTACTTTCAATCTCCTCATCTTCGTCTTCCAACTGGTTGGGACTCGAATTGACTAAGAGGAAGGGGCCATGGTGGCTGAGCAGTTAGACTGCTCGCCTCCCACCATGGTGAACCAGGTTCAATCTCCGGCCGGGTCACTCAGGATTTCGCAAGTGGGAATCGTGCTGGACGATGCCGCTGGTCGGCGGGTTTCCTCGGGATCTCCTGTTTCCCCTAATCTTGCATTCCGGTGCTGCTTCATTCTCGCCTTATTTCACTCTCATTGGCTCCCAAGACCTTGTTTTTAAGAGCCACCCTAATCTCTCAACTAAGAGGGATCTTTCAGTCACCAACTATACCCAGGAAGAGACCAAGGTATCCCCCTGCATATCCAGCTAGTCTGCAATGATCTTGTTTCAACCAAAATTTTCCCCTGGCATATCCACATGAAATCAGAACTTGGATAGGAAAAGTTTTGGTCTGTGTATCCAAACCGAAAGTGGGAAACTGGCGTCACACCCAATTTGTTTCGGTTTGTGTATATAGACCAAAAGTGGGAGAATGGTACATGACACTATTTGTTTTGTTCCGCGTATCCAGTTAAAAAGTGGGGAAATGGAACACGACACAATTTTTTTTTCAGTCTTGTGTATTCAAATTGGTGGAGAAATGATACATTACCACATTTGTTCCGGCCAGCGTATGCAGGTGTCAAACGCAAACTTTGTCGAAAAATTTCCTATGGCATATCCAAAGGGCATTTACACCTTTTGGATACACAATTCAGAACAATTTTTTAGAGCATCATTACGGAATAATATATACTGTACACACGCACACAGATATATATATATATATATATATAAACACATGTAGAGCGAAGGATGTAACATGTCCGACCACAGTAACAGACTTGAATATATATTACAAAGAGAGTAACAATTAGTTACTTCCTATGATTTGTGTAGTTATTTTGTTAAATGGCAATTCCGGGCCAACTGCATTGGCGCAGGTGAGTGGGTCATTCAATATGAAATCATCAAATAAAAAAAAATGCAAGCTGCACCTTTTTTTATTTTGATAAAAATTTGTTTCAATGTTACACTATCCTCAACGTGAAAGAAAATCATTAATTTAGATTTTTACCTACAAGTGGATAATGGCAGCCATTTTTCATACACAAAGCAAATTTCACTGATTTTGGAGGTTTACAAAACTAGCAGTAGGAGTTTTTAGTGTCATCTAAAAGCCTATATAAGATACTATTACACTGTATATTTATCTTATAAAAAATGTTTGTATTTTCAAGATGGTGGGCATCAGCTTTCAGCATTCAAGATGACTGTTTTACCGCACCCTGCTTCACCAAAGTTTCATTTAGAGATCTGATCTTCTGTGTGCTTAGTGTCTACATGTAGAACAGTGTGCAACATCAAAGTTATCTGGGTTGAAGATGTCCTTCCTAGAAAAAATAATCTGCAACTTGGTGGAAAAAATTTAAATGTGCTGTTTTCTAAGCTAAAAAAAGTTATGAAGAGGGGCAGNTGGGGGACAAAATAAAATTTTGAGTTTATTATGAAAGATACTCTTGATGAATAGCTATAGGGCACAAGCTGTCTTATTCTGTTGTTTTCACCCCTATGTAGTACAAGGACCTTTGAAAAACAAAAAAGTTTATTTCTAAATTTAATCTCTTGTACATTATATAATCCCATTTCATTCTGAATGTAATTAATTAAAGTGTGTCAGAGGAATACAAATGTGAATTACCTTTGCTTTAGTTGAAGAGTGCCAAGATAAATTTTCTTTATGCTGGCAAGTAACCCCAAAACATCAAAAACAGCTTTACGCACAACAAATAGTACGTAATCACTGCACAAGTTAGTTCATTCTAGCTGTGGTACCAGTAAACTGCTTCACAATTCAATTTTCTCTCTAATTTTTTTTGTCACTGTTTGTACACTGATACTAATATTTACAAACTGACAACTCCATGTATGCAGTAATGCTACTGTGTAGTATGCGCCATTCTCTCTATGAAAATCACTGACAACATTTCACTCAGTTTGTTGCTTATGTTGTGTTCTTCCATTGTAAGTTACTACCTCAAGTGGCGACTAACGTTCTTAAAATATTCACTTGCTTCACCCATACCAATTCCTTTGTAAGTTTGAAGTGGGTGCTTGGGCCTTTAGCATGAAGAAATATGACCTTGTACTCTTCTTCTCCCTCCACAGTCTCTTTGCCTCCACCAGTTACCGTCCTAAATAAAACACACATAATCGTTCAGGTCTGGCAAAACAGCTTGTTGTAGTTTGGTGATAGGTATCACTAAACAGTTCTCTGTTGATGAATATTGGTAGACAGCAAGATCATCTTCATCTACTGGAACAAAACCATGATACAGTTTTGTATTGGGAATGGTTCTAGCTTCTTGAAATCGTCTTTCGAGTAACTTCTCTTCACAAACAATATCTTCTGATGGCACAAAGAAAAATGTTATTCCAGAAATTTTGCTTGAACAAAATTTGAACATTTCTTGTGGCGATACAACGTGGTTCGTTGTAAACTAGTTTTCGTCTCAAGACGTTTAACTGTACCTCTGGCATCATCACACTGACACTGATGTGGCAAAAAATGCCATCTGGCAGACAGATAGAAATCATCTTTGTACTTAGCCAGGTTAACAAAGTTTTTTTTTGTTTTTTTATTGGGCAGCTGAACCGTCGCTAAAATAATACACTTTTGTCCAGTTGGGAAATCTTTCTTTCAAATGTTGAAGCGGAACTTTCTGAAAGGTGTGAACAGCTACAGTTTTGTGTGTCTAATAGTCGCTGACAACACAAAAGGTTTCACACTTTGTGGAATCACTTTCTTTGTAATATACAACAAGTGGGTGTAATGTGGCTTTGCGTTAACCCAATGAAATGCCTGTTCTCCATCTTGCATTATGAAAGTATAGTTGTCTGAGAAATCTCCCAAAATTATGCACTCAGCAGAAGTAATATCTTCTTTTTGATTTTAAAAATTCAGGCTGATGTTTTGCAATAAAGTAATGGGTTTTTAACTTTATCAACTATTCATTTGGATCAATCAAAATCTCTTCCATATTTGTCACTAAGGTGGTAGCTCACAGCAGTCAGTTGACATCCATAGTTTCTACTTTATTTCACTCAGTAACTCATCTTCCTCACAGATGATTCCATCCAGTACATCAGCACCAGGACATTTATGACATTGTCAAAGCATACAACTTTCTTTGGAATCATCGCAATCAATCATTTTCATTAAATCTTTATATGACATTTTACATATTGTAGTTGCCAACACTAATTTCACGTTTTTGGTGCTCTAGGCACACGCATATAGAATGTGTGCCTAGAGCACCAGCTAGAACACAACACTTGGGCCTTAATGAAGCAAACTTTGAAAACCCTATCTTTATACATGGATGAGTTTCTTTGAATTTCAAGTAAACTTCATTTAAATTAAAAAGAGTACTAGAGTACTTCGATATACGTGGAGATATGACTGTTGCACAGCCCTTTAAACCATGGATGATTCTTCTTGCATCATCACTCTTGTAAAAATCTGTTATAACTTTTCTGGTTTCATTACTTAAGTGATTTCCACTTTTTTGTTATCAACATTTGGTAGCACACTGTTTTGCCTTTAAAGTTCTTGCATTTCTTTCTAAATATTCACTGCACTTAAACTCAGCTTTAATTTTATAAATGCTCCACCATTTTGGCACCAAACTTAAAATTTTGTATTTCTCATCAAATGTGCTAGCATTTGCGAATTTCTCCTTTAACTCTTCTATTAATTGAAGGTAACGTAAATTGTTATTTGGAATAATTTCTTTATGATTAGTAGCATTATTGGAAAAAGAGATACTTGTTTCTAATTTTACGTGGTAAAATCTTTTTCTCAATTCTTTGTCTTCTTTTACCCTGGGGAAACTTTTTTTAATGAATAGGAGATTCACCCAGAGCAGCGCATGCGTGGTTAACCGATTCTACAGCAATGCATTCTGGCTCGAAATTACCATCATTATTGTGTTCTTCTCCGTCAAACTCTAATTCTACGGTTTTATTCAACTCTTGAAAACAGCCTGCACATACAGCCTTGGTATAAGTTTCAGATGTTTATGTTTAGCAGACTGCTGCATAGTGATATCCCTCCTTAAGGACTTCCAAATAGCTCTCAACACTTATTACCATAGAAATGAAAGAACTAGTCAACATATTTCTTAAAATGGTATTTACAGATATTTACAACTTCATCCACACCTGTTCTAAGTGTAATAAATGTTTTTATTCCACACATGTGTCACTTTCAATTATTAACTCTGATGCTCTAGAGTAAACAACTTTATGCCACTCATCCTTAACAAAACAGCCAACAGAACACTCCATTGTCACTTCAATAGAATACAAAACATGCCTCGAGGACAGGCAATGAAAGACTGAAGCTCCAGGCAGGGTGCGTCTAATCATGTGCTTATCTGAAAGATGCTATCTCATGAAACAGTTGCATCATCTTCAGACTTTCCGACATTACAGAGCGGTTACCATGTAATAACATGACTCAACACATCTCCTCGTGAATTTTACCTTTGATTTTTCTTAAGCTAAACTGTCTATAGTTTTTAAATTACAGTTCAGTTTGTAAACATTTAAGTATCTTTATTGATTTATGTAGTTGCAAAAATGTGAATTTTTATATTTTTTTTACTTTGTATTGCCCAAACAGTGTATTAACACTTAGTATCCCTTGTCACTCTGATGCTAATAACATTCATAATGAAGTGGCATTATGCAATGCACAACAGAGCAAATTTAAAAGTATACTTTTTTTTTTTCAAAGGTCCGTTTACTCAGAAAGGGTAAAAATAACAGAAAGGGACAACTTTTGCCTTATAGCTATTCATCAAGAGTATCTTTCATAAAAAACTCAAATTTTTATTTCTTTCCCGTAGTTGCAGACTTTTTTTCTAGGAAGGACATCTTCAACCCAGATAACTTTGATGTTTGCACACTGTTCTACATGTTGACACTAAGCACACAGAAGATCAGATCTCTAAATGCAACTTTGGTGAAGCAGGCTGGGGTATAAAGTGAGGTAAAACTGTCATCTGAATGCTGAAAGCTAATGGCCGCCATCTTGAAAATACCAAAAATTTTTAATAATATAAATAAACAGTGTATTAGTATCTTATGTAAGCTTTTAGGTGATACTAAAAACTCCACAACAGGTGACCTATAAAAAAGTAATAGCTAGTTGCTTAAACCTCTCAAATCTGTGAAATTTGCTTGCTGTATGTGTGAAAATTGGCTGCCATTATCCACTTGTTGTAGGTAAAAATCTAAATTAATAATTTTCTTTTACATTGAGGATAGGGTAACATAGAAACAAATTTTTATCAAAATCAGAAATGGTTAGGGAGAGGGGGTTAGGGGCAGGGAAGTCAATGATGCAACTGCATAATAAAAATTTTTGGAGTGGTGATGGTCGAAAAGTTATTTCCACATTCCTTCTATGAAGAATTAGAGGTACAAGGAAGAAGTGGTTTTTTTGTGAAAAAATGGGGAAGTGGGAGAAATTGATTGTATGCAGGCTGAGACGAAAGTATTGCACATTTTGCACGTAGATGAGTCTTCTCGCCCCCTCCACTTCTCCACTCCATCACTTTCATAGCCTCGCTATGCTGATATTGTATGTATATAGGCCAAGCAGAAAGGCTGGTAAAATGTTCTAATACGTAAAAATATCAAGAAAATCTGTTACAGATTTTATTCTATAAATAAAAGGGTTTTCTAAAAAAATTTAATTTGTATCCCCATAGCACCTTGTGTTTACTGTATTTAAAAAAGTTACCAGAGTTACTTTTTTATAATTAACTTGCTTAAAGACTGTTCACAGTTAAATGATTCTTTAAAATCAACATTTTGTAATCATGCACTTAATAATAATTTAATAGGGACATTTAGTTAATTTTCTTTTGTTTTCCTAGGAATTGTATTTGCTTATGAGTATTTGACGTTTAGGCCATATAAGTACGTATGTCTGTCATGCATTTGCTTTATCTAAAGTCGCAGTTAAGGTTATGTCAGCAATCTGAGATAAAAGCATTTACAACTTCTAGAAGTTTGATTATTTTACTTTGACACAGTTCGGCTGGCGAGAGAAAGTGGTTGCGACGGGGCTTTGCACGGTCTCCGAAGGGATTATGTACCTCGCCATGCCCTTATTTGGTTAGATTTTCGCACCCTGGTGCAAGGAGTGGGGGTAGAGCATGTGGCGATTTATTCCAGGTGCGCCTTCCACTGCCGCCCGCTAACAGTTGACAACAAGCTCTGGAGAAGACATGTCGAGTGTGGCAAATATCGCCCACACCGGCAAGCTCCCGTCACCATACATTTTTTAACTTCAATTGTTGGCTAACAACTATTATTCTACTAAATTATTTTCGCCAGTGTGGGAGGGAGGGAATTGACGTCCCTCCTGCATTCGTAATTTTCTCGCATCTGCGAGTTTTAAGTGACGGGAATAAATAATGAACCGTGCAGCGCTGTTCTGTGTTTCAACTGCCTCGTTGAGTTAATTGTCCGTGACTCTACATTAATAAATTAAAGATTGTGACCTGTTTTTTTAACTTGAAATAAAAATATAGAGGAATTAATCCAAGAGTTGTAATTATTTTAGTTTATTTTAATATGGCACCTTTATTTTAGTCTCATGTATCTACCGAGTGAGTAAAACCGAGCTGTGATTTCCAGTCTCAGTTCTGACATCTGCGACAATACAATTTGAAAGAAAAATAACTGCCCATAGTTAAGTAGGCAGTGAATTAATAAAATTGGTTCCAAGACTTTGTTAAATTGTGAGTGTGATATTTTAATTTATTACCACTGTATAAGAGTTTTCTTGTTTTACACATTTTAAGTTATAAATTTGTGTATTAGTAACATATTTACTTACTTGACAGTTCCGGTTTCACTTTTATGGGCACATGAAGAAATTGCTAGGGTTCTTGGCAATGCTAATTTTGCATATCGTGGAAGGATACAAAACATGCATACAAGTAGATGGCAGGATTTCAGGAGTGCTCTGTCATCCTTGAAATAACATATACTATTCATATTAGTGAAAATGTGTTTAGAAATATTAATTTTCAGTAATTTTCCTATCAAACAAGTTACACCCATTTTCTTCAAAGAATTTCAGTAACAAAAAGTATGTTCTGTGATATTTCTTACTGGATATTGGCATTTTAAGAGAACTTGTCACTTTCTATGTTTAATACTTTTTCTAAAATGTAACATTAATATTTACATTTGCAAAACAAATAACGAATTAATAATTGTTTTTTGAAAATTTCTTAACGTAGCAGTATTTACTTAGTAAATTGCATTGAATTTTTTTTTTAAAATAACATTCTTAAAGTTGATGCATTGAGAAGGAATTACTTTGACATTGAATCCCAATTTGTGGTTGCGGGCTGGGAAGGCAGAGTCGTTACTGTTTTCCATTTATTTATTTCTCAATTTTTGTACTTGTTCCTACGACACTGTATCCCTAGTTTACGCTCAACNCAGAGTCGTTACTGTTTTCCATTTATTTATTTCTCAATTTTTGTACTTGTTCCTACGACACTGTATCCCTAGTTTACTTGCAACAAATAAACAGGTTTGTTTGTAAAGAAAAAAATATGTGTTAGTTAAGAAGTTGTAGTATAAGTTTCGTATCTCAGGTGTGTACCTAATTTANTACACAAAGTCATAACTTAAAATGTGTAAAACAAGAAAACCTTTATACAGTGATCAGAAATTAAAATATCAATGTTCATTTTGCATATCGTGGAAGGATACAAAACATGCATACAAGTAGATGGCAAGACTTTCAGGAGTGCTCCGTTATCCTAGAATAGCATATACTACCCATATTAGTGAGAATGTGTTTAGAAATATTAATTTTCAGTAATTTTCCTATCAAACAAGTTACACCCATTTTCTTCAAAGAATTTCAGTAACAAAAAGTATGTTCTGTGATATTTCTTACTGGATATTGGCATTTTAAGAGAACTTGTCACTTTCTATGTTTAATACTTTTTCTAAAATGTAACATTAATATTTACATTTGCAAAACAAATAACGAATTAATAACTGTTTTTTGAAAATTTCTTAACGTAGCAGTATTTACTTAGTAAATTGCATTGAATTTTTTTTTTGAAATAGCATTCTTAAAGTTGATGCATTGAGAAGGAATTACTTTGACATTGAATCCCAATTTGTGGTTGCGGGATGGGAAGGCAGAGTCGTTACTGTTTTCCATTTATTTATTTCTCAATTTTTGTACTTGTTTCTTCGACACTGTATCCCTAGTTTACTTGCAACAAATAAACAGGTTTGTTTATAAAGAAAAAATATGTGTTAGTTAAGAAGGTCTAGTATAAGTTTTGTATCTCAGGTGTGTACCTAATTTATACTAGTACTCGTCAGAAGATGTGGGATTGCAATTATAATGTGAAAACATNCAAATAAACAGGTTTTTTGTAAAGAAAAAAATATGTGTTAGTTAAGAAGTTGTAGTATAAGTTTCGTATCTCAGGTATGTACCTAATTTATACTAGTACTCGTCAGAAGATGTGGGATTGCAATTATAATGTGAAAACATCTATTACTGAGTNGTGTACCTAATTTATACTAGTACTCGTCAGAAGATGTGGGATTGCAATTATAATGTGAAAACATCTATTACTGAGTTAAATCCAGTATGTAATGTTGTCATGCGTAAGAAATAGAAACTCTTTTATGTACAAAAGTTAAGGTAAACTGAAGTAGTTGGATATGACAAATGGCCAGGGAATTGTAGAGATGTGTGTCTAATAAAACCAAAATAATTTAAATGTAGGATTTGAACATTTTAAAATTTAACTACAGTGATATTGACAGCTAGAAGCCTCTAGTCATATAATGAAGTAGACAAAAAAGTTTATTAATAGGTTCAGACAGTAAGTAGCTACTCGGTAGAAAAAGAGTTTCCCGTTTTGTCTCAGACTTTGCTAAAGCAAGNTAATAGGTTCAGACAGTAAGTAGCTACTCGGTAGAAAAAGAGTTTCCCGTTTTGTCTCAGACTTTGCTAAAGCAAGCACTTTAATGATTAAAAAATTGTTTATGTTGTTTTTTAAATTATGGTTTGGCATCGCTTTCTTTTTAATTATTTAANCACTTTAATGATTAAAAAATTGTTTATGTTGTTTTTTAAATTATGGTTTGGCATCGCTTTCTTTTTAATTATTTAAAGAAATTCCCTTGGTATTTCTTGCTTTGAAAATTAAACGTAAATTCAAAATCATAAATTAATAACAACTTTTTAATTATTTAACTTTTAGATTGTTTTATACATAATTTTTGTATTCACAAAATATATTTTTACAACTTCTTAACTTTTAATTTTACTTTATAATAATTAATATTTTGCCATCAATTACTTGTGTGTGCGATACTGCATGCGTATCTATAGAAATAGGGGAATTGGTGAGTTTTCTCCATGTTTGACTTGAGAGGGGGAGAGGAAGGCCAGTTCCTTGTGTCATTTTGTCTGAGGATGGTGGACACCCCTGTTTACATGCTGTAATAATTGTACTGTTGGTTGCAGCACTATTACCCATTTTTCCTGTTTGTTTAAATCATTGAAGATGGTTTTTTTTCCCCACCAAAAGCATTAGCTGTTGTATATTTTGTATTTCACACCCATTTTCATGACTATTATAGTTAATGCTCACCAATTAAAAAAAAGTAAAAAATCTTGGAAAAGTTGTGGCATGTTATTTAATTTTTGAAGTATAACTTTTTATTTAATTATGTTACATTATATGTTACATGCTTTTTTACTATTACATCTAGCACCGGTCACCTGTTACAAGAAGTAAAGTCCTACATTTTTTATTTACATGAGCTATGTGGGAGCTGGAGTTCTACAGAAGCGCGAACCGTGCCTTGGTGCATCGTGCCCCGTTTAACTGCTGCTTCGGCCAGTGCTGGTAACTGAGGGTGCACGCTGTTTGGGTCGACATCGGGTTGCATCTCCCCCCTCCCATTGACGTGTGGCGAGTACCGGGGATAGGAATTGTGCTGTATTCACACCCTGAGAAATAACTCCCGGGAATGTCCCGCCGTATAAGAATACACGGGGGTGAACCGTAGCCGAAGGAAACATGTAAAGTCCCGAAAATTAGCTGATATATGCCCTCTACGAAGGAAACAGAGTAACCCCCGCGGAGATTAGTGCCAACATAGCTGCCAGAAACCCCCGAAAAGCTTGCCGCACCCCTCCCTCCTCCCCTAGTTGGAGTGCACGAGTCGCTGAGGAGACACTAAATCCTATACAAAAAACGTGCGAGTTACATGAGGGAAGTCCCTTTTTCTCTCGACACAAACTGCTGACAGCCAATTTGAATATATCGGGAGACGGGTTAAATTTGGGAGCAGCCAAGTTTCGTGATCATTCAGTCGCGGGCAGTCATTCAGTCGTGATCAGTCAGGCAGTTGTCATCGACAGTCGTGAGCGAGACAGAGAAGGCAGTTAGGCGAGAGGCAGGCGTATCGACGGGTCGGAGTTCGGGACCGGCCCAGGCAGTCAGCTATAATCAGTTGTTCACAGTCAATTGTTCGGGAGCAATTATCGCCAGCCGAGACGGGAGTTGTTCGGCGGTACAGCCGCGAGACGAGATAGATGCAACCAAAACGGGAGAAACCGAAACAGGAGTAAACAATCGTGTGACGAGAACAGTGCCAAGAATATGAGTAAATTTCCGAAAACGAGTGGTAGCCCCAGTTCGAGTGGCGCCCGAAACTTCATGTGTAAATTCCCGATACAAACTCAGTAAAAGTACCGAGAGCTTATGAGTTCATTTCCGAAAACTTAGCTGCAGTTTCCGCGGTTAGGAATGCAGACAGAAACGCGATAGCCGGAAGAAGGCTGAGGAGGAAGCACTCTCCAATCAGGAACGCCAGCCGGAATCGCAGGGAAAGTACAAGTCACAGGAGAACCCTAATCCCGGACTTCAGAGTGAGACCGTCAAAGCCGCAGGAAAAAGCCAACTTCGTACATCACGTCAAAGAGAGCCAGTCCGTGGGCCTGAACCAGGGCCACCCAACTCACCATGCCTCAGCTACCAACGAAGACAACTCACCAAAAGCTGCAGTCACAGATAAGTAGAGAAACGTCTCCCTTCAACANCTTCAGCTACCAACAAAGACAACTCACCAAAAGCTGCAGTCACAGATAAGTAGAGAAACGTCTCTCTTCAACAACCTTCCCCGACGCATAGTATTCAAGCCCACCAGCCCTTCAGGCTTACGACTGCAGGGGGGCTCAGTCTCGCCAGTGTGTGTAATAACTATATGACCTTCTGATCAATAAAATCCTGGTGTGTTANTCTCGCCAGTGTGTGTAATAACTATATGACCTTCTGATCAATAAAATCCTGGTGTGTTAAATAACGGAGAATACAAGTATTTGTTTACCCCTAAAGCAACAACCTCAGGTGTCATTAGTCTGCACCTAAATAATTTAACTATATGAACTACTGGCCACCATCCTGTATAACACAGGTGTCCAAGTAGCAACACCATATCTTAGAGACCTTCGAGGAGCATACGTGCTACATGTGATGTCGCGGAGAAGTGCCATGCACGTTCTTGGCTGTTTCCAAATGTTCTAGAATGCCATGGAGAGAACGGCGAAGAAAATATGAGTAGATACTTCCTATTTGGGTGGCAGAGAAGCAGAGAGGGACTTAATATATACCCAGGTATTGTAGAACTTTGTTCCGACAGGGGGCGGGGAGGGCTATTTTACCGAATATGTATTGAAAAGATTAGTGTAAATTTTACAAAGTTTTTTAGTATTGGTATTGTAATTTTGTACTATTTCAATTTGGTGTCATGTAACTTTTATTATACCCATTTGTAAATTTTGAGCAGTGTTTCTTAATATTTTAAATAATATTGTGTATGTAAATTTTTGGTGACCATTGTAATTGTTTATTATTGTACTTTACGATTGGTAAAATTTTTATTAACTATTAAAAAAAGAAAGAGAGAAATTATATTATTCCTCAAATATATGTAAAAATTATACAAGAGTTGCAACTTTCACAAAGCCTATTACTTATTACCTGCTTCGACACCTGGCAGAGGGAGGTGTGCGTGTGTGCTTTTTGGGAAATTTTCTCCGATGAAGGAAGGAGAGACGAAAGTTGCTGTTTCTATTTGTTGGAAAGCTACCGGCACAAGGTGCATAACATTTTTGGAGGCATTAATTTAATGGAAATAATTAGACAAGTATTAGGCAACAGAAAACTATTTTAACAATTTAAATCAAATTACATTCTCATAAACTAATTACCAAATGGTGAACTTGAGCTCTGTGTTTGTTAGTTTGTCTAGTTACAGTCTCATGAAGTGGACAAGTTGTGCTAGTGATAAGAAGTGATAAGTGGTTTGGCCTTGTCTCCTTGTGCAGAGTCATTCTAGCTTTCGTGCCTGGATGAGCCATGTTATCAGTATGATGTCATGCAGGCTCTTGTTAAAGACCTGTTGATTGATGTAAGTTGTGTGTGTAAGAACTGCTGTGTCATGATCATTGTCTGGAAATAGTATCTTACCTCTCTCAGTATATATAAGATAACAGGTGACCAGATAACCAGCAGACTTCCATTTGGCACTGCACTGGATACCTGAGCTAGCAGAATATTGGCAGCTCCCACTCACCTAACATAACTGCAGGTTTGAACTTTGCTTCCTAATACCTATTTAAAGTCATTTATTTAGCAGAAGTTTTCTAAGAATTCTTCAGCAAAGAAATTTTGTTGCTTAAAAAGCTTGTATAATTTTGCATATGGTTTATGAACATGTTAGTAATTTCACTCTTTTGGAAGTTACCCTGGTTAATAATCCTGAATTCTTCAGTCCTTTCAGAACTGCAGTGTAGTTTCAATCTGTAATTTGTTGTAGGCCTTTTTTATTTTGGTGCTCTATAATTGACATGTATTGTGTGTCAAACATCAAGATTGTTATGACTGTTTTCTTTCATTGTTTTCTCAATATATTTTTTTCTTGTTGGATTTTCAGTGTCTGGGTTTACTCGTGTTAAGACTTTTTGTTAACAATTTGTTTGTAAGAAGAGAATTTTGTTGTAGTCGGTTTCACATGGTTGTGTTGGTTGTTAATGTTTTCTCCTCTTGTGTAATTTTTGTTTGCTCTGTCTTATTTTTAAGCCAATTGCAATGAATATAAAGTCTGATTAAATTCAGATTACAGTCGTAAAATAGCTTTAACCTACAAATTTGACCAACATTTGAGTTTGAAATGAACTACCTTGCTGGAAGGAAGAAAAGTGAAACCATCTGGCTGCCAAAACTCGACCGCTTGTGCACATGACATAAGCACATGGGGGATATTTCACTTACCAGCATTGCGGGCTGCGTAAATTCACTCGTTTGTTTTCAAACTTTATTTGGTTACAGGTTCGCTCCGTATACAAATAACAAATGTAGTTAAAAAATACAAAAGAACAGTAATATATTCATTTAGTATATAACTCGATTCTTATCATAACATCCNTAGTTAAAAAATACAAAAGAACAGTAATATATTCATTTAGTATATAACTCGATTCTTATCATAACATCCATGAAAATAGCTGTTTCAACACTATTATCAAAGCCAATATACTGGTTGGTTTCATGTGCAACACAGTATTACTCAACTTCAAAACCAAAAGTTCTACATGTTTGAACTATGAAAAACATTAAAAATAAGTAAACCAAGCTGTAAAATTTCAGACAATCTCTTTCCATCTCCCTCTCCATCATTTTATGTAAATTGTTAGCATTCTGGGATTAAGTGTNTAAAATTTCAGACAATCTCTTTCCATCTCCCTCTCCATCATTTTATGTAAATTGTTAGCATTCTGGGATTAAGTGTCACCATTTTTTTTATCGACTCTGGGCTTGGCATAATTGCTACATGTTATTTTTGAGTATAGCGGTTTCCTTAAACAACAAAATGATGCTGTAAGCAGGATACCACAGATCATATATACATATTTATATTAAATATGTAAAACAAGATAAATATGTATTTTCAAAAACTTTCGAAAGTTCATTAATGTCTGCATTTATGCACAACATGCCACATTTCCGTACAGGCTGTAATAACAAATAACCTATAATTCTGTACAACACGTCTGTGCGTGCTCGCACTCAAATATAAGGNGGCTGTAATAACAAATAACCTATAATTCTGTACAACACGTCTGTGCGTGCTCGCACTCAAATATAAGGCTACAAAAGTGTGATCACCAATTATTTGTGGTTTTGGAAAATCTAGACACTTCTCTCAGTCTCACGTTGGTTATGTNCTACAAAAGTGTGATCACCAATTATTTGTGGTTTTGGAAAATCTAGACACTTCTCTCAGTCTCACGTTGGTTATGTAGACTCTCACTTGTTATTATGAGAAAATATAAGGTGGCTCATTTATCACTGAACTGTCACATATCTTTAATGTGTTCATATTATTATACCAGAAACTGCACCCTACGATACATTTTGTCTCACTCTTGTATTGCCTTGTAACATTATCATGAAATCTTTAGGCAAACTGGGTAAACTACGTAACCTGGGAAGCTACAAGGGTATCAACAAATACATGTGAAAATAAACACTGGCGTAACAAATAAATTAGCTGACAGGTACGTATAGTGCCAGAGTTATTTCATCTCATTTCACAATTTACGTGATATTTCTTGGTAAACACACTCTGTTGTTGTGATAACACATTGGCATTCACTTTGGCAATATACAACACCAGAAACTTTATACAAAACCAACCCGAAGTGAGAACAATTACATCTTTCTCAGAATTATTTATAATAATGACTCGTGCACGAGTCATGATTTCTTTCCTCTCAAAAATATAATTAAAATTTTGTGTGCTTTATATGCCTTTTTCTCAAGATTATATAAACATGTTCAAAATTGTTAAATTCTTTATATCAAAAATAAAAACCTGTTCCTTGAGTTGAGTTAGATGAGGCTTGCTGTATTGTAAGATGAATTTAATTGTTACTTTTTAATGCTAGCAGCAGTCAAATTAACAACGTTTGTTGACTTCAGAGGCAAATTGTCATTCTACAAATACATGGCAATTATCATGGTGAAAATGTTTGTGCTTTCCACGTAACAGCTTTTCCTTTACTCCGCAAATTTAATAAGACAAATTAACAAATAACGTTAAGATAGAATATGAATAACAAAAGTATCAAGAGTAATTGTGCATCCTCGTTTTAAATTTGTTCCTTGTGCACGTATCCTAGCTATGTCCTTCGGGAAACTAAACTACTTTACATCACTACCTTTGGCTTTGTAGTAATTGCGACACCCATACACTGCACGGCTCAGCAGTGTCAAAATCTTAAAACACAAAAATTGCATCGCAGCAACAATTGACAAATGTTTTACTTAGAGACAAACAATGTGTCTTGTTACTGGCATTCCTGCCTCTCCCCTCCACATAGACGTCACTNGTGCACGTATCCTAGCTATGTCCTTCGGGAAACTAAACTACTTTACATCACTACCTTTGGTTTTTGTAGTAATTGCAACACAGCAACAAGTGAAAAATGTTTTACTTAGAGACAAACAATGTGTCTTGTTACTGGCATTCCTGCCTCTCCCCTCCACATAGACGTCACTGAGGGGAACATGCACGTGACTTCACCTTACCTCCTTCCATCCACGAGTACATAGAGATTATTGACAAAGCAGACAATTCAATAATTGGTGCTCACCTACCCTATACATAATAATATAATGTTTGATGCCAAGCATGAAGATTCACTTTCTTGCAGTCACTTCCTTGACCTGGGGTAGCAGATAAGCCTAAAGGATGAGCAAGAGAGTGTTCTCTAGGCAGACTGGGTCGTGGTTCAACACCCATGTCATATGTCAGGCTGGAGCATGTGATCTGTATGTAGTGCATTGTACCAAGGGTCGCAGGTGATCAAAATTGCTAAGGCCTATGATGATGAGACTTAGCTAAGCAATGAATAGAACAAAGCGCTCGGGTACAGCCACTATAACCAGGATGTCCTGTTATTTTTGCAGTGCGCCTTTTACTTTAGTCAGCTATTTTACTCGTACATTTTAGGGTGATAATTAGCTTACCTTATTATCATAGTGGAATGTATGTTACAGTGTGTGTGTGTTTGACCAATTACCACTTTCGTTTCTTCAAGTAAGAACGCAAACACTTTGTTGGTGAGCCAAAGGAAGATGATTTCAAGTTGGTCGAAGAAGAACTACCACCTCTGAAAGATGGCGGTGAGAATTATAAGTACAATGCAAAATCGTAATACGTTATTGTTCATAAGAAATATAAGTAGTGCCTGCTGCTGTTTGTGATATTTAAACCTATGCATCGGAGGTAAAGTGAACTATGTCTCAAATACAGAACTTTACAAGAGTGCTGTTACCTCAATACCACGATAACATATATTGTACTTTACTATTGGCTAAGTATATTAGGGCCCTTTACCTCCGGTGCACAGAAATATTCTGACCACTGAAAATAGCAGTGTTATTTAAAATGACTCTTTATGCATATACATTATAGTAAGTAAGATTTTTGTAAACTCAAGGTGTGAAAACTACATGATATATGGTAGTCAGTTGAATGCAACTGTAGCAAATCGTTGAACAAAACTGTTACAATACCAACTGAGAACACTGAAGTGCTAGTGCGAGTTGCCAAAATTACTACAAGATCTGTATGTGCTCACGGTATGTGTGCATGTACGTACGTACATACACAGCATTCTCTGTATGGTGAACTAGCAGTGGGCATGGCCTCCGGAATACAGACACGCTCCAACACTGTATGGGGAGTGTTGTACGAGCGTTCCTGAGGCCAGTTTTCCACCCAAAACAACCTCCTGAAAGTGGTTAGCAAAATTAGGCAGCAGGTGCCAGTTGGGTTACTGTACGCCTCACAGGGGTTTCGCAGGAATTTTTCCAGGAGGGGAACTTAAGAATAATTATAGTAAAAATTCAGATTTTCATGGTTTAAATACTGATATTTAAGGAATCTGCCCAGACCAAATTGTCACCTTCTGGACTTCCTCTTTGACAATTTAATTATATGCAGTTTAATATAATCTACAATAATGGAATAAATGACTTCATCCTTCATCATCGTATACACAAACACATCACGTACCAAATGTCAAATTCTCCATGCNTAATGGAATAAATGACTTCATCCTTCATCATCGTATACACAAACACATCACGTACCAAATGTCAAATTCTCCATGCTCCTGAACTGGAAATTAAAAATAATAGGAGTCACCGAGTAAGATCCCAGAATTTATTTTTGAACAGAAATTGTAGCTGTCTTGGTTCCAAGCCAAATATGTCAATTATTTTTTTCTATGCATTGTTCTTGAATCTTTTTTACTTAATTTCAGTGTATAATGATCATACAGGGTCCAGTTAGCCTGTCTTTGTTCATAAAAGACCATAGCCAGGTCTTTAATCTGCGAAGAGTACTTAACNATAGGAGTCACCGAGTAAGATCCCAGAATTTATTTTTGAACAGAAATTGTAGCTGTCTTGGTTCCAAGCCAAATATTTCAATTATTTTTTTCTATGCATTGTTCTTGAATCTTTTTTACTTAATTTCAGTGTATAATGATCATACAGGGTCCAGTTAGCCTGTCTTTGTTCATAAAAGACCATAGCCAGGTCTTTAATCTGCGAAGAGTACTTAACGGAGAAAAATAATCACTTTAATACCTTTATAGGAAAAGAGTAATTTATACAGGAGACACATATGTACATGAATGCATGTGTGTGTTATATATATTTCACCATTAAGAAACAAATGTAATGCCAAAGAAACTATCACCTAGTAATTGACTTATAACAATACTAAAGAACTTAAACATGGTACTTCCCTTATTTATATATATCATACCTGAAAGTTATTTCCTCTGTACAAGTTGTTGTTGGCAAACAGTGTGATGGGGACGGCAGTTGATACAGCCTGGAAACAAATGAGCATGGCCCAGTAAATTGATTATGTCCAGGGTCCAACTGATCTGTGTTATCCTTGTTTGACCAAATGTCATACCACGTCGTTGCTTCTGCGCTGAAATGGGCTCACTATATCACCANTCTGTGTTATCCTTGTTTGACCAAATGTCATACCACGTCGTTGCTTCTGCGCTGAAATGGGCTCACTATATCACCATGTGTCTGTAACAATATTTACAGCATCAATGAATTTGATAAGTTGAGGAACCTCATTTTCNGCTCACTATATCACCATGTGTCTGTAACAATATTTACAGCATCAATGAATTTGATAAGTTGAGGAACCTCATTTTCCTTGGATGGAAGTAGTACGTAATAGACATACTCTAGTTTTGATGAGTACTTCAAAATTATTTTCATTGCTACCAGAAATGATGGTGATTTTGCNCGTAATAGACATACTCTAGTTTTGATGAGTACTTCAAAATTATTTTCATTGCTACCAGAAATGATGGTGATTTTGCTGCACCATGAAGACAGTGGGCATGCTGACGAGTCTTCTTGTGTTAATATATCTAATGCAACTGTGATGTCCATGTAATGCTCACTGAATTGTTGAACTGCTTTCTGTCTTTCTACCCAAAGTNTATATCTAATGCAACTGTGATGTCCATGTAATGCTCACTGAATTGTTGAACTGCTTTCTGTCTTTCTACCCAAAGTGTTTTACGGACTTTTTGAATTTTTCCTTTTAGTTTTGTTTCCTCTGTGGGCTCTTTTTAAGATATTTTATTATTTCTTTAATTGTCTNACTTTTTGAATTTTTCCTTTTAGTTTTGTTTCCTCTGTGGGTTCTTTCTAAGATATTTTATTATTTCTTTAATTGTCTCAACTGTATTTTGAATTACCGGCAAAAAATTTAGATCATTTACTACTAGATATGTTCGTGTGGCTAGAACAGTGAACGAATAGCGCTCCAGGATATTCATTTTAAAATTCTATTCTGCATCCCACTCACATGGCCTGCCATTCTGTTACATCCATTGTAGCCTTGACCAATCACTTTTTTCTCTATGGATGCCATAAAAGTGGAATGCAGGCACATCGTCCTTCATATGGCAGTACCATGAATGAGCATTTTACAAGTTTAGAGAAAAATGCAATTAAAACTTCAAAGATGTGTAATCAGCATAATTTCAACTAATGGAACAAAATCCTAGAAACTCTTCATCATAATACGTAATAGCAAGATAAAGAAACTCTGTGCCGGATATGTTGGAAGTTTCATCAGCGAGCTCAGAATGTGCCTTTGCAGAACTCACTGATGACACTTTACTTTTTTTGTTTAACAGAACAACAAATGTAAATTAATTCGTTATGATAAAAAATGGCACTGGCATTTGTGTGGTCACATATAGGGGAATTATACAACCCACAGAAAAGTAATGTAAATATACTTAATTTCACTTGGGCTCAGTTTTTATTTCATTGTTCGTTGAACATTACCGTCAATAAGTTCTACAATACTGGATCTTGATTTATTAAGAACTGCAAAAAAATTTGTAGAGTATTCTACAGCATTGCGATGCCACTCTCAGGAAATGGCTTATATTTTGTGAATGCATGATATGGTTTATATTTAGTTAATGCATGACTGATGACAGCTCTACATGAACTACCATGTTTAACAGGAGGGCGAAAAAGAACGCAGTGTTTACAGAGTGCACTTTGTGCCACCTGCAAATAGAAAGCCATGGATACATATTTAGCCATTCCAGGCTAAAAGGGTGCTTGCCCTCTGTATTGTATGATATTCTTGGCCACCAAGCCTTGGCTAACGGATAACATTTTTGTATTTGACTCCATTTTTTATGTGGTGAGATAGCTATATGACTTCCTACATCTAAATTGGCTTTTTTTTCTTTCTGGAAATCCTATACTTCTATTATTTTTTTTTGGTAGACAGCTGTCAGCATAATTATTTTCAGTTGATGTAATGTCGTGAGTTTGAATACTGCTTTTGCTTAGCACTACTTATATGAACTGAGAAACACTGCTGGAACCCGAAGTCGAACATTGTTCATACACACAGTCACTCTCACTCACACACATGTCCTCATTATGATGTGTTTTTGCCTGCTTACCTCTACTGGNACACTGCTGGAACCCGAAGTCGAACATTGTTCATACACACAGTCACTCTCACTCACACACATGTCCTCATTATGATGTGTTTTTGCCTGCTTACCTCTACTGGTGAAATTCTGGTCCAACTGCCTCCTTGGATTGTTAACTAAACTAACTTCACACTCACCTCCCACCATGAGTCAACAGTAAACTTAATTTTCCCTGGGCTGCGAGAGTTTAGCCTTGTCTGCGACCGTGACTGCCGTGCTGTCGGACATTGTTGATCTTCACACACATTCTCTGTCTCCTTCTTCCTCCCACATCAATCTACCATCCAAAGAGCAACAACAGTTTTCACACTCGGTAGAGAAGTCAAATTGACAGTGGGGCCAAGGTGGTTAATTGGTCAGACCACTCGCCTTCCACCAAGGCGAACCGGGTTCAGTTCCCGACGGGGCTGCTCCCGGATTTTCANTTAATTGGTCAGACCACTCGCCTTCCACCAAGGCGAACCGGGTTCAGTTCCCGACGGGGCTGCTCCCGGATTTTCAGGTATGGGAATCATGCTGGACGATGCCGCTGGTCAGCAGGTTTTCTCAGGGATTCCTGTTTCCCCTGCAATTTCATTCTGGCGCCACTCCACACTCACCTCGCTTTACCTTCATCGGCTCTCAAAACCCCATTGTGAAGATTTGTCTAACCCTCTCCACTCTCTTTAAAAAAATGTGGCTATTTTGTTTCTGCTTGGGAAATAGCAATTATCATTTGTTTCATCAAAGGTCCAAAAAAGGCAACCATTTTCCATTTAGACTTGTTCAGTTCTGGCATGCATAGAACTTCTGTAGTTGTTTTGTGTTTTTGTGAAATTTGAACACTTTCTAATAAATAATCTTATAAAAATTAGTCCAATAAAGAGACAGTATTCACAATGTTTTCATGATAAATAGTCTAAGGAATTTCTGTCTATATTGAAGTTTGACAACGGGAAGTACTTTGCTTTCTGGAATGTGTAGGTGTCACTTAAATATTGCTCATGGTGGGAAAAGTGCAGGGAATAACAGAAAAATTATAATTTTTTTGTGTGGTAACAGTTAACCGTGATAACGTCATAAGAACAGTGTGTTTGTTTACAAATGTATAAGTTTTATAAGTATATTTCTAAATGAGTTGTGTGTGTGCTGAAGATACAAAAGATCTATATTAATATGTATCTAGGTCATGTTATGTATTAGATCAATATCCTATACCTATTTTCTTTCTAGGTAATTAACTAACCTATTATTGGAACTCAGTAAATTCTTGTGACTTAAGCCATATCTCTCAAATAACATCCATTAGCATGAGTTCCAATACCTAAAATGAATAACTTGGATTTAAAAAAAAATGAGAGCTCATCACTTCAGTTTTCTTATATGAAATATGAACAACACACAAATTTTCCTGTTCATATCTGGTTAAAGAAACTAATACTGCAGCACCTCCTTGGTTCACTCATATTCACTTCTTCCACCACCATGTTATCTTCTGAACACCTAGATGAGGAGGAAGATGTTTTTGTCACTTTCCTCAACTTTTTCTTAGAACGGTACATCTTCACAAAATGATTCTATCTTGTTCCACCTTGACACTGCTCCATGTGTGGGCGCTTGTATTCTTGACACACTGATTCTTTGTTCAATTGTTTTCCACAACTTTTGCGGTTCTGCGGGTATTTTTGGCTTGAATTAATGTGAGTTTATTTTCTCTCAGTATTTGGTGTCTTAAAGCGTTATCTCTAATACCACAAACTATGTGATTCTTAGTGTAGTCATTTTTCATGTCTCCAAATGCACAGATTTCAGCCTTCTTTATCAATTCAGCTGAAAACATATAAAATGATTGACCTTCCTTTTGAACAAATAAAAAAGGAGTGCTTCTTAAAGGTTAGATTTGACAAAAAAAATACACATCAAACTTAGTAAGCACAGTTTTCAGAGTTTTCTCTTTTGTACCAAAACTGAAACTTCAAATATACCTTCTGAATTGTAAGTCATCAGATTCACCAGAAGGGCTATTTTCCCACAATTCCAGCAAACTGTCACCTCCTGTTTCGTCATAGTATTTTAACTTCCTCTGCTGTTGCAACCAGATATTTGCCACATCACCATCCTGCCACAGTTTATTGATAATTTTGAGTAGTGAATCCATGGTTACTTCAAGTATTTACTACCTGTGCCATAGTTGTGAAATAATAAAAGGAATTCATCATAACATTTTATTGTGCTTGCTGTCTGCCACCATTCACAGCTCCTCTTTCTTACCTCTTCCCATCAATATTATCCCTAGCTACGACCTTGTTCTTATCACACTCTGTTCAATATACACTGAGGTGACAAAAGTCATGGGATACCTCCTAATATCGTGTTGGACCTCCTTTTGCCCGGCGAAGTGCAGCAACTCGACGTGGCATGGACTCAACAAGTCGTTGGCAGAAATATTGAGCCATGATGCCTCTATAGACCTCCATAATTGGGAAAGTGTTGCCAGTGCAGGAGTTTGTGCACGAACTGACTTCTTGATTACGTCCCATAAATGTTTGATGGGATTCATGTCGGGCGATCTTGGTGGCCAAATCATTCGCTGGAATTGTCCAGAATGTTCTTCAAACCAATCGCGAACAGCTGTGGCCTGGTGACATGGCGCATTGTCATCCATAAAAATTCCTTCATTGTTTGGGTTCATGAAGTCCATGAATGGCTGCAAGTGGTCTCCAAGTAGCTGAACATAACCCTTTCCAGTCAATGATCGGCTCAGTTGGACCAGAGGACTCAGTCCATTCCATGTAAAAACAGCCCACGGCATTATGGAGCCACCACCAGCTTGCACAGTTCCTTGTTGACAACTTGGGTCCATGGATTCGTGGGGTCTGCGCCACACTCGAACCCTACCATCAGCTCTTACCAACTGAAATCGGGACTCATCTGACCAAGCCACGGTTTTCCAGTCGTCTAGGGTCCAACCGATATGGTCACGAGCCCAGGAGAGGCGCTGCAGGCGATGTCGTGCTGTTAGTAAAGGCACTCGAGTCTGTCTTCTGCTGGCATAGCCCAGGGCAGTCAAAGTTCGCCGCACTGTCCTGACGGACACGTCCGTCGTATGTCCCACATTGATTCCTGTGGTTATTTCACGCAGTGTTGCTTGTCTGTTAACACTGACTATTCTGCGCACATGTCGTTGGTCTTCGTTATTAAGTGCAGGCGGTCGGCCACTGCGTTGTCCATGCTTATGCCTGAAATTAGGTATTCTCGGCACACTCTTAACACTGTGGATCTCGAAATGTTTAATTCCTTAACCATTTCCGAAATGGAATGTCCCATGCGTCTAGCTCCATCTACCATTCCGCCTTCAAATTCTGTTAATTCCCGTTGTGCGGCCATAATCACGTCAGAAACCTTTTCACATGAATCACTTGACTACAAATGAAAGCCCAACCAATGCACAGCCCATTTATACATTTTGTACGCGATGCTACTGCCATCTGTATATTTGCATATTGCTATCCCATGACTTTTTTCACCTCTGTGTGTGTATATATATATATATACACACACACACAACACACAGTTAAGTCCTGCCACAATATCAGGTTAAGTGTACGGAAATCTCTACTTAGTTGGAGACAGTTTTTAAAAGTTGCAATTCCCCATAAAATTTGTGTATACATCCTGAGATTATATTTTCGTCCTTAAAATGAAGAATTTGTTACAATGTTCATAATCTGAAAAAATATTAGGGATGTAATTTATTTCAAATGAAAAATTTATCAAGTAACTATTAATAGTTTTCATTGTAATTTCTATATCCTTTCAATATTTAAGCAAAAATAATGTGGCAAAACTTCTTATGAACCCTACATGAGTAAATGACCAATGTAACTTTTTTTTGGTTGTTGATGTGATGTGCTGGAGGCACAATAGGAGACGTTTGCCCAATGAACAATGCAGGTTACAGAACATCAACTAGAGGTGCATGTGTGTTGGTTTGATACAGTTAACACATTTCTGAAAATGTCGACTCAGGAAACAGGACATGATTCCAATGGTTTTAATGAGTCAATATTAGGGATGGTTGGGTTCGGTTCTTTTTCTTTAGTTCCAATTTATACCGGTTCTTGAGGTTTGACTCGGAACTGGTTTTAGGTTAACAACATCTACTCTGTTCTTGTTTCTAAAAAGCAATAAATATACTGCAAAACTCTGTCCATACAAAAATAACTACCTCGTGTATAGCGCTCCCTTTTTCCCAAAAATAAAGGAAAACAATTCTGAAGTTCCTGCTATACATGAAAAAAAAATTAAGGAGTGGTAGTCGTAAACTGTCCTCTCCCTTCTCTGTCTTTATCACTCAGCCCGCCCCTGTAAGCAACACTGCTAGCTGATCAATACATTTCTCCACATTTCTCCACGCCCTATTTGTTACCCTGTAAGGCAGAGAATAGCCTTGCCAAGGGGGCTGGAGAAGGGAAGAAGAAGTTTCTTTTTAGAGGTGTGGCATTCCAACACAGCAAAAAAAAAGGAAGCCAGCCGCCCTGTCACTATGTAAATAAGCAAAAAGAAAAAGGAAGCAGGTCGCCGACTGGAGTTGTTGACATTCTTTTAATGATCATAGGTTAAAGCCGCGCCACAATATTTAGGCTTTTAGCACTGCGAGTTATTTAGTTAAAGTATTTTCCAAACATAGCAAAATCACCACCTATTAATGTAAAAGAAAAAAGAATAATTTGTTACATATTTACTAACCTTAAATCAATTTAATACAAGTTTATCTGTATACATTAAATCTTATCTCCACACTTTGTTATTGCCCTATTCTTCAGTAGGTTAAATAAAACATTTAATGAATTTTACCTGCATTGGTTGAATGAAGTTGCAAGCAAAATGCAAGTATTCAAATTGAACCGAATACTGTAACCGATATTTAAATTGTAGAATCTGTACCGGATCCAGAACCAATATTTTTTGTTATTCGACCCATACCTAGACTCAATATGTCTATGAACAGAAAAATTTTTCAAAATATCTAACTTTTATTTTTGACACAGAATTTGTAAGTTATAGTTGTTCTTTCTTATTAGTTACTGTTGTATGGTGGAATTAAATTTGATTGCAATTCTTACTAATCCCAGCTCTAAATAACACTCCACAGGCCAGGAAAGTTAGAACAGGAATTTTGTCCAAGATAAAAACTATGGTGTTACCTATTGAAAAATTAATAGTTCATCATGAACTGCAGACGAAAAGGGGAAAACTGCATTTTGGAAACAGTCTTTTGTCATTTTCATGTATGTGGGGTAATTTTGACAGTTTTAGAAAAGTGGCACTGCCACAATGTATCTTTCCACCACAGCTGTTCTGTCGGCGTAGAAAACATTATTTATAAACTAACATTACTAGTCCAATGGACACATACATTTTCCTCGTTTTTCCTGTGATGGCAAGCACTGAAAGACTGATGTTAGCTAACTTCCGTCCAGTAATCAACATAGAATATTATTGCTACGTTTTTGTAATGTCTAAGTAAAACTGCTGGTGCTCTATTTCATTTAGAAAAAAAAGGAGGGAGGGGCTTTAGTTTAACTTCTTTCGTGAGATGGCATTGTTTTGCAGTTATTCTTATGAGAGTGTGTCACTTTTAATTGCGTATAGTTTTGACGGAGCAGTGAAAAATTTTGCTTGTACGGAAATAACATTAAAATTACAACTCTGCAAGTTTTAACTTTTATGAAAGAACAAAACGCAATACATAAGTTGCTATTCGAACACATGCGAGAATAAACACACACATTTACAGAAGTTAACCTTTAACTCGTTTGATTTACAATACGTACCTAATTAACCAACATTATTTTGACACTACAAAAGAGTTGAAAGTGCAGCTTTTTTAGGCTACGTGCATTTCAAACATTAGAAATACATTAGTCACAAAACATGTAAACTTAATGTTTGAAATTTGCAACCTCTTGAACACGTGTTTTTCTGTGTAAATACTTGCATGATTACTTTGCAAAAATCACGTTTGTCCAGCACTGATATGAAGTAATTTGTGTGTGGTTTCATTCAGTAAAATTACCACTTTGCCATTTTCCTGAAGCCAACAATCTTAAACTTCAAAACGTAAATTAAATTTGTTTTTCTTCAAGGTGGATGGCAGTTTATATATGGCAGAACAAGCCTTTTACTAGGCAGTAAACACGTGGTGATAATACTACACTTCACTCAAGAAAACACCCTAAAACAGTACCTACAACCTACCACGCTTAAAGAAAGCAAATACAAAAATTATTACCTACCAATAAAACACTCCAACACCACCAGTAAGGTATTTGCATAAACATGATGCAAAAGAGCATGTGCACAATGACGTTGAGTGGGCTAGAAACATATTACTGGTCAAAGTGTCGGCTTGCTCCTTCATAATTGCTAAACATGTTTTTAAAGGGAAAAATTGCATACTGCTTTAAAAACATAATTTAAACAACAAAAATTTTGTACGTATAATTCATGTTTTAAATGTTTAAATTACAACTTTTAGTTCTGAGTCCTATTTTCTTTCATACTCATCATCAATATTGCCAACATAACATACATCCGGCAGCAATTCATCAGCTGATACAATACTTTGCAAACAACAGTCTTTAAATACATGCACTGGAATTGTGTATAAGGAAATGAGAGAACCTGTTGTGTTAGTAATGAGAGAACCTGTTGTGTTATTGAGAAATGTATGATTGCAGAGTTACTGGTTGAAGCAGTCTGGCTGAGTGTGGACCCATATATGAGGTGAGTAATGCCCCATTGTGCATAACATTGCCCTTGCCACACAACTTCATTATCATTGTAAGGGACAGTTACTCCATGTGTCATCTTGGGTGCCTCACTACGTTGATGGCCACACTAATTATGCATTTATCTATGTATGATTTTCAATTAATTAACCATTCTTTTGAAATCAGTCTGTAAATAAAATCTCTGCTCATAGGAGCATATATTTAGTGTAATTACTAAACAAAGTACTCAAATAATGCTGGCAGGGAACTGTTAAAAAAATGTGGTGTTTCAATTCCAGGTCACTGAAGTTGGTTTCTATTTGTTTTATAGAAACGATTAAGAAATTGGCGAAATAACCACTTTTTTATATTTCTAACAATCTTGCAGTGTAACTTGATCAGTGTATGGATACAGTTATGATTCATGGCAGGGTTAACTTTAACATGTACATATGGAAGGATACTAAACTATTTGCAGAAATGAAAAATTATGCATAGGTTTCTAGAGTTACCAGCTAACAGTGAATTTGGTATATACGTATCTCAAAGCATGCACTCGTCATTTTTAGTTATCTCCTGTCTTTCTTGTTTCTCAGGTTATATTCTGTACATCATCCTCTTGGAACAACTATGTTTGGGTCTCAAGTTGCAAGGTAAGGAAGTATATCATAAACACTAGGTTTAACTCACGCTTCTCATTATACTCAGAAAACACCTACTAAGCCATGGAGACCAGGACAGCAGAATACATGGAAAAAGCTCTAGCATTAAACACACAATTGAGCATTCAAAGGTATTCTAATCTTTGGATTGTACAGAGATATTATTATCTAAAAATGGTTACCTTTACTGCCAGAGGCCTTGTCAAATAATTCTATGATACTAGTTTTGTTAGCAGTCATTAAGAAAAATATAGAATATGTTTTGTACAATGAATTAAAAAAGTGAATACAGTAAGGAAACTTATTCATGCAGTATGTTGCAACCATTGGCAGTTTCAGTTCTGACAACTCATGGTGTTCACCATGATTATGATGCATAAGATGTTGAGAAAACTATACAGAGAGCACCAGTAGGCCATAAGGAGCTAACAGATATTGTGAGATTATTTCCGAGTCATTGCACACTTAATTTGTGCGGCTGATTATAGGTCGATTATAGATCTTTCTGTGGAAGATGTCTTGCTTAAGACGTGTAATTCGTATGACGGCATCATTAAGATGCTGTGCTGAAAAATTAATTACGTTTCTGAGCGACTTCACAGCCTCATCTTGCCTAAGGTGTTATAACTATGATGTGTGTTCCTTATTAAACTTGTATAAATTGGTGCTGCTGATACTTAAGATTTTTGCTTATTGGCCAGTAAATGAGATAAAATATTTTTCTTACTTTAAAAATATTGCAATCTTCCACTGCATTATGTAGTTTGACTACTTTAATTGATTCTGAATATTATTAACTAGCAGAACTGCTCAGCTTTGCCCAGGTATAATAGGAAAACCTGTCATATCTTCTAAGATATTCATTTAAATGATAAGGTGTAAAGGACAAATTTGATCTTAACTAAATGCCTAAGGTAACTAACATATTTAATTGACTAAGGATTGATATGTTGGTCAAAACAAAGAATTTTGTCAGATAACTAGCAAAATAGAAAAGCAAAAAAAATGAAATAAATTTATAAAACATATTATTAAAAGAAAAAACTGAAAAAAACCAAGGTCAACACAGCGATGATGACACAGACGTACACTTAATTTCAATCAAACAGAAGAAGTGGTAAAACAAAGGACAACAGCTAAGACAGCACAGTGTTCGCCGGTGCTGTCTTAGTTGTGTTGTCCTTGGTTTATTCAGTTTTTGCGTTCAATAATTTGTTCTGTAATTTTATTTTTTGTTATTTATCCGACAAAATACCTTGTGGGATTTATTATACATTCTATTTATTTATTTTGACTGCAGCCACTCTTGGTTTGTTTTTTGTGTTTGTTTCATGTCTCAGGCTTGGTTTTCTGTGACAGTGTANATTTTGACTGCAGCCACTCTTGGTTTGTTTTTTGTGTTTGTTTCATGTCTCAGGCTTGGTTTTCTGTGACAGTGTAACAATGGAGTATGTTCAAAATATTTCACTTAAAAATTAAATATTGTGGTATCAAAATGTAAAATTCATGCACTATTAAGAATCACTGCAATTTTTATAGTGATTACCTGCTTTGACTAACTTTACATGTTATTATGGCTCAAAATTTTAAGTTTTGGCACACTGGTGCAAGCTTAGTTGATAATTCTTCACGAGTTAAAAATCCTTACTGAATATGAATATGTCACTTTACTTCTATCTGTTGGCAAATTTTTAAACAAAGCGTGCAGGTTTTCGTTGACGCCATTTCACATTCTGAACATGCTGTGGACAATTTTCCTAAACAGTAGTGCAGACATGTCCTACATAAACTTTTGAATGTAACATATGTTAATTTTTAAATTGTTTATTAAATTTGCTGTGTTTATTAATTGGTTAGCTTAGTTTGCCTATGAAAATATAAACATACAATGGTGCAGCATGAAGAAATTAGCATACATATCTGAAGAGATGGTTATCTTTTAATTCATAGAACAAAGTATCAAGGTGTTTGCAAGCAATGTGTTGCTAATTACATAGAAAACTGCCCTAGTATAAACTTTTCTTTATATCTTGTATGTCTCTTATGATACGATGATGCACTGAAGGCTGCCACATTTGGGCATCATAAATAAGACGTTGCCGTCATACTTGTGTCGCGTCATAAATGGATAGGTGGTCACATTTTGTCGTCAAACGTATTACCTATGTCACGTATTTCTTACGATGGGGCAAAACAGATCCATAATCAATCCACAGGTGGACATTCGTAGNCGTATTACCTATGTCACGTATTTCTTACGATGGGGCAAAACAGATCCATAATCAATCCACAGGTTGACATTCGTAGCTGTAGCATCATCACATAACGTTGGGTGTACTACCCTGTTAACACAATACTGTTTTGGCCACACTGATTGCTACAGTCAAGAACATGGAACAAAAGAACAGGTGAACTTATGTTTTGCAGACATAGTGTAGTGTTACGAGAAGTGCCAGGTGTTTGCACAGTCGAACATTAGCTCCCCTAACTCAGTCGGGGATGAACACTGAGACTCAAGTTTATAAAGGCGCCAAAAATGAAATAATCAGCCGACCCGGAAATGTAGTTCAACTAGATTGAATTGTACTTTGGACTTCAGTTTAAACAGCGACACAGAAAAATATGCAGTTCAATTACAGCAGCGGCAAAAAAATACTTCACAGCAAAGAAGCAGGAACGAGATGAGTATCAAAATGTTGATTATTCTGCAGCCGAAAATAGTTGAATCGCGAGGCTATTTACGAAGGCGGGAGAGAAAATAAACACACTCCCGGCGCCCTGAATGAATGACCCTTCACACCAGTGTAAATAATTTAGTACATTTCGGTTATTCCAAGATATGATGAAAAAGAAAGATAGTGGGTGCTGCCGGTGTGAGTTGCAGTCGCGACTCGTGTATANTTATTCCAAGATATGATGAAAAAGAAAGATAGTGGGTGCTGCCGGTGTGAGTTGCAGTCGCGACTCGTGTATACTCTTCAAACGTCCATCTTGAACTGGGCTGGCTAGTATTGGGTTAACTGACTGGAAACTCAAACTCGGTTACTACTCTGGAAAACTGGACCAACTTGAAGGCCGTGCCTCCTGTAAATAACTTCTCAAAGTTTTAGTGCACCACTGAAAACTGCCCAATCAGGGCGTCGTGTNGAAGGCCGTGCCTCCTGTAAATAACTTCTCAAAGTTTTAGTGCACCACTGAAAACTGCCCAATCAGGGCGTCGTGTCATGCTGTCTTATCTAAAAATAGTTTACACACCCCTCGCAACACTGGCGTGTATCTCATCAAGTTGCCACAGCTCGACCCTTGTCATCTTGCCTATATTGCATCCTATTCCAACAGCCAACTACGTGTCTTTAGCTTCCTGGTAAAAGAACAGGGTGTTGCATCACCTTACAATGATTATTGCTGTTGTCAAACAACTTGAAATAAAATAATAAATTTTGGAATAAAAAAAAATAAATTAAATAATAAATGCTATTATCACCTAGTATAAAAATCTGAATACATTATTTTATTCTGGACAGTATAGCAAAATAAAATATTTCACAGCACATATCAATCACTATTACTTGCAACATTATAATGGTTTTGCAATGAAAGTGATTTATCACCTACGTCGTAGCACTTACGCTTGAGCACATTGTGGCTCATACATATTACATTTAAATACGTAACAACTTTGCTGCACATATTCTGGAAGTGTGCTCGTGGACAATTACAAGGGTTCTCCCACTTGAACTCCTTGCTGAACACGATGATTACTGGCAGTTTACCTCTGGACATTGGTCGGTCCAAAAGGCCCAGTTGCTGTTCTGCTCATGGGTACAGCACTGCGAAAATAAATACAGATTTCACCACATCTTAAAGTGATGTATGGGCCAAAATTAAACAGTTACGGTAACTTGAAGATGATGAACAGGAACTAACAAACAAGTTGAGTCCTCACGAGAAGCACATCCTACCTCAGTCACAGCCGCTTCCAGACTGATGAACATGACACCAGGAGGTAGGCCAAAGGAAGGGCCCTTCTGTGGCAAGTCCTGACAAAATACGTTATTAAGTATGGCAAAACAAAGTGATGCATAGAAAATCCTGCCATATTGATCATGTTGATTTGTGTTCTGATGCCATTTAGTTACTCAACTACATAAAACAATATTTCAGCCGCTCAGAGGGGTTGGAAAGTGTGAAAATGTGATGTCATATCACAAACCTGGTTGCTGGTTCTTAGTCAGGTGTCGTAAAGGTGGGAATAGTGTGTGAATGTTTATTAAACTTCTTGGGGAAGCAGGGGTCCAATGTGGTGTTTATGTATTGGATCAAACAAAGAGATTAATGGACATTTATAAATTGCCAGTGTGGCCACTAAGATTCCATTTTGGATTTCCCTGACTTATCCCTGTTTTCCAGTCTTTCCCTGTGGGTGGACACCCTGAGGGAAGTTGACCTGCATAATTGGTTTTTGTTATAGGACGACTATGAGCCAACACTTACCTACAGTATCCTGTTTACAATAAATAAATAAATAAAAGAGCAGATTTCATTTCCTAGGTTAAATTATTAAATAGAAAATAATCAACACTTGCTATTTCATTATATATTACTGGAAATTACGTAAGTAGTATTGTTAACTCTTTGTTTAAATTAAAAAATGTTGGAGTGTGCATATTTAGTAGTTTTAATTGCAAAAGTGGATTTCACTTTACAATGCAGTTCAGGCTCAAGATAGACTCCTTAAATTATTACCAGAGAACTTGTATGGCTGTTTGGGATTCTTAGGCCAACTGTTTGTGGCCATTACCTAAATTTCACACAGCTGTTGCGAGCTTAGTGGCTCTGATTGTTACAACATTACTCATGTATATTTTCTTTTAGGATTGTGGAAAGCCGGAGTGCTGCATATCCTGTCGGCAAGCTGGTGGTCGGACAATTTGGCTGGCAAAAGAAAGCCATCATCAACGTCGAACAGCAGGACTTGACTGGTCTGCCCAAACCTTACATTGTGCCCGACTTTAAAGGCCGTCCAGAGTCCCTCGCCCTTGGTATTTTGGGCATGCCAGGGTGAGTTGCATAGTGCCATGCTTCAGCTGAACAAGCCCCTACAGTAATAATTAGGTTTTATATCTGGATTTTACTAGGTTTGGAATGGTTTACAGGAAATAATGACAACAAAATGGAAATGTTAAACCAAGTAGACTTCTATTTGGTACATCATCATACATAATTATATGTCACAACACAATTGTATCTGTGTAACTTATCTGTATGCAGAGTACTTTACACAATAACACTCACGTGTGTATTAAGTGCTTAGACATTTTCACCTGGTCTTGTTTTAAACTAGTCAACAAGCTGTTAATTGTACGTTATTATTATAGAACTCAGTGAAGAACACATATTTCAGGGCTTGTGGTTCTCAGAAAGGTTTTAATGGCTTGCTGATTTGTTAGCACATTAACCACGGAATCCCATTAAAAAGGTAACATCACATCAGAACTTGAGAAACATACTCTGGTGTGGTGTTTGGAAGTTGTGTGCCTTTCTAAATCTTAAAGATGACACCTCACAATTTATTTACACACGTTGCAGAATGTTTCATGTGGTTATTTTACTGTTAACCAGTCTAAAACACACAATATCATGTTTGCAGTTGAGGAAATAAATTCCCTTAAAAATTTAGATAAATTGTACGTACTAGTAGCCCATTTTTCTTTTTATAATCTTTTCTGTGGTTTTGGGATTATTTTACCCACATTTTCATTTTGAAGGAATCTGCAATTTAAATCATTAAAAACGCTTAATTTTAAATACTGACCAAGAGAGAAATCATTATGTCTGTCGTCGTGTTCCAATTGGCACTTTTTGTTAACCAAATGGTCACGTGATCCGTTTTGTCTACAAAATCTATGAAGTATTTTTGTAATTTACGTTTAGCGTTTTGTAAGCTTCAAAGCTGACAAATTACAAAATACAAATAACCAAATCGCTGCCATATTAGCATTGCCTGTATGAAATATTTCAATATAGATTCAGACAAGGTTATTGGAATAAAAAAATGTGTTCGTACTCAAAATAACTATTCTACAAAGAAAGTCGCAGAAATATTCTTGAAAAAGGTATTTTTACATGACACAATTTTTGATAAGTATCAATTTCACATAATATTTGTTTTATTTTGTTAATTTTAAATTTAAAACGGTGTTCTAAAATTTTTTAGGAATAATTACTGTTTATTTTAAGTCTTCGTTAACTTTCAATTTCTGAATCATGAGAACACCAAAATAATAGCAGCATGGCATGCTAGACAGTTAAATATTATGGTGTTCCGACTAAACCTTACAAAATGCTAAATACAAATTACGAAAAATTAAACTCGAAACAAATTAGAACACGGACTATGACAAACTCCAATTCAAAACAGAAACATTGTTACTGTTGTATAGAGTGAGGCTAGAGGAAACAGGTATTGAACAAAAATAAAGAATATGCCACACNATTTTTGATAAGTATCAATTTCACATAATATTTGTTTTATTTTGTTAATTTTAAATTTAAAACGGTGTTCTAAAATCTTTTAGGAATAATTACTGTTTATGTCTTCGTTAACTTTCAATTTCTGAATCATGAGAACACCAAAATAATAGCAGCATGGCATGCTAGACAGTTAAATATTATGGTGTTCCGACTAAACCTTACAAAATGCTAAATACAAATTACGAAAAGCGAAACTCGAAACAAATTAGAACACGGACTATGACAAACTCCAATTCAAAATAGAAACATTGTTACTGTTGTATAGAGTGAGGCTAGAGGAAACAGGTATTGAACAAATCTAAAGAATATGCCACACATATTTTACATTCTTCCTTTAATATCAACCAACAAAGCACAGTGATAACATTCGTTCATAATATGTCTCCTNCATATTTTACATTCTTCCTTTAATATCAACCAACAAAGCACAGTGATAACATTCGTTCATAATATGTCTCCTATGGCAGGTGCGAGGAATATAAATTGATAGGTTTTTTAATATCAATCTCCTGCCCTCGACATAAATAATATTGCATGTAGCACGTAAATGGGAATAATGAGATGGGAACAAGCATTAGCATATGTGAGCTAGAAATAGATTAAAACAATCACAGTTTTCTCTCCTCTGCACAAATTGGCCAGCAGCAGCTACAACAGTATTTTACAGTGCCAATGCCACATAGAAAGTAGCCCGAATGACAATTCTACCCAATCTGGCAACCCTCATTTTAAAGGACATTGGATGATTCATGATTGTAAGAAGTTTACGAACTTCTTACAATTCCTTTTAACCACTATAATCAAATCTCCCTGTTCACACATTGCTACCAACCTTGACTTATTACTCGTAGATCCCCCTTTCAAAACATTTTTTACATNAAATCTCCCTGTTCACACATTGCTACCAACCTTGACTTATTACTCGTAGATCCCCCTTTCAAAACATTTTTTACATTTGTTACATTGCCCTATTACAAACACATCTATTTCTGACAGATATTACATGTTCCCATTACAAACAATTATATTTGTAGCATTTATTGCACTTATTTTTAACACCTAGGTTTCACATTCACTTAAATACTGTGTGTAGGTCATTTACAAACTTCCACTACACGTTGCAAGACAGGTNACACCTAGGTTTCACATTCACTTAAATACTGTGTGTAGGTCATTTACAAACTTCCACTACACGTTGCAAGACAGGTGTCATATGAGATGATACTTACCTGGCTGAATGTATTGGTCACCAGCCAAATTACCTGCCATTGATGAAAGGCTTGAAAGTGAAGACATACTCCACCCTTCTGANGATGATACTTACCTGGCTGAATGTATTGGTCACCAGCCAAATTACCTGCCATTGATGAAAGGCTTGAAAGTGAAGACATACTCCACCCTTCTGATCTAGTTCTCCTTCAGCTACATAAGAAAGTGCCAGCCATGTAGCTGGACAGTATGTAAAGCAGAGCTCCAGCTGAATACCTGCTTCCAGCTCAAGCCTGGTCCTATATTCATAGTATTTTTCAGGCTCAAACTAAACACACTTTTTAAATCAACTTTGAATAAAGTCCCTACCTTTAACTTGACGTGACGGGTATATAGACTCTTTTTTTTTGCTGCAACTACGCATCATAACGTGCACACCACGTGTCTATAAGTGATGAAACACAGAACTGCAGATACTCAAGCCAACATTAAACTTCATAAAAAAAAGTGGATGCCTGGAGACTGTAATGCAACCGTAAGAAGAATATATTAAATCACCCCCGCCTTAAATAAAACCCAGTGAAATGGGAATGTAGTGGTAAACCATGTCACTGAAATTGCACCTGAGCTCATGCAGCCAATGCAACCCAACATAGCAGGGAGGCCTGCTTCCTACCACCCGAGAGATGGCAGCAGAGTTCGGCTCCATCTACAGAGGGATGGGCTTCCCCCGCCACTCCCAAATGCAGAGAATACATGTCCCTTCACCACTGCAGAATGGCAGTTTACATCAGCAGCTCACGTTTGCTAGAGTCATGCCAAGGCTCTCTGCTCTGTTTGCTCTCAACAGTTGATCTTCAGCTACCAATGCCAGACTTCTGCCTGCACGCGTTGCAGCCCCAGAAGAGTCATGGTCCCCCACTTAACACTTTACATTGCCATCAACACCCACACCGACACCCCATTCTTCCCTCTAAGTCCCTTCAGGACACCCAATTAGCTTCAGTTAGGGTTTAGTTGTTATCACGGTTACCTAGTTGTTGTTCTGTGCTCTTTTATTTTCGCCCTTCAGGCCAGGCTCTTCAAGCCTACAGGCACCTTCACCTGTCTTTGCTTACATTCCGAAGAGTTAATCAGAGCCTTGGTTACAGTAGGAGAGTACGGTCACCGTGTCTTATTCTAGAGAGAATAAAACAAATTTCCAGTATAACCGCAGTTTGCTCTTCCTTGTGTGAATTGTCCTTAGTCATACCCTTTTAGCGACACCTCACAACTGAGAGGGCAGGGAACCATGGAATTAAATTTTCATTTGCCGATCTAGGTAAAGGTACCTGATGCTCATGTATGGTAAAACCACAACCACTAGCAAGACACGATGAATAGGCTAGATCCCTCCTGTCAGCTAACCCACCACCTCCACCACGTATAAACATGCNGTAGAACCACGACCACTAGCAAGACACGATGAATAGGCTAGATCCCTCCTGTCAGCTAACCCACCACCTTAATCCACGTATAAACATGCCGAAGGGAGTGCCAGGTCTAGCAAGGAAGGATGAACCCCTTCCGAATTACACGCTAGCTAGGGTTATTGTTACCTGCCACCCCATTGCGGAAGAGTACTGTAGCACCTAATTCCCTGGTAAATGCCGTTGATCTACAGGAGGGGTAGAACTGGAGCGATAGGAGGACAGCTGCTATCCTGTCTGGTAAACTAGCGCTGATTAAACCATCAGCCCTTGCCTTCAGCTTTTAACCTCTCTGGAACGAGCTCACACCACCCGCCAATTTTCGCTGCCTCACCTCACAGTCCCCCCCAGTCGTTTATTTGGTCCCCTGGTGAAACTCGCTGGAGCTGTACACCCAGTCATCGAGATCCTCCTCCTAGGCCTACCCTTAGATCTAGGTGTTGAGCATATCGATGACCTAGACACAGCTTCATCAGCCAGCACCAGTGGGCTGACGGCCCGCCAGCCGCAGCCGAGCATGTCTCCCTGCCGAGGCGTCCAGCAGACGCCGTCTCCACCAACTTGCCAGGACACCAGACCCACCATTAGACCAACGTTGATGAGCAGCGTTAGGCAACCCAGCAGCCACACCAAAATTACCGCAATCTCAAAACATCTCTATCCCAGATTGACTTCGTGCTGAGCCAGCAGCCTACCTGCCCGACGCTCTATAATGGCACCATAAAGACTACGCGCGCAAGATCATACAGACACCACCGCATTAGGGCCTGTAAATCCCTTTTACTAGAGTGCCTGATCTAGCACAAACTAAAAACAACTTCCTTTGAGGTATTGACGTGTTGCTGTCCATAGACAGTCGTGCGTCAAACTGCACATACTTTAAATATTAACACTGACTGTCATATTCCCAGTAAAGTTGGTTGTGATATGAGAGAAGTGATTCTATATTTTAATGTTGTAATTTTAAAATTTGCAGAAATGAATTTACTTTATATATTCTCTATGTGTATTATGCACTTACTGGTAAGAACTGGTATATTGTAGACTCTTTATGTTGCAAACAATTTAACAAAGATATTTTTGTNAAACAATTTAACAAAGATATTTTCACAGTCATTGCTTTCAGCATGTTTCATGCTGCATCTCGCAGTAACCTGTGTTAAGCCGTCTTAAAGGTACAAGATATGAATCAAACATTTGTCTCATTGGAATCTTTTTGAAACTTTGAAACTTGTGGAGTGGAGTGATTTTGGCGACTCCTAACATCGAGTCTTGAGTCTATGAAGGTAAAGGTAAAGTAAGGTGAGTATGGAGCAGCGCCAGAATGCAAGGGATGGGGAAATGGGAGATCACAGAGAAAACCCACCAACCAACGTTCATCGTCCAGGAGCGACACTTCTCGGAACTGAACCCAGTTTGCCCAGGTGGGAGGCGAGTAGTCTGACCACTACACTTTTGAAGCTTGTGATAAGCTCCTTGCAAGATAGAAAAGTGATGTAATTGTTGAACAGCATAAAAGGGGATCAGTCTTTTAATATGAAGAACTTAAGGGAAGTGGCTATTGTTATTTTCTTCAAATGTCAAGATGATGATGATGTAAGGATAAACAAGTTTTTTTTCTGCTGTTGTAAACTTTTTTTATGTAATATTCATTTTATTAAAATTTAGGGCCTGTCATATTTTATTAATATTTATGGCTTGTCATATTTTATTAATAATAACTGCTCTGTAGCATTTTTAATATTACACTAATATTGCACCATCTCTAACCATCAGGTTGTGTCACAGTGCCAAGTTTTAATGCTTGTAATGTAGCATGGATAAAAATCAATTTCCACTGTGGTCTTGTCGATGTAATTCTTCCGTGGAACATCATTGACTGTTGCCATATTATTTTGTGCTCTGGTCATGTTGTGTTTATCAGATTTGGTACAGCTGGTTTATGGTTAGCCCCACAGAGAGGCTGAGGTTGAACACATCACAATGCTCTGGGTTTGAATGTGTGGTTTTTTACATGCAAGTATGTTTGTGGTAGCATGGTATGGAAACCATCCCTCGATTAGCACCCAAACTATGATTTAGAAGAATAAATAAACATAATTTAATAATATAGTTTATAAGAAGAAAGAAAAAGCACAGAACATGGCCACCTGGAACTGTGTTTATTTTGCAGCAACACTGCGTATTTTGGGTTCCTGGAGCTCTGCAAGCCAAAGGCAGGGGAGGTGGTGGTGGTGACGGGCGCAGCTGGAGCCGTCGGCAGTATAGTCGGCCAGATTGCTAAAATTAAAGGTATGTACCTTCCTCCCTGTAAACTGTATCTTGTAGGCTGGCTCAGAATTACATGCTACATATCTGTGATAGGTAATGCTTTGATTAATATAAAGTATTAATGTGTTGTACAATATTTACTCAAAATAAATGCCATTCCCTCCTGTTTTTATAATTGGCACCTCATAAATAGTGGCCATTATATTTGCGTCTGAAGCCTTTTTGCCTCCCGGTGATCATGCCGGCCAACCCCACACGAGCAAGCAGAAGCTATCAGGCAGTGGGTACAGTCTGAACATGATGCAAACACATACAACCAGAAAACATCAACAATTTTAACTAAGACTTCAAATGTGAACAGCTTGTCTGTTGTAAGTGTTATGGTCAGGTATGAGGAAGTAAGAATTAAGTAATTAGTAAGAATTAAGTAATTCCTTAAAACCATTTCCTGACAAAATGTTTACAGTGTAATAAAGATTAAGATTATATCACAGAATTTTTGTTTGAATATTTTTGAGCACAAGAAAGGGTTAGTTTCAGTGTCTAGTATTCGCTCCACTGAATGTGTATTTTGTTTCTGTCTTTCTCGACATTAAATTGCAGGTTGATAAACATTTATTAAAATACAGTGATAAAATCCTGCTTAAATAGATGGCCAAATAATTTTTTTCTGTAGACCGAACTGAAAATATGGGAGAGTCTTATTGTGAAGGTTTTCTTATAATTAGATAAATATGGTACGTAACTATTATGTTAAGAGCACACTGCATATACATTTGTCCTCATGTTTTTTTTGGTATGTTTACAGGTTGTAAGGTCATAGGATTTGCTGGGAGTGACGCAAAGGTGAAGTGGCTAACCTCTGAACTGGGTTTTGATCATGCATTTAATTACAAGACCACAGATATTGAAGAAGCCCTCAAGAAAGCTGCTCCTGATGGAGTGGACTGCTACTTTGATAATGTGGGTATATTTTGGAGAACAAAGATATTCCAGTATACATCACTTAATTCCACCAATGGTGGCATACAATATTTAATGAAATGTGATAATGGTAGCAAACATTTATGAAAACTACAGTTCACATAGACTAACTATTTCTAACACCACAACAAATTTATTAAAAAAATGCATTTATGAACATTAAGTTTTAGTAAAAGTCACAACTATTTAATTTGTTTGGAATAGGTACTAAACATTTTCTAAAATATACACAAAAGTTATATTTATATTATACTTTCTAATAGCACGTGTACATATATATATATATGTCATTTGTTTTAAACAAAGAAATTGCTGTGGAAATACTTAATGCTACTTCAACATTACAACATAATTTCATGAAGTTTAGTTGAATAATTTATTTTCTGTGAGCCAACCAAAAAAAGGAACATTTATTGCTTTTGCACACAGCATCGCTAACCTGAAGCTAGTTGGCAGAACTTTCTCTGGATNACAAAAAAAGGAACATTTATTGCTTTTGCACACAGCATCGCTAACCTGAAGCTAGTTGGCAGAACTTTCTCTGGATCCAGATTTAATGTCAAAACATATTTTTATGAAGTGCAGGTATTGGTGAAATTACGTTCATATTGGAGGAAGCATGCAAATTTTTGAAGTGAAACGTGATTTTGCATAGTCTTGTTCTTGTTTCTTTTTTTGCTGTTTTGTCAGTATTGTAATGAATATGTTTTCTATAATACAAAGGCCACGTGTTTTCGAATTTCACGGTTGCAGTAGCTTTCAAACAGTGTGATTTTTTGTTGTGTCGTTGTTTGTTCTGGCATGTTCACTCTTTGAAACTGTTATTCTCGTAGGTTGGAGGCAAGATCAGCAATACGATACTTGGCCACTTGAAAGAGTTTGGAAGGGTTTCTGTATGTGGCTCAGTTTCTAATTACAACGCAGATGGTGTGAGAACGCCTGAAGGTAATTTATTTTGTGTACCAAAACTTTTTCAGTACATAATTTAAATTAAACTTATGAATTTAGGAATTTTTAAAAAATATTATTGTATTGAATTTAGAAATACAGTGATAAAATTTCAGAGAAACCAACAAATTGAAACCACCTTACGAGAATTAACATCTTATGAAATGGTCAACATGAAAAAGGAAATAAATTTAGTGTTGGTAAATTTTAGTGATGTTTCAGTTCCCTTACTGATATCTGCATTTGCATAATGAACCTGTGATTAATTGTATTACAGTATTTAAAATTTGTATAATTATCAGCAACAAAGTACATGTCTAACCACAGGTATTGAATCATCTAATACATGAGACCTCAATGATTATTTAAAAAATTTCATTATTGGACAGTACACTCCAGATTTTACAACAACTTTCTCAAGAACTGTAAAAACCATCACAAAAATCTAAGGTCTAATAATATCTAATAATACGCAGCAATAAAATATAAGTCTGTGTTGCTACTTTCAGTTGGTAGACAATCTTTGCTTTTCATGTGTGTGTTTTTATCTTCGCTATGTCGTCTGCTCACGTTCTTAATTCTTGTATCACATATATAATTTTATCCTGGGTATGAGAACTAAAGTGTAATATAAGTTAGACTAAAATTATTTATTTTTTATTCGGTAAAGATTTAGGGAGCTTTAAATTGCTGCAGTTTGTTAATTATGTTTTTCAGAGGTAAAATTGTATACGTGAAACACGCATTGGTTACAGTTAAGTTTGAAATTTCTAGTACCCAGGCTTATTTCATTAAACAAAATTTTAATTTTCACTGCAGATCAAGTTTATTACATACTCAATCTGAAACTTATACCCTACATATTTATTTACTAGACAATGATTACGTGAAGCATCATAATATACTACCCAAAAAGACCACGTTTGACGTGACGTGTTGCATAAGACTTAGTAATCCTGGTCTTACTGCCAACACTCAGGCAGATGATAAATGGATCGTACAGCGCACACCTAACACGCTATAGCTGGAGGGAAATGTGAATTTACAAGAGAAGCCAGTTGCAGCACATTCACCATCTCACCACCACAACACAGACTGCTGCAACATAACCAGAGTGGCGAGGGCCTTACCACGTCTGATAATAGTGGAGTACTGGCACACCAGTACATGACCAGATCCATATAGCCACCTGCCTTAACATAACATAACTCCTATGCCATTTTCAAAAGTCCTGCCTCACTCCAGTTCGCCTCCTGGCCGCTAGCTTTACTGTTTGCAAACTACAACTCACCTGAAGAAGCTGGCCTAGCCAGCGATATGCTGTGACTGCACATCCATGGTGTATAAGTTTGTTTGTCTGACTTTTGTGTGTGTGTGTCTTTCTCTCGCTCTCTTTGCGAGTACTGCCTTGTGAGTACTCAAGTTTTCTTGCACCATCTCTAAACATTAGGTAGTGTCATAGTGTTAAGTTATAATGCTTGTAATCTGGAAAAACATAACAATTCATTTTCCTTTTGTCTTTCAGATGTAATTCTTCCACGGAGCATTTTTAGAAAGCAGCTGAAAATAGAGGGGTTCATTGTAAATCGTTGGACAGATAAGTGGTTGGATGGCATCAACCAGCTTTTGAAATGGATTATTGAGGTACACAATATTTGTAAATTACATCAACAGTGAACTAATCAGAGATAAGAATTTTTTTTATGTAGATAACATGAAGTGTTAAATAATGCAATAATTAATATTTTTTAGTGTATCCGAGAAGCTTTGATTCAAATGACAAGTTGACATTTCAACAAGCAAGTGTGTATAATTTTAGTAAAATCTTGAGGGTTTTGGTTTTCATTTCTTTTCCTATGCACTGACTGTACTTCCTATGAATATTTTCTTCCTGTTGGCATTTTGATGATGCAAGCATAATTATAATTTAAAACTTTATTTACCCTAGTAGTTTATATAGTACAGTGGAGTCTCGGTTAACCGTCAGTAAACATATACGACAAGTAAAATAATAAAATTGGATACAAAAAAAAAATTTAATAAACTAAAAATGAAATAACTTTTTTCTCGCTTCATATTACATCAAACTAAGCACATTATTGAGTTGAAAAATACGTATACTATACTGTAATACATATACCCAGTAAACATACATTCTGTGCGGTGAGGAATGCGAATGACTCATGTTTGTTTATTATGTACAACCTACATATGTACTTCGTAGAATCGTTCCGTCTTCCTCACCACCCTACCGGAATTCCTAGACACTCACCCGCCCTCCCATTCCTACAGTCAGTTCAGTAGCGGTAGTCACTTAGTCAGCAAGTCATTGTCCTCAGTTTGTTGCCAAAGTGTAGTGTGTTTAAAAATGTCTGACAAATGGAAACGTGTTGTATTGGGACTTTCTCAAAAACTTGAAATTATAAAATGACTACGTAAAGGAGAAAGCGCGACGAGTATTGCTCCGCTATATGGAATCGGGCGGACGACAGTCAATGATATTAAGAAAGATGCAGATAAAATCGAAAGTCATGTTTCAAAATAGCAAACGATAGGCGGAGATGTCAAACTAAGAAAAACGATGAAGCCAGCAAAACTGGACACCTGATACAGTAACGTATCAGTGGTTCATTCAAGCTCCCAGTCAAGGGATACCAGTTTCTGGGACCATAATAATGGCTAAAGCTATCGAGATGAACAAGAAGCTTGATGGGGATCCTTCATTTAAGGCTAGTATAGGTTGGCTGGATAAATTTAAGGGTCGACATGGCATAAGGCAGTTGGACATATCGGGTGAAAAACTAAGCGCTGATAGTATAGTCATTGTTGAATATCGGGAAAAACTAATGAAAGATATAAAAGATAGGAATTTGGTCAGAGAGCAGGGTTACAACTGTGACGAAACTGACCTAACTTGGAAAGCACTTCCCGTGAAAACCTTAGCCTCTGTATCGGAAAAATCTGCACCTGGTTTTAAAATGCCAAAAGACTGCATAACTGTCATGGTGTGGGCAAATGCAAATGGTAGACATAGGTTTCCTTTACTAGTCATTGAGAAATCTAAAAAGCCTCGAGCTTTCAAAAATGAATTTAAACGTCTTACCTGCCAAATATTATGCACAAAAAAGTGCCTGGATGAGCCAGGATATATTTAATGAGTTGTTCCACAGTGTGTTTGTGCCAAATGTAAAATCACATTTAAAACCGACCGGATTGCCTGAAGAAGCCATGTTATTAAAGGACAATGCACCAACTCATTCTTCTCATGACTTACAAAGTGATGATGGAAAAATTACGTGCCACTTTTTGCCTGCTAACACTACCCCACTCATTCAGCCCATGGATCAGGGTATTATTGAAAGCACGAAGCAACGTTATCGAAAATGCTTTATTCAAAATGTTGTTTGGGTTGGGGATGAATTAATAAGTGTAAAGCAGTTTTGGAGGTCATACACTATTAAAGATGCAATTTTTAATGTCGCTGAAGCCTGGCCAGATATACCAGAAGAAACATTAAAAAAGGTCTGAACAAACTGTGGCCTGAGACTGTAAACGAGAATGAGGCCATAAACGAATCTGGAAATTATGAGGAAATTTTACTTCTTTGTCATGGGATTCCAGGTGAAGAAAACACATCAATAGGTGAAGTAAGTGAATTGCTGGGAATTGACAGATTTGACGGAGGCTTTGAAATATTAAATTATGAGGAACTTGTATTAAGTGCGACACAGGAGGTAGAATGTTTAAGTGAAGAAGAAGAGGATGATACACTCAAGGATTGCCCCAAAATAATTAGCCACAGTGATGCTGAAAACATGTTTTCCAAGTGCATTGAATGGTACGAGCAACAAGAAGAGGCAGACGCTACACATATATTACTCCTACGTACAATACGCAACATGGCAGCAACAAAAGTCCGTGGAGTATTAAAACAAAGGAAAATGACAAACTTTTTTAGATAGGATTATACTACTGAACATACATAATAGTACTGTATTCAATTTTGTTATTTTATGAACATAATAAACAAAATCTACAATATTTAATATCAAATTCATGCGGTGCTGTACATACTTCTATTGATTGCTACCTGTTTAAAATATAATGCTAAATATTGTATACATTATTATCGGTAGTATCTGTCGTGTCTTTAGAAGGGAGGGGGGAGGAGGGCATTTCTACTATCCGTCTATCTCTCAACCGTCACGGTGACTGTCCCAAGACTGACGGATAATGGAGACTCCAATATATTTCCAAAATTGTTTAAAGTTGCTGATGTAGAGTTGTGTCTCATAATTATTTTTTTTTAAATTTTGTACAAGTCATTATTTGTAAAGTTAAATTTTACCACTACCCTCTGTCTTGTCACCTTTCCTTTTCCATTTTGTTCCACTGATATTTTATTCCTGTTGTTATCTGCTTTTCCCACCGTGCACTCATTCTTCTTTGGGACCACCACATATATTTCAGTCCTGTCGTCATATTCTTGGCATCTTCTCCCTTCCCGATATCTAAACTTGGCCAATATCATCTTGTAGCTTTGTTGGTGAAACAAATTGTGAATTTTTGCTTGCACAATGTCATTAAAAATCCTGTATTGTTTCATAGCTGCAGAAAAGTGCATCAATAACTTCCATCTCTATTGCTGTTACCTCCCTAGCAGCTCTCTTCTATACAGTGCAAATCACAGGCACATGTAACTACAGGTAAATAGTGTGCCTTCATACCTTTATGTACTTCAGTAGCACCTCCTATCCACCTCACACTTGTAGCATGCAACTCCTTGCTGTTGTAATTTCCTCGTTATTTGTCTCCTGTTTGTAATCCACCGCACAGCAGCAACATCTGACTCTGGCTGGAGTCTTGTTCCATTTTGTAAACATCACTTCTCTCTACTGTTGAATCTAGTACTGTTTTCTCTCGCTTCTGTGCTCCAGACCCTCATAGCAGTTGCAAACATGAACCACTATTCTTCAGGACTCCAGCCAGAGTTAGCCCCTGCTTGGCTGCTTTACCTTACCCAGGCCTATGGTAAGTCATAAGGGGAGACGGAGGGTTAGATCAGATAGGCAGATAGTGGGTGGCCGAAAAGGGGTAGGCATGGCCTGATGGAGAATAGGGTACTGGCTGTTGGGTAAATTAGTTAGCATGGACTACTAGCCTTCAGTTTAGTGGCTTGGCGTGCGGGTCGCTGCTAGCAGACCGAAGGACCAAACTGAGAGTTACAGTATCAGATTTAGGGGCATCCATTCTCGTGGCTACTTGGCAAGTGAGACTTTTTTGGCAGACCCAACCATCACGCAGGAACGAGGCTCCTAGTAGGAGTTGGGCCTATAGTTTCCAGAAAGTGACCTGGTGAGCAAGACGTTGCTGGCGAACCCATGCACGTTCTGGAGGGGTGATAGTACAAGATGACAACTGCTCTGTTGCCCAGGAAGAAAAGTTTCCCAAGCTACGCTTCGAGACAGTTCCCAAAGGGTGAAGTAGGGAACGAGGTTCCAGGTCATGACTATCTCCGCAAAAGCAATACTTGGATGGGTGATGAAACAGGAAATAGCAGGAGCAAGGCGAAGAAAGTATATAGTGCTGGAAGAGACAACTCAACCAAGTCAGATTTATGTCTGTTTATTGATTGCACATTAAACATACATAAATCAGCCTGTACCCTGACTAGGGTCTGATGAACCAATCCTAGGTTGCCAACCAGTAATATACCTAGTTTTGGAAGACGCGGCAGCGCGCGGGGTGACGACGACCCCAGGTCTGCGGTACTCTAACTCAAGTCGACTGCTGATGAGCTGTGAGGCGGTGTCGTGCAGAGTAAGACTCGACAGAGCTGCAAATGGCAGTGACGACTTGAAGTCGGTTGACTATCGGGCAGAGTGACGTTCTGCGAAGGTTGACGTGACGTCAGTGGATGCTCAGGCAGAGTAATGTCGTGCTATTGACCTGTAGCGAGACAATCTCGAACTGAGGACTGCAAGTCCTATTTATACGGGGCACGCAGGGGTTGCGGGGTGTGGTGAGAGAGTAAACGCAGAGATACGTAGAAAGAGCGGTGGCGGTGAGCCGGCGGAGACGGCCGAAGCTAACGGTGAGTACCCCTCTTGTGCCTGAAGACTGGAGGCGTATAGAGAGGCAACATGATGCGAAGCGTGTTGCGGCACAGCAGGGCAACAGCTGGGCAATTCAACCCTGGGCTTCAAGGCGTGCTGTTTCGTGTACGGTGTAACGGCTCTTCTGAGGAGGAGCCGCGGCTGTGGCGAGACTATATGAGAGTGACGTTGCTCGTGGCGCGCCTACGTTGTGTTTCTAATGTGCTTACTATTAAACCTATTTATTAACTTTTCATTATTCTAGCTCCTTCCAAGGCTTGTCATATGCTATACCTCAATGCATCACATGCCTTCACATTCAGAAGTTCCTTTACTAGATCTTTCTTACACTGTTATTGTTCACCCATCACATTTTGTATGGTTGAGAAATGAGTGTAACGGTAAAATCCTAATGTGACACTATTTTTTTTGTAATCTTTCTTCCAAACAGATCCATATTATCAATCGTAAGAACAACTTGTACTGCAATAACTGCTGTTTATCATCATCTTACTTCCTTCTACACTACTTTCTAATGCCTCTTTCCATATCTGCATCCATTCCTTTATGGTGTTTATATTTCTACGAATTTCCAAGTTTCTCTTTATTTATTTTCTTGCATCTAAATTATCATCTAACAGCTTTACTCCCATAAACTGCTTTCCTCACTCTGTAAACACCAGGATGTTGCTAAAAGTGCTGTTTGTTTGTTTCAGGGTAAATTGAAGTACGATGAAACTGTCACTGAAGGTTTTGAAAACATGCCAAGAGCCTTCATCGAAATGTTGCAGGGGAAAAATACCGGCAAGGCTGTAGTGAAAGTATGACTGGTACACATAATTTCACACTAGTGTAACCAACTGCTCGAATGTACAGGAAGACTAAAAAAAATGCAGTGAAATTTTTTTTACTGTGTAATCTATTAATTTTTATATATGTAAATATATTAACTTTTTCATAAATAGTTCCCAAAGTTTTGTTTTTCATTTCTTGTGACACTTAAACACACTGAGTTCTTTAGAGTATAATTTGTTTTCTTTAGTTGGTTCATGTTGTCATTACTGAAACCAGCTTTTAATAAAGAGGAAGCCCTGCCTCACCTCATGTACTTAAATTCTTTTGATTAATTCATCAAAATTACTTGCACGTATTTGTACAGGAAAATACGTTAATTGAATATATCAGTAACTTGTTATAATTAATGTCCTACTAAAGTGTAACTACTAAGGATACTTTATTAATACTGAAGAACTGAAACTGTTTATTCTACAACTTGCTCCGAGCCATCTGCCTCCAGGAAATACACTTTGTTCCACAAACATAGCCTCACTTGAGGACCAATGTACTGGCGGACTGTACATGTGGTGATGTCTGCACTTTAGTGAGAAATTGTTTATCACGGCTGTTGCTCTTAACACCACACTGCATGCAAAGCCAGTCAGACCAATCTTCGGGATTTCCCTAACACTTTCCTTTACAGTATTTATATTTCATCAAATGAGCATGTCTTACTAACTTGGATGACTCGCATCTCAGCTCCCAGCTTTATTTCATTTGTTGACAAGACATATTGTATCTTGCTCATCTTGTTTTATACCAGCCAAGTGTACATACCATCAATACAGAATAATGCACTACATTTTAAATTTTTACTCACTGAAACCAACATACTGCATGTTCCTAGGGCTGAGCCGATACCGGTACCGATAAATCGAAACCAGCCGATATAATTATTATTGGAATCGTGCGCAATTCTTGTTTAAATCACTGATATTATAACTAATATTTTGCCCTGAATCTAAGATGATGCTGTTTTCAACTTGCCATAACTGGAGTGGTGTAGTGCCCTATTTGGTTTTATTAAAATAATCACTGTTTTTAAATTGGTTGTTACTTAAGTATTTAACACGCTGTGTTTACTTTTAAAAAGCAAAATTAGGCACCCTTTGCATGATTGCTCTCAGAATATGTATTTAACTAAACAACAGTAGCCACCATTTGCGTTTACTTAATTTTACCTCTGTAGGCAAGCTTGCAGCATGAACAAAACTTAATATATAATCGCCTAACACATATGTAATATTAACAATAATTAATACAGGATGACCACAGACCTGGGAAATTGTGAAAATCAGGAAATATCAGGGAATTTTATACTTATCTGAACTTTTTCCAATTTTCATGTTAGATGTTTCGCTCTGCAAGCGAACAAAGCTAATTTCATAGCAGGAAACAACGTAACACTTAGGGTTTGGATTGGTATTGCTAGCGGCTTCTCAGGGTACAAACATCCCTTTAGGTGAAGTGAAGCTCGTGGTGATTGGTTTGTGGTTCTTCAAGAAAAAGTTGCTGGAATCAGTGAGTGCTTGCGAACATAGTGTAGTGAGTTTTTATGAATCACTTAACAGAGTGAGTCAAGAGATTCAAATGGATCTGAACATGCTCTTTTGGGACAATGATAGCAATAAGGTACATACTAGATTTTTTAATTCTGCTTTTATGTGCCGCGCCAAAGCAGATAACCTTAGAACATCTTTCAAAGAAGCAGTGTCACCACTTGACCAGAAGAAAATTCTTCAGATTTCAATGGATGGGCCCAATGTGAACCACAAGTTTTTCAGAGATCTAAAATCAGACCTGGACATTGGTGAAAATAATCTAGTTATTCTCAACATGGGAGGCTGTGGTTTGTACAGTGTGCATGGTGCGTTTAAGGCTGGCATTGAAGCTTCTGGGTGGAATATTGTGCAGTTCCTTACGTCACTGTATAAATATTTCAAGGATGTTCCAGCACGGCGTTCAATGTTCACAGAGTATTCAGGCTCATCAGAATTCCCGAAGAAATTTTGTGCTGTCCGTTGGTTGCAAAACGAGGATGTGGCTCAACGAGCATCTGATATGATTACACATTTTTAAAAAAAATCCATGGAGCAAAAATTTAAAAAAGAGAACCCACATGTGCAGGCTATAAAATTGTTGCAGAAGCAGTTGCTGACCTGCTGCTTCCAGCAAAGTTGGCATTTTTTAAGTCTTTGGCTTCGGAAACTCAACAGTTCCTGTTAGAATATCAGACTGATGCCCCTTGTGCACCATTCCTTCACAGCTCTCTCACAACTGTCATTCTGAATATTATGAAGAGATTTGTTAAGGAAGATGATGTGAAAGAAGCACAAAATCTTGTGCGTGTGGACATTGAGAAGTATTCTTCTGAGTTCTTCCAAAGTTGATGTAGGGTATTGTTCCCGGAGGGCACTGACAGATTTAGGTAAACTGTCAAAGGAACTGGATTGCGAGCTGTTTTATAAGGCTTGTGTTTGTGCTTGAAAGCATTTGTCAAGAAACTATTGGAGTGCTATCCATTGAAGTTTAACCTAACTAAAGCTGTTTCTTGTTGGGATCCCTCTGTTGCAGCTATGGCAAACGTTTGTAACAGTAGACTGAAGAATATTCTCACAACGCTTGAAAACAACTGGATTGATGGAGCTGTTGCAGACAGAGCACATTAAGAATTTAGAGAGTTATGTTCTCAGCCTAGTGTGGAAAAGTGTCTAGAGATACTCCAGATCAGAAAATGAGTTGACCACTTCACGTTCATGTGAATGGCAACCCGAAATCTGTGGAGATAATCATGAAGATCGTCATGATACTTTCCCATGGCAATGCGAATGTGGAACGTGGTTTCTCGGTTAACAGCGAGTGCCTCGTTGATAACATAAAGAATGAAACCTTGGTTGCGCAAAGGATGGTCTATGACTCTATCACGGCAGCAGGTGGTGGCCTAGCGGATTACAGCATTTCCAAGTCACTTTTGCTATCTTACAGAAATGCACGAGCCAGACTCACCAAAGAAACTGAAAAATGCCAGAAAGAAACAAAGGCAAAAAAGAAAATGATGAAATTGGTAGAAAACATCTGGCCAAAGAAAAGTCTGATTTGGAGGCCAAAAAAAGCTCAAATAATAGTCGAAGTTCAGGCTATTGAGGAACAAATAAATACCATGAAGCAGTAATAAGCACAATATGGCTTTATGAATTTTAATATGTGAATGTATGTACACTTGGAATGTTATTTCAGAAATAAAATAATGCATATTTGATCTTCTCAAGTTAACAATTATTGGGTGTAGTTTTGAAATGTCTTTTAAATAGTATATTTTGTCAATATACATATGGTTTTGTGAACTTTAGTTTGGAATATATCAAACATTATTAATGGACTGAACAACATAGTTACTAAATTTCTGCAACTGTGATTATTGTGATCTACATGTGACAAAAGTCAATTTTCTACATGACGTTTGAGGAAAGTGGTATTCTGTTGTAGCCAACAGAAATGTAATATATTTTTTGTTGACCTTGTCTTTCTATGCTTTGCTATGCTATGCCATAACGTTTCAATCCTAGATTTAAGTTTTTGAAACAAAAAAAATTTCGTAAACTATCAGGGAATTTTGAAAGAAATTGTTTGTGGCCAACCTGTAATACTTACAATTACCTCCAATAATATTTTACCTTAGCAGTTTCACGTCCAACCACAAACACTGCGAAGCAAAAAAAAAAAAAACTTACGTAATCTTGTAATGGTGGTTACATGCTGTTCATTACTGCCCTATAGCGCTGCTATTCCAACTATTTGTCCTTTTTTTGTTGGTTCCGTTTGTTAGTTTGCTGTTGCTGTAGTAATTTGACGGTGTTAGGTTATGAACGTGGTGAAATTATTTACGTGTGCCAGTTATAAACAAATAATATGGCTGGAAGAAAAACTGATGCGTGGAATTTTTTTGCTGTAACCAACATGCAAGAATGTAAGGCTGTTTGAAATATTTGCAAATGTTTGGTTTCGAGAGGCGGTACATCATTGAGGTCGTATAGTATCACAAACTTAAAACGGCACCTTCAATGTACGCACCCGCACCCTTTCAAGTGGAAGAGCTTCAAATTACAACAGTGTCCTAGGCCTGTTGTACAACTCTCAACACAACTTTCTGGCAGAGAAAACTCGCCTAACCATGCCATAATTGTGAGTACTTCACAAAGTTCAGATAACGAGACTGAGGCTACATGTTCATCTAGCCTGATGTAAACAGGCCAAAACCAAAATTTCATGACGTGTATGAATGGAAAAAGGTAAACCATATCCTTCATCATATGCCTGTACTGTGAAAATAAATTTTGTTGTGATTTACACCCCTCTCACAAAGTTATTAGAATAGTAGGTCAATTCAGCACTTGTGATTGTAACTAAACCCATGTTGGAACTGACCATTTGGCATTTTAGAGTTTTGGTGTTTAGTAGTGTTCAATTCGGATGTCATCGATAGTCACTTGTTCAAAAATGGTTGCGATTTGGTAATTTAGTATTTTAGAAAGTTTCGTTACATACTAAAAACTAAAAGCATCATCATTTTAGTCAACTAATTCTGGTCATGTGACCTTTTAGTAAACAAAATGTCACGCTATTAGAATTAATCTATGATGTATTTGGTATTTTAGAATTTAGGTTTTAATGTGTAACAAAACTTTCTAAAATACTAAATTACCAAATCGCAACCATCTTTGAATAAGTGACTATCAACGGTGTTGGAATTGAACAGTACTAAATGGTCAATTTGAACACGACCCAAGATATTTATACTTGACACAAGGATACTTGTGCACAAACATTTAATTTGAATTAGCTTTTTCGTTGCTTCTTTCAATAAGCTTGTAAATATATATATATATTTGCATATATATACATATGTATATATATATGTATATATATATATATGTATATATACATATATACATATATATATATATATGTATATATGTATATANATCCTAATTTTTATGCATGTAAAGTTTGCTCAGTTAAATGTAAACATTTTCTTTGTGAAGAAATTATGTAGGCTGTATGCATATCCTTCCTCATCAGAAGGGATGATCCAACCAGTAACTTATAAATAGAGTTAATGAAAGCAAATGTACCAATATTAATAAATTGACAGTACAATTTTGAAATAATTTACTGCATTAGTCTAAAAGTAGGGTATGGTCCTTACACTCTATAAGAGTACAGAATATTAGGTTGGTGCCAAAAAAAAAGTGTTTGTAAAGAAGCAACTTACGTTAGGTTAGAATATTTCAACAATAATGTGATTCCTTAAAATACTGACATTAAATTTTATCGAATGAAAGTAGGTATATGCATGCAGTAGGCTATGGCAGTGTAGGAGTCTCAATAAAGAACACTTCCCTTAAAATTGTCACAGTCTGTTCAAATAACTGTAAAATAAAATGCTTCTTATAATTTTACAGGTTTTAAAGTACTACAATTTCTCGAACCTTGACATGAAGTGGTACATAGAACAACCCTGTCGAGGATGGTGATATGGTTCATTTCTTATAAGAAGGCCACATTCTGACAGTCAGTGAGTGGCAACGTAACGTATTGAAAACAAACAACGCGCCATTTACAAAATCCTGTATCAGCTGATGCACGAACAAACAGAAATTAATATTACGTTGGCTATTCTGAGAGCAGTGCCGGCACACATCAGACAAGCAGAAAATACGCGGATAAGAAAGAGTTCGTAGATTAATTAATACATTTTATTTTAAGTGGTCATAAAACAGCAGTTTTTAGTTTTAGAAACGAAACTTCATGACAAAATAGTAATGTATAGGTGTTCAAAATGAGATGCACAATAAAACGATCCATATCCAAATGTAAGGAAAAAATCAAAACCTTTTTCAAGTTTACAGACTCTCCGACCATGTGCTGCCATCTTGCGACGGACAGGAGCGCCATTGATTACAAGATGCACATCCACGCTATCTGTTATCCATATCCCGAACTACACCCAAAAACATACTATAGTTTTGTTGTTTAGAATAACGTATTTACGCGCATATACAAATGGTTTTATTTTCCAGCGAGCTCTGTATAATTTTTAAAGTAACATATATTTCATGTACAATGATTTGGGGTACGACTAATTTATATTCGGCCGGTAATCGTTCGTCTACGTAAATTATATGCCATATAGTTCTCTCGAAACCCATCTCCTTGTTCCCGTAGAAAGTTAGACACACATGAATAGTTTTTAAGCAATTCTAACGTTATTCCACATCACATATTTCCAACTCGAATATATTAGCTATATCGTCCAAAGTGTGACAATAGATACAACAGACCGTCTCGCAAATGTTAACCCAAATTCACTATCTCGGACAAATTAAAAAAGAGTTAGCAAATATTTAATTATTTGCAACATATTATATTTTTACTTTTATAACCTACTTATTTTTTTAGACAGATGTCAGTCTTAGAATATCTTAAAACTTGTTTAGCATTACAGTACAATGAGAAGTGAATTAGCTGACAGCATGTTGATAAAAAATACAGCCCCGACTTGACGCACCAGCTGATGGCGGAAGGATACGTAGTCAGATGTAAACAGTGGCGCCACTTTCACTGAGCTGTCAAAAAGTGGCCTTCTTATATGGTACAGAATATACCAGATATGTATGCCACACTTTAGATGAAAGTCAGAGAGATGATGAGGTCTGTAGAAATTGCCAGTTTCACTACAGATATATGGTTATCATCTACTGATGATGCCACTTCATTGGTGAAGATATTAAACAGTTTGCCTTGATGTTGTGCCATTCAATCATATGTACTATACTGCTGCAAGCATTGCAAGTTTAATTCAGTGCCAATTAGAAACTTGGGGTATGCAGTACAAAGTACATATATTTGTGCAAGACAATGCTGCCAACATGGTTGCTGCTTGCAGAGTCGCTAATTTAAACAGTGTTGGCTGCAGTACCCATACTCTTAAGCTAGTTGTGAAAGAGATGCTATTCTTTCACAAACACTGGTTTCTAACTTGATTTCAAAAGCACGCCGGATTGTAAGGCACTTTAAGCAGTCCATATCAGCAAGTAAGTCGCTGAAGGAATTCCAGGCATCAAATAATATCCCACAGCATAAGCTGATTCAGGACAAGCCTTCTAGGTGGGATAGCTCATATTTTATGCTCCGTAGGTTTCTAGAGCAGGGGGGAAGCTATTTCTTTTTTCCCCTGATTTAAATCTCAAGGAGGAAATTTCAAATGTTGAATGGATCCTAATTGATCAGATTATGCAGGTCTTGAAATTATTCCATATTTCCACACTTGCCATAGGTAATGAAGACACTGGTATTTCAGAAATTATACCAATGATTAATGGCTTAATATGCAGACTTGAAGCTGAAGGGGATGGGTTAAGCACAATGAGAGCTGACGTGGTCCACTCTCTTAAAATTCAGTACATTGAAGTTTAATCAAACCAGTTTTATACACTTAGCACGCTGCTAGACCCTAGATTCAAGGACACAGTGTTTTCCTCTTCAGAGGGCGCTGACTCAGCCAAACAGCTTCTCTTAACTGAAATGTGTAAAGTTGGTCATGTTACTAAATATGAAACACAAATGGAAATAGTTACAGACAGCAATAGGGAAGCCGACTCTGTCACATCATCATATGCATAGTTAATTCATAAGAATAAGACTCAAACTAGTACAACTTTGAGTAGTGTAGGTCCTGAGCAAGAACTTCAGTCTTATTGTAGTGAGAATTTGTCTGACACTTCCAACAACCCACTACAGTACTGCAAGTCTGCTCAGCACAAGTCTCTAAGACATGTGGTTAAAGTGTACCTGTCTGCACCATGTGGGTCTGTTGCCTCCGAGAGACTATTCAGTACAGCAGGCCTGGTTTGTAACAAGAAAACAAGCTCCATAAATCCAGAGAAACTGAAGCAAATAGTTTTCCTAAACCAAAATTTACGTTTTATTGAAAAATGAGTGATTTGTTTGCTTTTGTTTTTTCCTGTAGCTGTGAAGTGTTTTTCATCTAGCATACCGTATACTGGTTCTGATGATACGAGGCGTGTCCATAGACTAAGAGAACTGTTGGGCTGTCGTGCTGTGGGAATTTTTTTTTCCAACAGTTGGCAACACTGAGTGGTAGTGGGGGGGGGGNGGGGGGGGTTCTCCTGAACACAACGAACACCGGCGACCCTCGTCAGTAGCAAAACTCGCCTCGTAGTGTCCATTTCTGTGAAATATGTCGATCAGAAATCCCGCCAAGTGCAAAGTGCGCGCTGTCATAAGGTTCCTTCTCGCGGAAGGAAAAACGCCAACTGAAATTTTTGTACGGATCAAAACAAAAAAGACAGTCATCACAGTGGCGGCACACTGGTTCCCCATCTGCAAAAAAATTCAAAACCTCAATTTCAGCCAAAAAAATTATGGCAACCGTGTTTTGGGACCAAAAAGGCATCATTTTGATCGATTTTTTGCCTCAGGGGAAGACGATTACTGCAGCACGATACTGTGAGACCCTACAAAAGCTCAAGAGAGCAATTCAAAATAAACGGAGGGGAATGTTGATGAAGGGAGTGTGTTTGTTGCACGACAACGCCCGCCCGCACACGGCCAACGCCACCAAGACACTTTTGAACTCGTTTAGTTGGGACATTTTGAACCACCCTGCATACTTCCCTGACTTGGCACCTTCAGATTTTCATCTTTTCACCTTCTTGAAGACTCGCATGGGTGAAAAAAAATTTCGAACCGATGAGGAGGTGAAACAAGAGGTCTTGAAGTGGATGAAGGAGATGGCCGGAAAGTTCTATGATGAGGGCATCAAAAAGATTGTGCCACGACTTACAACCTGCATAGAACGAGAAGGCGACTACGTGGAAAAATAAGTAACGTATATACCTACAATATTCTGTAATTTTGTTAAAATAAATAATTTTTTTTTAAGAATACAAAAAATTGAGTACTCTTACTTTTTGGATATGCGTTGTATGTTTCTTCATGTTATGTTTTTTTAAGAGTTTCAATGCATAATGACATGTGTTTGGAGATTATTTTTAACTTAAAAATTTGCTTAAGCTTAATATGTGGTTCCTAGATTTTTATTTATTTTAACAGTTAGGCCAATCACTGAAACAAAAAAAAAAAAAAAAGAAAATTCTTTAGCTAAAGGTTTTAAAAATAAAGCTTTTAATATTTTGAAACATGCAATAATGTTATTTTTCTTTGTCAAGACAATATCGCTAAGTTTGTGTCAGCAATATCTAAACTTCTCAATTACCATATCGGCTCACCTCTACCTGTTCCTTATTACATATACAAACACTTGGACACAGTTCATGTTTATACTACTCACATCGAGAACATTACACCAGTTATAAAATACACAGATCCTAATATTAAATTTTAAAAAAATCTTGGTAAAATTTTTATTTATTCAAAAAAGCTCACTTTTATTATTTTAACCCAACGCATGATGTGTATTTGCACTATATATTTTATTTTCAACTTTGTATCACCACGTGCCCCAGACAAGGTACGAAGTTTGAGTGGCCGCCACCAAGGGCAGCATTCCACCTCCTTGAAAATGTAAGATATCCAGGAGAGTGGAATGCCACATCAAGTCATGTGCAAGTCGCCTCCGCCTAGTAAATTTCTGTGAGATGGAATAACAACCGGCAATGCAAGTAAATTTCCCGTAAGCGAGAGGTAGATACCGCTCGCACACAAGGAAACTACCTTGCTCCCAGCCTTCCCAGACAGATTGCTGCCATTGCTGCACCACCCGCAAAGGAAGGAGCCATCCTGCTAGAGGCACACGACATGTGAAGAAACCAGGGACACACCCCTGGCCAGGTGTATAAAAGGCCAAGCACCACCGAGGAATGGCAATCTTGTTCAGCAGCTTGCCTTAGCATGAGTTGTGCTAACGCTCTCTGCTCTCTTCCTTCTCGTGAGGAACCCATAGAGATCTACCTACATTGATCAATGCCAGACGTCTTCAAGCACGCTTTGCAGCCCTGAAGAGTCGCCCCCCTCGACATTGCAGTCAACACGGTACACCCAGTCTTCCCCAGTCCTTTCAGGACAACCTAGAGTTGTTTTCACACCTACCCAATTGTTGCTCTGGCTCTCCAAGCCAACAGGCCCCTTCACTTCTCTTTCTTTATTCTTAATTTCCCTTCCATACATTATTCATTGTACTGGTTCTATGCAGTAGAGTATGGGTCACCATGTTGTATTCTGGACTGAATAAAACACGTTTACAGACTAACCACATGGTATCCTCTTTAGAATGAACTGCACTTAAGTCGCCATCATGGTAAGTGTCACCCTGCGAAGGAGCGGCAGGGAACCGCAGCTTTATAAACAGATGTACAAGCAGGACTGCGGACTGTCTCCTAACAAGGACTTGACGTACGCCTCCATATAACATATTAATAGGCCACTCATACTGTGGACCAGGTATGCAAAGGCACCTGATGCACATGCATGGTAGAGCCCTCTACTAGACCACCTTGTCAGTTAACCCACTCCATCCTCCGCGTATAGACCTGCCGGAAGCCTGACAAGGAATGACCTTCCCCTTCACAATAGCTAGGGAACCATTGCGTGCCTCAGTATGGGCGTGAGCTGACACCTTCCTGTACATGCCATTCACCCGCAGAATGGGGAGTAAGTGGAGCGACCGGAGGACCGCAGCTGTCCTCACCAAGGAATAGTCTGTGAATAATCAAACCTCACCAGTCTTCAGCTATTTAACCCCACGGGAACAAGCTCAAGCCATCCGCTAACTGTTGAGGCCTCGCCTCTCAGCCATCCCCAGTAGTCTATTTGGCCTCTTGGTGAAAACCCCTGGGGCCGCTCATTCCATTGTGTAGTACCTGCATCTGGACCTACCCCTGATTCTGGGGATTGTACCTGGCGACATAACCTGCTTCAAGCTTCCCGGCACCGACAAGGGGAAAGCCACCCACCTGACGATCCAGAGCCAGACAGGACTACTCTCCGGACACAGCCGCTGCTGACCAGTTCGTCCAGTGGACCGAAATCCGGACATCAGCCCACGAACGCATGTCAGCCACAGGTGAGGTAAGTCTGCGGCACTACTTCCCCAGCCACCTGGAGGTCTCACCTAGCTAGACAGACTGCGTGCCTTGCCGACGGCCTTCCTATCCAACCCTGTTTAAGGGTGTAGTTAAGGCCAAGCGCCAGAATCTGCAGACTCTGCCACTCCCTGAGTCTGTGTANTTAAGGGTGTAGTTAAGGCCAAGCGCCAGATTCTGCAGACTCTGCCACACTAGTGTCTGACCTGACAACCAAAAACCTAGTGACATAGACACGACTCAGACCGTCATGCGTCAAACCAGAAAATATTGTTATAAGATATCAGAGGGGTATATTCAAGTTTATCAGGGATGAATGAGTTAATAAACATAAAATAACTAAATTGTATTTTAATTTATTCAGATGGCTATTATTTACAACATTAAATTATCTATCTTCACTATTATTCTCAGTGAGCACAATATTTAGTGTCTCAGTTCTAATTAATGTCCTCAATGTGTCTATATTGAGTATAGTCATTATTAACACATGTTCAGTCCACTCTCCACTGCACCAATGCTTGCTGTCCTTTGTGGCTACCCAAGCTAGGAACATTGATTTCCTAGNCGTTCAGTCCACTCTCCACTGCACCAATGCTTGCTGTCCTTTGTGGCTACCCAAGCTAGGAACATTGATTTCCTAGTATTGAATTGTTGGAGAAAAGCTTTTAAAAGCAAATTAAGTGTATGCATTGATACAAATAAAACATTATAAAGTGTTCACCTTGCCTGTTGTCCTAATAACCTTGACATATACAAAAAAAACTATATCTGGATAAGATCTTATTAATCAATCTATTTGTTGAAAGCAGTGACAATGAAAGATAGTCTTTATTTCTCCTTTCAGCAGTTCAGTNATCTTATTAATCAATCTATTTGTTGAAAGCAGTGACAATGAAAGATAGTCTTTATTTCTCCTTTCAGCAGTTCAGTGTTTTATGATTATGTGATCTCACAACAGGCAGTCTCTGTGCTAGGCAACTCTGGCACACAACATGAGCAATGGCAGGCAGGCGTGGATAAATATTGGTAATCTCTATGGAAGGGGGCGTACAGTTGAGTGTTGGTGAGGTGTGTATAATTTTTTATCTTTCCTCCTTCAGAGCTGTACAGAAGTGGTGAAGAAAATCTTAATGGTTAGACACCAAAATTAATGTGGCAAAGTTAGTTTTCAGCCTATTTTCTTCAAATTTTTAAATTTTTTTTTAGCAAAATTTTTGATAGTTCCCCAAAAAAAGGGTTTTTACTTTGACGGGACCATTATTACTAGAGAGTTGATTGCACGTGAAAAAATTCTGAGACACAAATACCACATTTTCTTGTATAGTTGCACATATTTTATACTAAGTTTTTTTTTAATTAGGTGTATGACTATTATGTGAATAAATGGTAAGATATGTGTAAAACAAAATAACAGCATCTATTTCCAATGTAACAATTTCCTTGTAAATGGCATAGATTGCAAATATCCAATGTGTGCGAGTGAAATGCCTAACAAGTGCTGCTTCTCCTTCCATTCTGCTGTTGCTCAGCAGTTGTACACGACCTTGCTTCCTCTCATTACATACCTGGCGAGAAGGAAAGTGACTGTCTAGCAACTACGTATAGTATCCTTCTTTACAACCTGCATTGTAACAATATTTTATTTGGTCCCATTTACTGTTTTACAGCATAAATTTCCCTCTTTTCACAACTGACTGAATTTAGCAACAATTTTCCCTGGTCTCTTGCAAAGTGTAAAATAGAGGGGGGAATTCAGTATTCCATCGGGGAGAGAAAAACTCTGGCCGTCCTTGGTTACTTTTGACTACAACACAAATTGCTTTGACTCATTCCCTCGCACTTTGTGGAAAGGGTGGCTAACAGAGATTATCCTGCTGCCAAATTCGTTGTGGACGAGGTCTGGTGTAGGGTGCATTCCTAAATGTTTTCACACCGCTGGGAATGCCTAAATGAGGACTACAACTAAATTAAATTGACTTATTTTATCTTCAGCATTTAAAAATTAAGGAGTGATTACTGTATTTCATTGCATAATATTCACATATTTTATGTCAAATTTAGTGGGAAAAAATCTTGTGTACGATGATTGTTCGAGGAAAAAAACAATGGCAAACAAATTTTCTTAACACTACACATTATTTACAGTACAAACAAGTTTGAAACAAAACTTTACCAAATTCAAACTGCAGTTCTCTGTTCGTATTCACACTTGGATATTTACATTCCCGCCACCCAATATACACACAATGGCCATCTTGCCAAAAAAAAAGAAGAAGAAGAATAAAAAAAAGAGAGAGAGAGTAAACAAACATTCTTAGGGCATGCAACGATTGTAGTAATTACCTTCGCTTGCACAGATAGTAAATAACATTGCAATAACACTTACCAGATTTAAATGTCTCAGTCACTTGTAACATTTTGTACAACACTACAACCATAGTCTTGCAATTCTTCTGTGTATGTAAGAACTTCTCCATCAATCAGAGGAAATTTCCAGTTTTTCAGACCACAAAAGGCACGCCTAGCTTGATTTGTGTTACTTAGTTTCTCTTTCATTTTCCGCCAGTCGCACACTACCTTCTCACATACAGAAAATTTCCTTTCAGCCGCTCCGATTTCCGCGTTCTTCTGCAAACACAATCACCTTTAACTTAAATCCCGCCATGTAGTTATTGTTATTTACCCTTTGTGCAAACACAATATTACCCATAAAAAAGTTGACTGATTTAACAAAGACGCCTCACTAACGTGTGCTGCACGTGCCGAACAAAATGCTACTGGTTGTAGGGGCCAAACACTCACGGCATGCGTTGGACAGCCCGTTGCCAAGGTCGTACAAGGTCGACGTTTCCGTTCACTTCCACACAAGATGCACAGGGAAATGTAAACACCATATTGCCGTGCAACAATTATGCAATGAATTATTTCTTAACTGATGAATTATGTACAAAGATTATGCAATGGAATACGGTATTATGCAGTGGCAAAGATTATGTTATAAAATATGGTCACTGCAAATTAAGTAAACGACGACTTTTACTCTACCTTTAGTTTTCACATTTGAAGTGAGAGAATCTTCTGCAAATCGTACTTTGTTACGTTATATACTCTGTACCATGTAAGTTGGCCAGATTCTGACAGGTCTGCAAAAGTATCGCCACTGTTTACATCTGACTACGTATCCTTCTGCCATCAGCTGATCGGCCACATGGCAAGGATGTTGTTTATTTTCATGCTGTCATTATCAGCTGATCCCCTTGTCAATGTACTGTTTGTGGGAAGTTTTAGGCAAATTTGGTCTCAGAAATACGTAGCTGCGATTGTAGTAATAGTAATGTGTACATAAATCATTAAACAGTAAATTGTTATGTTAAAAGGCAAGAATATAAATAATAAATTTAAAATTTTGTAACTACAAAAAAATGTAATGCTAAACAAATTTTAAGATAATTTAGACTGACATCTGTCTAAAAAATTTAATATTTGCTAACTCTTTTTTATTTGTCAGAGACCATGAATTTGGGATAGCATTTGTGAAACGGCAGTTGTAGCTATTATCACACGTTGAACATTATAGCTAATATATTTGAGTTGGAAATATGTGACGTGGAATATTGTTAGAATTGCTTAAAAACTATTCATGCGTGTCCCACTCTCTTTGGAAACAAGGAAATGGATTTTTTGGAGAACAATATGGCGTATAATTTACGTAGACGAACAATTACCTGCCGAATAGAAATTACTAGTACTCAAAATCACTGTACACAAAGTATATGTTACTTTAAAAATTATGCAGAGCTCGCGAAAAATAAAACTATTGGTATTTGTTCGTAAATGTATATATATCGCACACGAACGCTATTTTTTTCTGGCTGGTAATTCTTTGGAAAAAATCCAATATATGGCGTACACAACATGTCTGGAGCGAGGTCTGAGCCGTTTACTTTGCTCAATAGATTGCGTCTTTGTAAAGTTGACTGTTATTATATTACTGGCTCGGAATGACATGAATTTGAAATATATTTCGTCAAATTATTACACAAAATAATGCAACAATATTATGCAATATTTTTGTATGCTTTTGGAATTAATATCAAGCACGTAATGAAAGCGGGGTTGGAGAAGTGCGATTAAGACATGAAAAAAGGTTTTGAAATTGCGTTTAATTTGGATACGGATTGTTTTAATGTACCTTTCATTTTGAACACCTATACATTTCTACTTTAGCACGAAGTTTGGTTNAATTGTGTTTCATTTGGATACGGATTGTTTTAATGTACCTTTCATTTTGAACACCTATACATTTCTACTTTAGCACGAAGTTTGGTTTCTAACACAAAAAACCGCTGTTTTATGACCACGTAAAATAAAATGTATTAATTAATCTAGGAACTCTTTCTTATCGCATATTTTCGGCTGGTCTAATGTGTGTCAGCAGTGCACTCAGAATAGCCAACTTAATATCAACTTTTGTTCGTTTGTGCACCAGCTGATACAGGATTTTGTAAATGGCACTTTGTTTGTTTCATATACATCAAGTTGCATCACTGACTGTCAGAATCTGGCCAACTTATATGAAATGAAGTATACATTGTGCCAGTGTCTAACAAATAACGTAACAATAGTTCATTCAACAGGATTTCAAATCATGGGCTTGATGCAGGGCGGTGTTAACGTAGTCAGTAGTTGATTCATGAGTATCTCAACACTTTGAAACAAAAAAACTATAATCATTTTAATATTATGGCTGGCATACTTTAATGGGTATAGTAGTAACATAGTTATGATGTTTGTAACACAGTGTCACTTAAAAAGCACGTGGAATACCAATCACCAGGTCCAAGCAATTAACACGTGGCTTTTGTGAGACCTCAAAACAGGCAGGGAAAAGTAACCAATCAGGATTGCCAAAAGTGCTGAGTGAACTGTGAGCCAACCAGACAGATATGTGATACCACTCTGTGCTGCAGTTGTCAGGACCGTTTCACATGAGTGTATCACTGCTAAATGGTCCGTCAGCGACCACGATCCAGCCGACACATGCTTACTAGCCCTATCCCCACGTCTGTCATGTTTCCACCGGAAATACTGAGACTGTGCCCCTGCAATGACAGTGGCACAGTTATCTGGCCGAAGTGGGACAAAAGCCATCATCAGCTATCATTTTCAGTTTACCCAAACAATAATACAACCATTTCAATAACACGTTCCATGGGGAAAAACACTACTTTGTGTTGTCCGACCACATAGCTGCTATATAATATATGTTCTCATTTTTGAACCATTTGCATTTCTTCCACTTATCCCTCCACCATTCCCAGGAGCAAAACATGCCTTGGAACTTTAATTTTAACACATACAGCAGCAGCAGACGGTATGTGGAGTTGCCTGAAGGAGGTTCAGTACCTCAAATTTTGCCACTCAGCACGTCAGCGATGGCGTTCATGTGCTCATTGCAGTCTTGAGGCATTTGTGGTGTCTAGACAATAGAAAGTCAACACAACGGCATGCATGCCACCAATCCAGCCCACAGCAGACGGCATTGAACCGTCAATGCAGACAGGTCCACATCCGTTGCAGTGCTCCAGTGTCAAGCCAACACTGTGGACAAGGCTGTATGGTCCGTTACGACCTAGCGGACAAGATGGCGGTCATCCCGTGCTGTGGTCACCTTGCGTGGTCCAGTATCTGCTTGTCGCAGCATACGACCCTCTTCTATCCACTGGCTCCACACAAGCAACACCGTGGTATCGGCATGCCCTGTACGAGCCAAAATGTTACAGTATGACAAACCTGCTTCCGGGAGACTGATCATTCTACCCTGTTCAAAATCACTTACATGCTGATATAGCGTCCTTTGACATTGACGAGGCATACTGGCACTTTCTTTCACTTTGTTTGATGGCTCTTCTCTGACTGAGCTTGGCATAACACTGACCTTTCCGGGGCTACGTGCACGCCATTTCTGCATTCGTAATCACTTATTGCTGGTACACTATTCTACACAACCTACGAATTTGGAGTCATTCAGGCCATCCTTTCTGGGTATTGCAATTTTTACAAACAGTAGTGTAGATTGCATGCGTTTGACATTCATCCAGGCAGTGGCACGCATATAGTCTGTGGCAAAAACTACTGTATTGCAAATTATGTATAACAACACTACTACTCCACTACTGTCCATCATTTTTACAACAAAGAGAGTTACTGTTTACACAATTAAGTATGCACAGTACTAATGTTTGTTGCTACTTGTACATCAATTTTTATTTTATTTAAAGCAAAAATCTGTTATTAGTATTGCATCTAACCCTTTATTGTATTCTCGTCGTAAGTTGCGATTTGAGCTTGGAGATGCTATTTGGATTTTCAGAAAGTTAGTTGGTACTAATGGTGATGTAAGAATGTTTGGTCATGTACAGTATGTTTACGTTGCATAATAAATAATAACATGCATTAAAATATTTGAATTGAATAATTTCACAGAACCCTCTCATTTCCCTGCACCAATCACGAAAACAGGTCTGGCCTTGAAAAGGGATTCACTATAGCGTGCAACGACCTGCACCGGATGTTGGGCCCGTGCCGGAAGTTCTTATCAGTTGGGCCGGAAGTTCTTATCAGTTGGGCCGGATGTTCTTATCTGTTTGTCAGCTGCGCGCTAGGCACACTAGTTCTACTGTGCCAGCGCGCGTTCAAAACATTTAACATTGGAGGCAAGGCTACCGCCGTGCGTCAGTCCAGCTTAGAGCGTGGTACGGTGCAGGTCGTTGTATTATATTGCTGTGCATCACTCTTTAGGGAGCCATGAGGCGGGCACGCTATTATAGAAGGAGGCGATACATCTCAAGACCTGTTGTTCGGAATATCGGATCATTCGATTGTGACATTATGAAAGATGATCAACATTTCGTGAAGCAAGTTACTACAGCTGAAGAGAGTTTTGTACTTTCAAGTTTCATGTACAGATTTGCTTTACAAGGAATGACTGCACACAATGGGTCTGGCATACTCGAAGTATGCTTTTACAGACATCCACACAACAGCACTGTATCAGGTGTCAACTTTTTGAGTCAACTAGATTCAAGAGATATAATATGTTGGAAGACTTTCGCCATCAATGAACTCGTTGCTACATCTAATTCTGTTATTAGTATTGCATCTAACCCTGTATTGTATTCTCGTCGTAAGTTGCGATTTGAACTTGGAGATGCTATTTGGATTTTCAGAAAGTTAGTTGGTACTAATGGTGATGTAAGAATGTTTGGTCATGTACAGTATGTTTACGTTGCATAATAAATAATAACATGCATTAAAATATTTGAATTTAATAATTTCACAGAACCCTATCATTTCCCTGCACCAATCACGAAAACAGGTCTGGCCTTGAAAAGGGATTCACTATAGCGTGCAACGACCTGCACCGGATGTTGGGCCCGTGCCGGAAGTTCTTATCAGTTGGGCCGGTGGTACGGTGCAGGTCGTTGTATTACATTGCTGTGCATCACTCTTTAGGGAGCCATGAGGCGGGCACGCTATTATAGAAGGAGACGATACATCTCAAGACCTGTTGTTCGGAACATTGGATCATTCGATTGTGACATTATGAAAGATGATCAACATTTCGTGAAGCAAGTTACTACAGCTGAAGAGAGTTTTGTACTTTCAAGTTTCATGTACAGATTTGCTTTACAAGGAATGACTGCACACAATGGGTCTGGCATACTCGAAGTATGCTTTTACAGACATCCACACAACAGCACTGTATCAGGTGTCAACTTTTTGAGTCAACTAGATTCAAGAGATATAATATGTTGGAAGACTTTCGCCATCAATGAACTCGTTGCTACATCTAATTCTGTTATTAGTATTGCATCTAACCCTTTATTGTATTCTCGTCGTAAGTTGCGATTTGAACTTGGAGATGCTATTTGGATTTTCAGAAAATCGTTGTTTCTCATAAGTAGGCTTCCCTACATCACAGCTGTTGAAACTGCAGCACTGCTCTTAACTGTGTAGGTTTGGAGTCGGAAAGCCATTCCAACAAACAAAACAACATTAGACAATATGGCGATGCTCCTAGAATACAGTGGAAAATATACAAATTGAACACGAATGGAGAGAGTTCGTAACCACTGAAAATTTTTTGTAGCCCCACCAAACTTTGTATATAAATAATGCTTAAAATGTTAATTTTTATCCATATAAATTTTTAAAAAATTTTAGGCCCATCGCCAAAGACTGTTTGCTCCAACAGTTTGGCAATAAAGCATTAATAGAAATGTCACAGTACTACATATTTTTTTTCATTCTGACGATTCATTTTAAAAAACAAATTATATTTCATACTTTCACACTGAGAAAGTGTGTCCTCTAACAAATTAGGTCTCCCTAAAGTAAATTTAGCTACGACCTGGGAGAGATGACTAACAAACTACAGTACCAACCTAAACTAAAAGTGACGCACACATCAATAACTTATATAGGATGACAATCCAGAACTCAATGACATTGACACAAAGGTTGCCGTTTGACAACCAACACATTACTGTTCTGAATACCATCAATAGCCAGTTTGAGGGCTCTGGATAAGGTGACCAGTTTGAGAAATTTCCACCAAAGAAATGGGCTCTCACCTTGTCAGGATGCAGGCGACAGGAGATGCAACACTCGCAGATGGTACAGCAGCCGTTGTCTTTGCAAGTATTGCAGAGCAGTACCGCTTGGTCGTCTCCGAGTCCGTGTTGCAACAGCCGGAGGAGAGCACGTCTGTCCGCAAGCACGCAAACCAAAACCTCCTCCTCATTGCTGGCATAGCGCCGGGACTCTTCCAGACTCGAAGGCCTGTTTCACATGGTGCCACTTGATCTTTGCACAGATTCAAATGTAACCTTCTACACATGCTCGTGCCAGGCAACATGAAGCAGTCCCGTTGGTGATACACATGTTTACACCGACACAAATGAAATTATTCAAGCAAGATGTGACTTTCTGTGTAGAAAGTTGTGTGTGTGTGATGGTGATTATGTACCAGGATAGCATCATTGACATGAAAAAATTTGCATCCAGTATGTGATCAAAGAGGTATGGCCAGTGAGAACTAACATAATGTGATAACTTCATTTTTATGTTTGATATTACTGAATAAGTAAAACATTGTTAAATTAAATCTGAAATACACTAATTTTCCTTGCGTGTGTGACTAGTAGTGTTTCCTCTGGTAGAACGGCATATAGCAGGCAACATACTTGGTGACCAAGGGAAATAATTCAAGCTACCAATAGAAACACCATCAAAATTCATGATGGTGAAACAATGAAGGCACAATGTGAAAGAGGCCTAACTACAGCTGTGGTTCCCAGCCCTGTTGCTACGGGCAAGATTTTGTGGTGTTATTTTTTTAGGGCAAATTTTATTTTTATATAACAGATTTCCATTTTACCGTTTTTTTTATAGAAGCCTTATAAATTACAAATTCATTACTAAAATGATGTGTTATTAGAGCCAAAATTTACTGTTTTATTTTAATGCAAATTTTACATTAACAATAGTAGATTAGTTAACAGTAATTTATTCTTTTATGCACATTTGCATAAAAATCTTTTTAAGTTTATACAATCACATAAACAAGAGAAAGCACTTTATTTCAACTAAAACCACACAGAACATTACCATAAGTTAAAAAATTCCTTTTAGGGTTATGTGTTTTGCTATGTCATATTATGTTGAGGTTCCTAAGACAGTGTGGAATTCTTGTCGCAATCATACATGAATGGCTTGGATATATTTTCATAGAGAAAAAACATTTAATCGAGGAAATGAAACTAATTTTTATATTTGGTTTTTATAATGTTGCTTCTCCCATTAAATTATTAGTTTAGTCTTATCTGCACTGTATCTGATACTTACTGCTATCATTCACTCAACCTGAATGATAACTTAAAATTATTTTCTATCAATTATCTGAAAACTTAAATTATTCTTATCATCACTTGGTTTACACATTTTTGGATACAAATTGATGGCCATGGTTTCGCAGATAAAATAGTGTATTTTGGCTACATGTTTTTTTATTTTGTGATTTAGCATAAATTTTGGTGTTATGCTGTGTATTAATTTCCATTTTGGTGTAATTTCGATTTTATAGTTATTCACCATATAAACTTGGCTCTACCTATTGCTAGAGACTTGAAACAGTAGGTGTTATTTTGTTTAAATATAGGTGTTATTTTTGTTAAAAATAGCAGTTATTTTATTGCTACAAAAATGCATGTTTCTGCANATTTTGTTTAAATATAGGTGTTATTTTTGTTAAAAATAGCAGTTATTTTATTGCTACAAAAATGCATGTTTCTGCACGAGAATTGCTCCAATTTTTCATGTGCTGTTAACACATACATCATTTAAGAAATGTCACTATTCGTAAAACCTGAAATTGGCAGTGTTATTCCTATTGAAAGGCGGTGTTTTTTTTTTAACAATTGTTATTTCCTCGCAAAAATACCCAACTCCCAGTAAAATAAACAGCCACTTTTTTTTTTTGGCAAAGCCACTATTTTCCTTTATCAACAGACAACATTGAAAACAATTTCACATTTTCTTACTTNATTTTGTTTAAATATAGGTGTTATTTTTGTTAAAAATAGCAGTTATTTTATTGCTACAAAAATGCATGTTTCTGCATGAGAATTGCTCCAATTTTTCATGTGCTGTTAACACATACATCATTTAAGAAATGTCACTATTCGTAAAACCTGAAATTGGCAGTGTTATTCCTATTGAAAGGCGGTGTTTTTTTTTAAACAATTGTTATTTCCTCGCAAAAATACCCAACTCCCAGTAAAATAAACAGCCACTCTTTTTTTTTTTGGCAAAGCCACTATTTTCCTTTATCAACAGACAACATTGAAAACAATTTCACATTTTCTTACTTAAGATTTTGTATTCTGCCAGACACCTAGAACAACGGTCGCAATGCTCTAGCAAGGGCATACTGTTTCATGAAGACTAATGTAAACAATTTATTCACAATTATAAAAGCATTGTTTAAAAAAAATCATAAAAGTGCATTGTACCAACAGAAAAAAAAATAGAGAAATCTACCTTTCAGTTTTTTAATTACCTGAACTTTCAACAGATTATTTCGTTAGGCCCGCTTACAAAACCTTCGATTGTTCAAACGTGTCCTTTTTTTACCGTACATATTTACAGAGAAAATGTATTATAAAAATACAGTTACTGGATATACGTGATAATTCAATTTACAAATATATTCTACAGAAGTAAATATATATAAACACATTTTTGAACGCCGCGCGGCTTTGTAAAAAAACAAATAATGGTTGGATAAAACGTGACGTTGCGTCAAATGTAATCAGACACAACGAGTTCGCGAATTCCATAGTACACGTTGTGTTTGGTAGATGTGAACACTACACCAGCGGGGTTTCGTAGTGAGCAAATAAACGTTTGCAAGGCAGCGCACTAGAATGTTCACTCAAAATGACACATCATCACATGCGCTCATGATTTTATTGCCGTAAAAGCACGTTATGGAAAGTAAAACATGTTTTCGTATATGGCGATAAATCGAAGAAATCTACTGGCCAACTCTGCGTGCATTCGTTTTTGAATATGCAAAAACATATAAAATATGTCGTAACAATAATTCGACAAAATACTACAGGATTTTTTTTAATTCGTGAATTACGGCTAAAATTCCCAATAATCATATATTTTCGTGTTTAATGTGAAAATTCATGTTTGCTAAATTTTCAGGTCTCTTTAGCAGTAATGAAAATTTCATCTTAACTCGTGCGCTAATTTGTTAATTTACGTTCATATTTACTGCCAAATATTCTCTAGTCGCGTGTATTCTAAGATTATCAAGACTTTGTAATAATTCCCGGTAACTTAACAGTAACACATTTGTTTCGTGATTATTATATTTTTCAACTGTGTATGTGAAAAGAAAAATGATGGAACGGGTGTGTCGTTAAAAGCAAGCTACAAAATGTGATCGGCGAATTATCGACACTTAGACATTCGAAATTTTTAACACGCAAAATAAGAAGCTGCAACGAAGTGGACACTTATGGCTTGCCAGGTGGTGGCCCTTCGTCACGGAAGATTGTCATTATACTTAGGTAATCTAGTTGAAGGTAATAAAGATTAGTCATAATATTTATAAATATTATAAGTAATTAATCCATTTCAGCTATGGAAGTTATAATTTTTACATACAATTATAACTGGAGTGCCCTACTTGATGAAGGTTTTCTTGCAAAATATGATTCTTAAAGCATCTATAATAGAATTACATGTGTGTAAATTTTAATTATTTGTTTTTTTTTATAACACCTGAATAAGTAAATTTGAGTAAAAAAATTTACGTAACAAGATATAAACATTTTTCTTTCGTCCAACTAAATATGCTTTTCTCAAAATTGTGATAGCGTACGTAACACTTTTTCACATGTTTTGCATATTGTACAATCGAGAACAGTACTCCACTGAAAGCCACTTCATAACTTAATCACTAAAAGCTTAGTATTCTTCATAAAACAGCTAACATTCCTGATGGGGGATGTGGAATTAATAAGGGTTGCAGCTGCCCGCGGAGGCTACAGTGAGTCACCAAGGAACCCGTTTCAAAACCAAGTCACTGGCTGTTATCTCACAACACTATGTGGCTGACACTGCAAATATATCTGTAGANGAACCCGTTTCAAAACCAAGTCACTGGCTGTTATCTCACAACACTATGTGGCTGACACTGCAAATATATCTGTAGAATGGTCCTTTAAGTAATTGGTTCTCCTAATCAAGGGAAAGAAGGGTCGGATTTCCCACATTGTTGCCTGTTTGCCTATGAAATAAGGCTACCCTCTCCCCAGACTGTTATCTATTTTTTCTTATTATTATTCATTTATTATTTTACAACCCACAACGAAGAGACCAAGTGCGTCATCCTGATTTAAATTACCTCATTGATATATTATAAACAAATTACAAAAATATACGGATAAAAAAAGTATTAGTTAAAAGCAAGCAATGTCACTCCACACAACACCGCCTCTCGTTAGTATGGTGTGCCATTCTACAATGAAGTGTGGATCACAGCGTTGGCCAGGACGTCTCCAGATTCGAATTCGGTGGTCGTCTGTATCCAGACACAAACATGATTTGTTACTGAACACCACTGGTCGTCAATTGCATACTGCCACTCTGCCTGTTCCTAGCAGAAGTTCCACGTGCTCTGAAATGCTCAGGTCGTAATGGTAGATGTAAGGGAAGCCGCAACAACAGATCCCACTCTGCTAGCCACCTGAATATGGTACTGGTGGACAGAGGCTCATCCCCAGTTGGTGTGACATGTCCATGGATGGTGCGCAGCAATGCCCATGGAGTAATTACAGCCTGTCGCACGATGAAACGACCCTCTCTCCTGGTGGTCCACACCAGGGTCAAAACGAAATTTCTGGACGGTTGTATGTACTGTCCTATTCCCACTGCGACCAACACTGTTTCACAGTGTAGGCAGAACAATTCAAGTGGCGAGCAATGCGCTGTAATGTCCGACCTGCCTCTCTCAAATTCATCCAGCTGGGCAAAGGTTTGTCGAAAGAGCACACGGGGCATGTTGCATGGCTATTGAATTTGACTCTATGGCTCACACTGCTAGTAAAGGCCTTCTTTGGTGGCNGCACACGGGGCATGTTGCATGGCTATTGAATTTGACTCTATGGCTCACACTGCTAGTAAAGGCCTTCTTTGGTGGCGTGCCTCCTAGTAGCACATCCACACAAGCAAACAACATTAAACACAACTGGGACATATGTTGAGGTATGGCGATACTGTATGGCAACATTCGTTGTACTTCCGTGATTCGTTCATGGTGATTTTTTTTTACAAATGAATATTTCTCATATGTCATAGAGTAGAAAAAGACAGTTCGGCATACAATAAGTCACTGAAGCACTACATATTTTTTTGAGTGCTACTGNGCACACGGGGCATGTTGCATGGCTATTGAATTTGACTCTATGGCTCACACTGCTAGTAAAGGCCTTCTTTGGTGGCATGCCTCCTAGTAGCACATCCACACAAGCAAACAACATTAAACACAACTGGGACATATGTTGAGGTATGGCGATACTGTATGGCAACATTCGTTGTACTTCCGTGATTCGTTCATGGTGATTTTTTTTTACAAATGAATATTTCTCATCNCGTTGTACTTCCGTGATTCGTTCATGGTGATTTTTTTTTACAAATGAATATTTCTCATCTGTCATAGAGTAGAAAAAGACAGTTCGGCATACAATAAGTCACTGAAGCACTACATATTTTTTTGAGTGCTACTGGTAATGCTTACATTTGAATACTTAAAAAAACTTTGGTGCAGAAATTTGTATAATTTTGTCATACTGTAAATTCGTATTTTCTATAAGATGCAGTAACTCTTATACTATGGAGATATCAAGGTCATTATTTATACATATATATACATGTGTGTGCATGCTTGCATCTAAATACATAAAAATATATATAGACACATGCATGCACACACATGCACAAATGCGACCACACAAAAATTATCTGATCGCCTTAGGAATGAATTCTGCATTCTTAGACTCGTCAGACCTCAGAGTGTACTTTTTTTTTCCTCCTCCCCTCATCAAATTTGTATACTTATAAGCTGATGGAGGATTTGTAAGAAGTTCACAACAGTCAAATATTTCTGTTTCTCTTAAATTTGCAACAAAATCGTACATAAATATGTTGTTAATAAGGACTTGCCTTAAATCTATGCTTACTGACTGCAGTCTGACGCTAACAGTTTTGAATATGTGCTTTTAAAGTCTCTTACAACTTCTCAGCGATTTTTAATGTGATGAAAGCACATTTAAATTAGATAAATATTTTTTTAAATATAAAAGCATGAATCTGTTGATGAAATAGTGGTGATAACAGCGTTATCTTCAGCACTAGTGAGGGTAAAGCGAGGTGTAGGTGGTTGAAAGAAGGAATATAATAGTGGGAGAAACGGGAGTACCCTGAGAATCTACCAGCCCACTGAAACTCCCGCCACTTTTCCCAAACGTCAGGATCCAGTATTGGCCCCACCTTAGTAGTAGGTTAGTGATCTAGCCACTACACCACTGCATCCTCGTAATTATTTGTAAAACTTAATTAAAACATACATCGTGTCACAATTACACCACATAATTCTAGAAAGCACTATTCTCAAACAGTAAGAAAATCTTGGGGATGTGCTCAGGAAAGTAAGTCAGTCTACAACACCCTCATTCAGTGCGGACCACTTTTCCGTTTATATAAACAACAGCTATTTGGACACCGCGTAACTACCAGTGACCACTTTTTTAAAGCATTTTTCACCAATACTGATATTTATATTTTAACTCTAGATTCCATGTTATAAAAATTTTCCTTTAAGTGAAATGCTGTGTTGTAAGGTAATTAGATACGTATTTTTATGGTAAACAGGGTTTGGTTTGAGCTCAAATAAAATTCATATAAGTTATTTTTATAATCGTAATTTTTAAAGCTGTCATAAGTAATACAATTATTATTGATTAAGTAATTTGTGCCAATTTATTGCCAAGTGTATTTGTATCCATTTTAATATCTGTCCGCATGCAGATACTTCGCACGCGTGATCAGTTTTCAGCATTAGTAATACCTTTTAATCATAAATCACAAAAACCGCACCTTTATTTGTGCTGCAATTAATAAAACTTTTGTTAGAACTGATAAAATACTATCACTCATCAGCTACTAATGAAGCATAACTTGAAAACCTGAAACCCAACGAAGATCTATTAGAAATTCTCATCCTCCACCTATACAAGTTTCTGTCACCTGATATATATAAACTGGAAGCTAGCACTGGTGGGTATGGTGGCAGCAAAGTATCTAGTATAATGAACAACTGACTCTCACTACTTATCAGACACTTTAATTGGTTTGATATTCTAGTAAACTGCCATACAAAAACAAAGAATTTTTTCTTTCATTTTGCTATTTTGCCTGTCATGCCTGTCGACCTAATGGTAAATCCGGCCCTGAGAGAAAGTACAATCCAAGCTGTACACTCAGCAGATAAGAAGGTCTAGCACTAAACGAGTTCTCCAGAGATTAGTTTGATAAAAAGGTAAAATCTGTGGAAGGCATCAGGGATGGTTCATGGAGAAGTAACAGCCACAAGCAGCGATATTATAAAAAGGAGACAGAGTACTTGTGTACAGTCTCATTTTTTAATTGTAATTAGTAGCCTAGTGGCCTATTCATGCCATAGTCACTAGCAGTGCATACCATTGAACTCTCTTTACACATCACACAATGAATTAACTCAGCTGTCAGTCTGTGCAGGTTTTCAAACAACAAAGACGTTTTCCTGGATTATCCTATTGCCCAGCTACTCTGGGTGGTATGAGCACAAGTTTGTACAGCATTTCAATGCATCTGAGGACATAGAAGAATTGTGGCAGGATGTCCATACGAATGTGAGGATCAGATAGTTACTATGGCACACCCGACCCAGACTTCAAACAGAGGAAATTACAAATATTGAATAAATGCTCCAGCATAACCAATCCCAGACATAAATGATACACAACTTAGGAGCAGGTAGAGGAAAGAGCAAAGATAGGGACATACAGTGGTTGCAGCATCCAAACATATCACTCACCATCCAAACACCCTAATAACAGATGGCTGCACAGCAATGCATCGGAAGTCTCAAGACCAATGAGATCACTGAGAACACCATCGTGCAATACAGTCTACCAACAGTTGTACACAACGGAGCAGAGACCACAACCAACTTTCGGACAAGGACCTACGGAGATCAAAGTGCAGTAATTCAAATGACTGTGCCACCTGCTCATGTCCAACTACAACTCACCTACTCACCAGAGCCAGACACCACTCCTGATGTCAGAGTAGCCAAGACCCCTCCTGGCCTAGTGTAGCAGACAGACCAGTCATTCACAGGCGCAAGCCAGATTCCCTCTGGGAAACAGTGAGAACAGGTACTAGCCAAACAGGTGTTGACAGCTAGTGGGCCTTGTTGAAATATAGGATTACAAGAGCTGGAACTGTTTGAAATGTTCAATAATCGTTTCCTGCTTGCTTTGTAATAAATAATTGCCACTGTTTTTTCATCTCTCTGTATTAAAACACAACTGACCAAAACCTTAACAACAACTATATACTCTCCGAGAACAAAAACACAACACTTAAGTTAATAGTTTTCCAACATCACAATACAAAAAATACGACAGTCAACATGAAACATGGGAGTGCCCACCATAACTAACAGAGATTGAACAAGAATTGCAGAAATTCCCTCTCTTACTTATCTGGCAGGCAAAGACTAGATCCCAATTCCATGATGAAAGCCACACAGAGTACAGGCTAGATCCCCAAAGACATGGATGTTAAACAAACAACTGAGTTAAAAACATGTTCATGATACACATGCCTATGTCGTCCAACCATCTACATCCATGTACTGTAAACTAAGCACGTCAACACACCATCTTAATGTGGAGTTTGAAGATAATATAACAATTCAAAACGTTTATTTATACTGTAAATTATTTTAAAAAGTATTTTTTAATGTTTTGGAGTGCGATGTAAATAGTTTTGTGTTTTTGTAGGAAAGTGTTGTTTGTTTACGTTTTTTTTTTGTTTTGCCATCTTTAATGTTTAAAAGATGTTGAAAAGTAAACATTGTTTGTTGACAAACCAGCGAACAGATGATTTTTGCAGGTGAACGTAATTGATGTATCCGCATTATCACATCTCAGGTAGCTCCAGCTGGCTGTGATTAAATACGTGAATATTGCGCCAAAATATGGGAAGTGGATTACTAGCCCGCCTAGTTTCCTTCTTATCGGAATAGGCGTCAACCAGACCTGTTGGTCTTAAATATGCTGCTCTAATAACATTTTTATTTTGTGATATATATGTATTGGAAGTTTAATATTGTGGTGAAATATGCTCTAAAACATAATAGAGCAGAGGGCAGGTAAATAAGAGGCCCGATATTTATTGAATTGATGAAATATGAGGAAATTTAAGCCTAGTCCACCTGCATCTTTACATAATAATAGCCGTAGCAGGTATACCCGGCAAAAGTACAAGTACCCTACCATGAACATTTGTAAAGACTATTAAGCATCTCAATCACAGTGGCACATTATTATTTTTTTGGACAGTCATTCAACATTATTATTTATTTAAATTTAATATAAGATAAATGGAGAACTCGTCCGCCCTTAGAGTAGTACCCTGAGATGCAAAGGAATCGCATTCTCACTGGTTGGCGCTCAAAACCGAAGAAAATTGAAAATAATTTATGTTGATCTTGTGGATTGAACAGCTCATTTGTATGTTAAATGGAAAGTCAAGAGTGTTTGGAAGTGTGTGATAAATGCTGAACAGTTTAATATGCATAAACTTTAATTTTGTTAAATTTAATGAATGAGTTATTTTTTGTGTTCCACTTGCAATGGTAGACACCAGTAACTTAGTAAACCTTAGATTTGCTTAGACAAGTTCCATTTCTCATTTAACCAGTTAAAGTTATCCACAAATTTCAGTGAGTTATTTTGTTTGTGGGGATTGGTTGGGGAGATAGGAGACATAATGATTGATGTTTAAGAGGGAATCTTGTGGCGCTTTACACTTGGTACACTATAGTCTATTTTGTGTGGTACATGCAGAAACTCCTCGCATCAATTTCACACCATCAGCAGTATTTAAAACTGCATTTTTAAGGTTCTTAAACAAATGGCAAACATATGGAAGAAAATAAATTATATAAATTTTACCTTTTAAATTTTATAACTCTGTGATTTTGATTTCGTGTCATCTTTATCTCCTAAAGAGCTCCACATTGCTCTTTTATTAGTTGCCATATCAGATTTCAGTACAGGGACTCGTGCTTAAATCATGACACAGTATGTATTGCAAACACTTCTATTGTTGATCAGTATGCTTACCTTTTCAGACAAAACTTAATGTTGACATTATAATTATAGCAGTTGTACATAACGTCTCTAGACATTAAAATAAAACTTAAATTTCTTACTAATGCTTTAGGAAGAAATTTTGAATTTAACCTTTGAAAAACCACCCCATGTAAGACGTGTTTAGATTCTGTCCTCAAATACACAGTTTATCACAAGTGGTTTAAACTTCTGTTAAAATAAAAACACTTTATTTATATTTAATTTTAACCTGAACTTATATTTATTAAAACTTACTAATACTTAAATAATAATTGACATAGATAAAAACAGAGGGACAATAGGTGTGAAGTAATGCCTAGTAAGAAATAGTTCTTATGCAAAATATATTTGCACTGAGTGCGCACGAATGTGTTGCATTGTCCCTCTTGTGTAATTTGTTTATTTTTATTTAAGCTTTGGTACATGAAGTGCAGAAATATCTTGGAAGTAGATCTTCAGCGAGACTTCGGAAAAGTTAGAAGTAACCGTGAATGTAGTGTTACCACATTTAAGGATAAACAATAATAACTACTACTATTCATATTTCCTTGTACTATTACAAATAGTGCAGGAGGGGGTCACATTAAAATAAATTACGATACACAATTTTTAGATAAAATTCTTGTTCATTTAAATTCTCTCATGAATTACTAATCAAAAACGAATGTAAAAAAAAATAAATGTTACCTTTAGGGTTCTAACCAGTGACCTCCTGCTTACGAATTACGCAACTATCTACATGTACCAGTTAGGTAGCCTTGTAACCTCGAATGCTCGTTTATAGAATGTAATTATTTTAAAATATAAGCAATTTTGACTTTTATGATAACCTTTTCTATAAAATTTACTCACAAAAATGATAACATCATTTTTTTTTATCTGAGACTGTGTTATAAAACCCAGTGTAACTAATCTCCTAAAGCCTCCAATTAGAAGTCGGTTTCCATTTGTCTCGTCTACAATTTTGCAGCCAAATCGTACTTATTTTTTCATCGACAGGAAATCTAAACATCCAGAAGCCCGTAGCTGTGCTGTTTTCTCAATTTGTCGCAGTACAACTCTCCATTTTCAAAAGAAATCATAAAGCGCATATCAGGAAGCTACACAGTACATGCATTTGCTATAGTTCTGTGTAATACATAGCAAAGGGAAGGAGAATCTTGAATTTGATCAACTTTCTTCTAGCCGCCTATTTCCATGTGCTTGACTCAAAATGGCGGACCATTATACCCTTATTTATAGCGCCTTAGAGCTAGCCATCCATTTTTTCGGCCTTCTTATGGATAAAAGGCTGACATGGCGGCGTCATGTGGAGGCCAAGAGAAATCTAGCCTACGTACGGATGTCAGCCGTATATCCACTTCTAAATCGTGGCTCAGGTTTGACACAGAAAAATGGGATGCGATTATATCAGGCAATGATTCGCCCCATTATCACGTATGCAGCGCCCGCTTGGGCATACTGTGCTCAAACTAATTTAAAATCATTGCAGATGCTGCAAAATAAATGCCTCAGATTGGCTGCAGATGCACCCATGTATGTCCCTATCAGATGCTTGCATGCCGAATTAAAAATAGACAAGCTGGACGAAGTATTTCGTAAGCACACCGATTCTTTCTACAGATCAACAGAGGAACATTCAAATCCTCTCATAACTGTCCTTGGGGATTATGATATCGATTTGACACAGCGCTACAAGCGACCAAAATCGCTTCTAGCGCATAGGCCCCCTTAGCCCTGTGTGTAACACACTGCCAGGCCAATTTTTGTTGCCTCTGCGCAGCTTTTAAGAATTTAATTAATATGTTATAACCTTGTGTAATAATAAGTAGGATAAAGGCAGCAGACTTCATTATCTGCAGCCTATTTAAATTTAGTATTATGTTATGATTAGTACAGTCATCAGGAACAACTAATTCAACTTAAACTTTCTTTGATTTTAACAGTCATGCAGGGCGCTCTGCCCAGGCTGGTTATGTGGGAATTCGTGACAGGTGGGAAATAGCCCCAACCACCACTCGTCTTCCAAGTCAAGGACACATGTGCCAGTCGTGGTAGGGGTCGGGGGGCTTTTAATTTCCTCTACAATTTCTCTAGAAATCCTCCTCTCGATAAATATATTTCTGTTCTGGTCGTTACATAGTCTTCATTAATTAGTTCCTCAGGTATAGGGGTGAGGACAGTCCACATTTAGATTGTTAGTTTTAAGTCACCACTTAATGTACCCTGCCCAGGCTGGATATGTGGGAACTCGTGAAAGGTTGGATTAGCCTCTCCCACCACTCGTTTTTCAGGTCAGGGACACACATGCCTGTCGGGGTAGGGGTCAGGGGCTACTTAGTATTAATATTAAATAATAATTAAATTATTAATAAATTAGTTTGTAGGAGTAGGAATTTAAATATCCTCGTGGATTAATTTTTGTAATAGGTTTTTAGATTAAATATCTTTTCTTCCAGGCAACTACCATCTTGTCGTGGATTAGCAAAAGTCAGCTTGTGCCAGCTCAGCTGGCACTCCTGACAACTAATCCAGTTTTACTTTTAAGTTTTCAGGATCCACTGGGGATTCGGGGGGGAGTAGCCCAGTTGCGCTCTCCCCCCACCAGAGTGATGTTCACATCACTCTGGTTAAACCAGCCCAAAATAAGAAAAGAAGACCCCAGCCACCTCTCTACTAGTTTCTCCTCTCCCATTAATAAAGAGCATGGTACCCACCTATCTTTCTCCTGTAGCATTTTCTCATAATGCATGTAATAATTTTTAATTATTTCCTGTCGAAAGCATTTTTACGGTGTCTGTGCCGGTTTTTCCCTTTCTCTTCTAGATGTAGTTAGTTAACTATAAGTTCATTAGGGAGGTTTTTCATGGCCTAACTCGGCCATGGGAAACCGAATCCCTCTTTGCCGCGATGCACGTCTCCTTNTCATTAGGGAGGTTTTTCATGGCCTAACTCGGCCATGGGAAACCGAATCCCTCTTTGCCGCGATGCACGTCTCCTTGCATGTTTTTCCTTTCCTTGTAAGCGTAAGGGGCTAGCCCTGAGACGCAATAATCCCGTTCCTACCGCGGACTAATATATAACACTTAGTTTTAGAGTAGGTTAGAAAATTAAAAAAAAAACATCCATTTTTGGCTGCATAGCATTTTGTTGTCAGATGTTGGTCCGAGAAGGGGAAGTGGACTTGATGAATAATTTTTAAATCCAAAAAAACTGTTTTATTTCAAGATCCATAGATCTTGGTTTTATATTTAGGAATTTTTTTGTAATGTCAGGAATATTTGCTGTGAAATCTTGGCAACAATGAATGTTTAGGTGATATGCAGTTTGTGTACAAAAATCAAATCTTCTCAACAAGGTTATTGAGTGAACGTTTAATTGGACGTGGACGAAGTCCTTGAAGATTAAATCAAAAATATCTTTGTTACGTATAAACTCAGTGGAGCATTAAAATGGTAAGTTGGTAATTTATTGTAGATTTGTATGATACTATAGCGTCCAGACGTGATGCTAGGCCAACACAGTAATGGCCTAAAATAAAGAAAATAAATTTTAATTAAATATATAATTTATAAAGTAACCTTTATCAACGTATACAAAATTACATTTACTTACTTTCTAATTATGAGATTTAGAGACAAATAATAAAAATCAAACTAAAAATCATGAGCTAGCTACGCAATATATGACGGGCTGCCTTCCGTCAAGGGAAGCTGCTCTAGCATGAGGTATGTCTTCAGCTTCTCTCTGTTGTCCCGGGGTCGTCTTTTCCTTGAGGTTCTGAGTGGGGGTATATATACTCAAAATTCTAGGGCGTTGGTTAATGCGTTGTTGACTACAAATTACCACAAACAGGCCCCATGTGACTCCATTTCTGGAAAGTTTGGCGGGATGATCACCCTCTGAATGCATGAAAAGTGAAGTTTTCTGTGGATGTCAGTGTCGGTATGACACAGAGCCTTTGTTCCTGAGTGAGTGTGTGATATCTGAAACATGGTGGGGGGCACAATACTAAATTTCTAGTTGTCTGTATTTGAATATGATTTTTAAAAGGTGGTTTGAATATGTTAAATAAATGGGACGTGTTCAAATTTGCTTTTGATTTTCTAGCAGCAACCAAATAAATGCAGAATTAGTGTGTTCGTTGAGCAGAGGTATTTTATAATTTGGTCAAAGTTAACTTGGGGTCAATACATTCAATCTTGTAATGCTGGTATCAGCTCATTTACCCAACGAAATAAGGTTGACAAATTTAATGTACGCAGTATGGAAAAAGATTTATTCCTACATACAAAAATAATGACAGTCTCAATAGTCTTCATAAACATATTCTGTCCATTTTATTATAAATAATGTAGTGACTTTATGCAATTCACAACGGCTGAGTTACAATACCCCGACGTACCAGACACTACGAAATCTGAGTAGCAGCCAATAAAAGCAAGGTTACTGTGACATCAGTCCGACAAAATCGCAGCCCCGACAGCCAGACTAAAGTAGGTTTTATTTTTACTTTGTGTTGTCAGGCTCTTCAGGGCTAGCAAATAATGTAAATACATCATCACAAATCAAAATGTTTTTGCGTATTTTCCTACTGTAGTAAATAATAAACTATCTTGTCACCAAAATAACGTTCCGGTTTGTTTTCAAATATAATTTTATTATGTGTAAATTCAAATATTGTCAAAAGAAAAATAATCATTTACTTAATCGTGAATTTTAAAACGTATATACTTGATATTACTAGAATAACTTGCCATTTTAGGATTTTCCAACAGTCAACTAACATAATGGTTGGGCTGATTTTGTCGAGGTATTGTGAACGTTGAGTAAAATATAATACAAAATTCCATCTAGCTCTGACGTTGTGGTGTGTATTTCGGGCTATTGTGACTCCAGCTTAAAGCTGGTTGCACATTTCTGTGATGCGTTGCGATGAGCTATAGCCAATCAGGATGAAGCAGCAGTCTGTCGTAGTGCGTCTGTGACAAGTACGTTGCATAGAATTCTTGCATTGCAGTTGTTGATAGCCTGTGATGGGAAATAAGAAGAATAAGTATTTGTTTTCAAGGAGAATAATAATATTTATTTACATTTTAAAAACGATCTTGTTTACGCCGACTTCTTTGTATTTTGTATTTTTATTGTTGCTGCATGGATGTACAAAACAGAAAACAATTCTTCTTATACATATGTGCACTTTCATAAAAATCGTCTATTAACATTAAAATAATTTTCCTTTGTATTATATGTTTCGTTCTCGCTGTATGTTGCTGCTTAGTTTTCAGAGCACATCATGTACATGCTGCCGTGTTTATATTATACCCACTTAAAACATACAGTGTCAATGTTTTTTGCGTGTCTTTTGTTACATTTGTGAGGTCTGAAAATGTAATATTCACCCTTGAAATCGATAGCACCGCCATTTCAGACAGCATCTGTCACCGACAGATCATCTTTGAATTGTGAAACAGTAAGTAGGCCTATAGCTCGTCGCTGCCCATCGCATTGCAATGCATCATATCACTATTGTCAAACCAGCTTAAAGCTATAGACGCCCCTCCAAAGACACCCAGCAGTGTGTAGCCTGAAAACATATTGAAATAGGCTGTGTTCCGTTGCCAGCACTAATGGAAATGCTAGGAAACTCGTGCGATGTTCCGTTACTAAATACATTGTGGAGTACGTAAGGGAACTGAACAACCACCACATGTCTATTTCACCTTTGGTTGAAAGTGAGGATGGAGACTGCACTACAAGCAAACAAACTTCCCGCACCTTTAACCTTACTTTATGTACTTAGTTATTTGGTGATTATGAGGACTACCGATACCTCTGAAGAAAAGGTTTAAAACACAAAATAATGCCATTTACTAATAGTACTCTTTATACTAAAGCATAATTCTATGGTCACATTAGGTTATTTCCAATACAAGATAAGTGANATTTACTAATAGTACTCTTTATACTAAAGCATAATTCTATGGTCACATTAGGTTATTTCCAATACAAGATAAGTGAAACAATTGGAAGGGCTATGAAGACCAAGGAAATTGTGTGGTGTATACTGAAATTTAAAAAACAGCACAAAAAATGCTAAATTGAATAAAAAAATTATTGAAATAAAATACCACGTAATGATGACTTGACATAACAATCTGCACCACTCTGCTTCCTGGAGCAAGAGCGATAGCTGCACCAAATTACCTGCTGCATTAATGTTTTTCCAAATTGTGTGCGAATGAAAACGAGGGGAAATGTAAAGCAGGTAAATCGGTGCGGCCTCACTTGCTTGCTGATGCTCGCACCCTGGGAAGCAGAGAAAGCACAGATTTATTTAGTGTAATTTTGGAACAAAAATAAGCCAGAAGTAAAAAAAATTGGAAATATATTTAAGCTATAATATAAAAAATTATTAGTTCAAAAAAATTCTTACAACCAATGGGTTAATATAAAGAGATGGAACCACAAAATGCTATAACATGTTCCATGTTCAAGGGGAACATGTGCTAGTTTATTTTATTTTTTTTAAAGATTTTTCTGACAGATCAATGTAAGGAAACCGATGTTTCTAGCTTGGACAGCCACAAAGGTGCAGCCAGATATCTTTCTTATATAAGAAAAATTTAAAGTTAAAAAATTTGTGTGATAGTGCGAGAAAGACTAAGGGAAATGTTTTCCTGGCATCTCAATTTTCGGTATTAACCAGCTCCAGATGGTAGAAATTTGGCTGTCTTTCGCAACTAGCCATCGGGTATGTGAACACATCTAGAGAAGCACAGTTGGGTAAATCCTAAACAATTGGAATAGTGTGTTGGCAATCCTGCTAGGAGCTGGTAGTGCACACAGAAGACGTAGGTGGAGAAGCAATCTCAGCAGAGTGCGATACGCTGCCACGTTATTGTTATGCAGGTGGTACTATGAAAGTACCAAGTGATTGTTTATAAGTTGGCAAGACCCACTACGTAGTTTGAATGGTGGTAGTTGACTGGGAGATCTGGCAGAATGCATGCTGGGACCAGTGAGGGTTGAGTGCTCCGATGATGCCAGGACTGCTGATGTGGGAGGACCATGACCATTATCACACTATTTGTATGTGTGACTCTGTATTGGTTCGGTATCTGAACAAATCCACACATACCAGCTGTGCAAGTGCTGTTAGCTTGCTTGTCCGGGCGTATTACTGTTGTCGGGTCTGGGATTGCCGGGCGCTCATCAGAACATTTGGCCTTGCCTTGGGGCAGCGGTCCGGAGAATTTCCTTGGCCGAGCACCGAGAAGGAAGTTTGTTTGGTGAAGGCTGAATGCACTTCAATTGGTGGGGTCATTGTTGCAAGAAAGATACCCAAAGCTACCGGAAGAGGCTCTGCTGACACAGAACTGGGTGATGCTGGTTCATAATGGCATGGGACATCGTTGACATATGCGTTTTCCCTTCTTACCCTGCTTATATGATTAACAGTAAAACCTCAAATTCAGAACCTGTATATTGTACCTTACCATTACGTGCTTTGTATGTATCTGGTCAAATCATATGAAGAAGATGAATTGGTGTGCTCTCTGTACTTGCTATTGTTTGCGCTCTGGGAAGCTGAGTGGTGCATATTTTGCATAAATTCACGTCTCTTGAACCATTTGTGGACGTATTTAACCATTTTTCATGCATTTCAAAATTTCTTGTAAAGTTTTTCTGGTTTTTAGTGACTTTTACCCCACAATTTTCCTGTCCATCATAGCCTTTCTCACTATCGAGATTCGTGAAATATACTCAGAATAAAACAATAGGTCTATGTGATTATGATTCAGCACTATTAGTACTGTCGATACATATTCTCCAGAATATTTTTCAAATTTTCAGAAAAACCCTGATTTTTTATAATTATCATCCAGGTAGGATAACTCAAAGTAGTGCACGATCCTGTGTGGCCCCCGAGTAATAAAATGTGCTTGGTGACTATTTTTATAGATATACATATGGTGGTGGTTGCTGCCATCATGGCCAACATGATCATTGTATGCAATGTAGCTTTTTGGTAATAACTTTAATGGGCACTTTACTCTATATCATAACTGATATGGTCAATCAGTTAACTGTTTTATTTATTTCATTTTTGCAGAGTTTTGGGCTGCCGGCTGTTAAACCCAATCCTGGTGAATATGCGAGCCAAGACTTCAAAGAAGGTCATTATGGAGTTCCAGATGTAATGACACGTGGGTAAGCTGGCACATTAATTTGCCTATTATTCGAGCTGCTGGTGCTCTGTGTTAAAGATGCAGCTGTAGGAATACGTGTTTACTAATTATATATTGAAAATATGAATGGAAAATATAAATTGATAGCAGTAGTGTTAATTAGAGAGTATCAGAGAATCCCCAACTGACTTGTGGTGACAACCACATTTTTTTTGTTAGATGTCAAAATAACATTTTATGTATAGTTATTAGCTGTCCTCTTTAATTTTCAGTCATTTCCATGCTGCTGGGAAAATAGAGTTTCCTTTCTGTGAATATAAAGAAAAAGTTGGTTAAGTCGCAACTGATACCCACACACATTATGTGCATTGCGGAAAAACTAAACAATGCACATATTCTAGTCACTGGAGAGGGTTGTGTACAGTAGTCCATGTTGTTCTTGTTGTTGTTATGCACAACTAAATTGATTGTACTGCTTCATAATTGAATGATTTCAGACAAATTTTCCTACCAAGTGGAAAATGCTGACACAAACTAAAGTCCAAGGTAATGTAAACCTGGAATTTACTAGCGTTTTCCATACAGTGGGAAAAACTATGCCAGCGCTGAACTTGGGAATACTTTTTTTTAATTATCAAAGGAACAGCAATGGCGCTGTGTCCAGAGCGCTCGCCTCCCACCACGGCAATCCGGGTTCGATCCCCGGCGGGTTCACTCCCAGATTTTCGCATGTGGGAATCGTGCTGGATGATGCAGCTTGCCGGCGGGTTTTCTCGGGGTACTCCCATTTCCCCCGCCTTTGCATTCCAGCGCCGCTCCATTATAGGATTTCATTTCTGTCATGCCTGGGGATGACGGTTACCTACGGGTCCCAGCTGGAAAGACCGTCACTAGATGGGTGTCGCCTTGCCCTGGGTGCACTCCCCACACACCATTATTATTATTATTTAAATTATAAAATGTAATTTTTTTTCTATGAAAGTGTAAGTGTATATTCTTACTTTTTCATTTTTAGTTTAGTTCCTTTTCTTTGCATTGTATTTCTTTTTCTCCCAATCACTTAATGAAGTACAGGTTTATGTCAGATTCCATTGGCAAAATATTAGCTGGGATCTTTGCTATTTTATTCAAAGTAGTTTGTGATGTTTATAAAATTTAGTATTATTAATTAAAGTAGTGTTTCAAAATTTTGCAAGTCTTTTAGATCTCTTTAAATACTTAACCATTTTCATAAATTGCATACCTTCAGTTTAATTAAACACACATACAACATAGGGGTTTCCAATGAAGTATGGTTCAAGGATGTACACTTTACCCTTATGGAGTGTTTATTATACAAACACTATGCATAATTTACACACTATTTTTGAGTTCTGTGTAAATGTAATAAAAAACTAAACTGCAAAATTTGTTTACTTGATTAAATTTTTACATAGAACACTACCAACTGGGGACATCTTAAACAGGAACAGTTGTTGCAGGATTTTTTGTGCACCAAAGCGCTGTTACGTTAACATATATATATATATATATATAGATTCTTTATAAAACTAGTTCGTGTTTTGTGTATTTGTGGTATATGCAAGCTGATCAGTCATAAACAGAGAGAAGCGGTCCATAGCTTGTCCATTTTTAAAACGGTTTCATTTGTAAGATGAAAAGGGTGTTCAAACAACTTTCTCTTTGCAACCATGAGGTCGCCAAAAATTGAAGGTGTATATTTCTACTTCTGTATATTCCACTTGCTGTTACGCCCAACATTTATGAAGCCCTGCTAAAGTTCTTCTAGGATATTCCTCCTCCTCATGCAAACAAAAGCTTAACCAGGTCTTTTAGGGATTTCACATGGTTCCTGTGACACTGTTACATCAACACTAGATCGAAACTGCTTGGATTTGGATGTGATCATCTCCTGAACAAGTTTTTGTTTTATAGTTCTGCCCTGTAATAGAATCGACTGTGTTCTTGCTATTCAGCAAATTAATTTTAGGAAATACTTCAGGTTTCATAAGCATTCTTCTTTTCTCTCCTATTAATTCAGCCCGCAAGTCTCTCTCGTAGTCATCGCTGAAAAAATGTTATGAACAAATTCTTACAGTTCTGTGGTCGAATTTATCTTTTCTACCACACAAAAATATCCACTTTTTAAGTAATTCTTTGTCTTCTGGAAATTTAAAGTAGCTTATAGACGTGCCTGTCATTTCTTTATAGTTTTGTACAATTTTGTACTGCATACTCCTGTATATTTGAAAATTAATAACAAAAGAAGTTATACATATTACGGTTTTCTACAACTCAGTTCAGCGCAAAAAAAAAAACAATTGAATACAAAAATAGACTACAGTGTATTACTTGCGATTGTATTTGTAAAATGTCACACTTAATACGTCTGTAACACGATAATCCACTTTTTGCTGGTTGTTCACATCACAAAAATAAAAACGAGATAATAATGCAACCCTGACTACTGTGAAGGAACCAACGTGCGGGACAAATGGGGGCCATGGCGAGCACGGTCAAGGGTCCACTGCTCCCAGCTACGTCACTAGCCNGAACCAACGTGCGGGACAAATGGGGGCCATGGCGAGCACGGTCAAGGGTCCACTGCTCCCAGCTACGTCACTAGCCTGCTCCCTCGGGTACTGTTACTGCCAGACCTCAAGTTGGCGCCCCCCTGCATCCCATAGTACACCAAAACCAAACTCGCTAATACTGAAAATATAATGCATTGCACTGCAATGGTAGAGAGAAATGTTATTGACGTAACGCAGACTGCAACTCTTACAGAGAGGAAACGCACAACCTGAATTAAAATATACTTCAAACAGTTACAAAATATAATCNGCAGACTGCAACTCTTACAGAGAGGAAACGCACAACCTGAATTAAAATATACTTCAAACAGTTACAAAATATAATCATAAGCATGTATAGAAACAGCATATAAAAATTAATAGACTGTTTCTATACATGTTTTCCGCTGGGATGATAACTTGGAAACTTGATAGCGTCTTTTTAATTTCCAATTGCATNAACTGTTTCTATACATGTTTTCCGCTGGGATGATAACTTGGAAACTTGATAGCGTCTTTTTAATTTCCAATTGCATGCTAATTGAGTGAAGTGATAGCAGACAAGATATTTTGTAACTGTTTGAAGTATATTTGAATTCAAGTTGTGTGTTAACTTTCTGAAAGAGTGTGTGCTTGTTTTAAACTTACTTCAAGTTCATCACATTTTATTGTTTACATTGATGTTTTGTGTGTTCATAATAGGTGCACAAAATACTAAACAAAAAACTGTCTTCTAAAATATATATGTCGTTTTCTGTGATTAATTTTTTAATTTCTTTTAATCCTGGATATGATTTTTGTGTGTTTGTAAATAATGTCTTTCTTACTTACAGTTTTCCAGCTTTACAGCAGTGCACAGCAAGTCATCCATTAGAAGATTCAGAAAAATTGGTAAATATGTTTTTATAATATTTTGTGTGTGTATGCATGTGTGCATGGGCATGGGGGATGTAGGCTATGTTGTTTTATTCATAGGAGGGGGGTGGGATTACTTACATTGTACAAGGCATGCATGTTGTCAGCAAGTAACTGTAATTGTTGTGCGAGTTTTTTCATAGTCTATAGTAATTCTACATTTCTTTCTTATTATTGCACCCCTTATTATTATCTTGGCTTGGTGTCCCGTCTGGACGCTACATTATTATTTCTATTTTTGTCTCTCCCAATATAGATTTCTGAACAATAACTAAACAGGCAATGTTGTAAGGGAGGAGAAGAAATTTTACTTGCCAACAGCAAGGGTAAAATGTGTTAACTCAATACTTTTATTAATGCAGTGAACTTAAGTTTGTACATACGTATGTATAAATTAACAATGTTTAAGCCTCGACATATTCTTACAGATACTATTCATTTGCCTAAAGCCATACATTAACAGTTTTGTATTATGTTAGACCCACCTTTATTTCTAGGGTTTCAAAAAAATAGTATTTTTTTTCTTAATTTGTTCTAAATTAATTATTATAATTTAATTTGAAGCATATTTTGCTTCATGCATTAATTTGTAACATTATTGTAAGTATTTTTAATTTATATCTTCCTTAGAGCTCAGTGCGTTTTCTATCAGTACGATTTTGTCACAGTTTAGCAATTAAGTTAGCTAAGATTTTTCGTTGTTGATCAGAATCCTTTGAGTTTTTAAGGCTTTTACTTCTGGAATTTTATAATGTCTGTTTGGGACTAGGAATCTATACCGCAGCACGTCGTGATAGTGGAGCTCTGGGAAAACTTTGGAGTGAAATTACTGAAAGAACCAATCACTCATTACATAACGATAGACGTGACATCATCAGTAGCAGCATCGTCTTCGTAACTGTAAGCCCGGACCTACCTATTTTCATTTGAAATCCCAGTGTTTCCGAAACAGCTTTTGAAGTTTAAATATGTTACATAACTGACAACTTTTACGATGTGTCCAAAAATATATGGATAGGTGCGTTATAACACTGTTTTATGGAATCTCGTAATTTTTTACGGATTTAAAATAAATTTTTGTTAAGAAGTCTGTGAAATTTGCTTAACTGTAAATTTGGAGATGGCCCAACACGTAAACAAAGAAGTATCTTTGTCATACGCATCTTCTTTCTCATTGGCAGTTGCTGACGAATCCGAGACACCATTTCTCTTTGTCTCTTCGTATTCACCCATTCGGTCAAAAAATTTCCCACCCAACAGTTACTAAAACTGTGTCCGAATTCGCCTGAGGTACATATTTGTGTGTACCTATCCCCGGAAGTGACATAAGTGCTGTATGAATTTCAAGTGAAGTATGCAAATATACAAGTAGACGAAGATGTATACTTCTCACGTACTTGTGACATATGTGCTGCCATTTTGAAAAGCAATCTGCAGGTTACAATTATTGATATAATTATTTTATTTAAAGATTCGTAGGGAAACATTACTACTTTGTAGCATAGAATTTTGAACTGGGTAAATAATTATCGCAAGGTGCACCTTAAAAAAAGTTTTAAATAATAAATTTAATTTAAGTCTATGTTCATAAACTACAAAAGTTAGGGTAAAACAAGCCATCAAAATTGCCAACTCGTGTACAATCAGCAAGGCAATAAATGTTATGTAAATCAAATTGAATTATTATTGAATCCTGATTTGAACCTATAACTTTAGGCAATTATAAAGTTATCCATAAGAATACATATTTATTAAAAGTGATTAGATAGCTAATAGGTTTTGCAGAAGCCAACAAGACTGCCAGTCCGAATTCAACAAGTTTAGTGCCAGAGGGTAGGTAAAGTATNTCCGAATTCAACAAGTATGGTGCCGAGGGTAGGTAAAGTATGCAAGGATGCGAGTACACTAGTATGTACCTGAATTCGGACATGGCCTAAACCATAAACATGGCCGTAAAGTGAAGCTGTTAAGTTGGTGAATAGCTTTTGTGTTGTTGAATTTTTCAGTTAACAAATGGAATTTTACAGCCTAGCAGTTGCTAAACATCGTTCAGAAAGTTTTAAGGTGCCCAACGTGTTTTGCTCACTTTAGGTATCGTACAGTGATATGAAGGTTGATACCTGCCAAATGCTGTGGTTTATAAGTAGGTATTGAATCTGCTCTCGGCGTGAGGCGCCAGCACTTGATGATAGCCCTCAGTGATAGGGCGTAGGAATACGTCGACACTGTTGTCTCTAGGTCCAATTTACTAATAAATTACACTTTATTTGCGAGTTCACATAATCGAGTTCTATTGTTGCTTGAACAGGTTAACTGGTACATGAACTCACGAGACAACTCCCCTCCCCTTTTTCTATGTAGGCTACGTATAG
>NQII01002490.1:8390-23604 GCA_002778355.1 Clitarchus hookeri | reverse complement strand
TCCCTTGGCAGCTGCGGGATGCAGCTGCATCCGCCTTCCTCCGCACGTGGTCGTTCCGCCGGGCCGTCCTGGCGCCATTCTCCTCATCACGTCCGCAAAACCCTTAATCCTTATTGCGGTCGTCCGCCTGCGAGCTTCGCCAGAGCGTGTGTTCTGACGAATAAAATATAGGGACGCAGAATGCGTCAAGGTGGATATTATTCACATCATCGTTTGCTTTTAGAGCAAGGTGTTTATGTGTTTTTCATCTGCAAGATAACAAAATATATCCTAAATCACTCCAACACGACTTGTGTATGGGACGTAGCTGATGGTAACTTGGGAGCATTTTCTTCATGTTATGATTTAAGGTTAACAGTGGTGGCAGTGCACGAACTGAGAATTTTTTATTGTGTTTTGTGATTTATTTTACGAGNTAATTGCGTTTTGTGATTTATTTTACGAGTGGTTTTATCTTGTTTAAAAATGACCACGTTAAACAAAATGCAGTACTTTTTCAAACATGCATGGATTTGTACAGTACCAATTTTCTGTGAATAAAGAAGTCTCAAAAGGCCAAGATATTTTTTTGCACCACATGTTGTAGGCAAGCATAGCACTTGGTGGTAGAAATGACATAACCAATGAGTGAAGTGTTCAAAACATGTGGGGCATGTAAAAAACCAGGAAGAAAACAAGATCATCTTCAGCTTTTTTAACACTACAAATGCAGACTTGGGCGTGACAAAAGCAGAATGTCTTTTCGTTTCGTTCTTAGTTGAGCATTTTCAGTTTCAACAGATGGTAGTAACAACTCAAATGAAAAATTGTATCCTATTGTGGTCACATTTTTGACAATATGCTGGGAAAAATTGAGAGTGTAGTTCTGTCCATACCCAACCTTGAGGCTAATGTCACAGGACTAAATTTTCAGCAGCAATGATTGGAAGTGGATTCACCAAACTAACATATTTTCCCAGATATGATCACCTAATTTTGTTTTATAGTTAGCAGTATATTTTATTACTAGTTAATTCCTTTTCTTTTTGCAATTTTCAGTTTTTGTTGTGTATTTTATTGTTTCAAACTTTTAAATTTCTGCAAAATATGCTAGACAGTGTATTTTCAATGTGTTTGTTTTTTTAGTTTTATTAGGTTAGAAATAAGGCTAGGGGATGAGTTGAGAAGTATTGGTTATGTGAAAATTGCCTCATATGATTTATGCCAAATTTAATTAATTTATAATATTTCATTGGTAGGAATTTTGAAAAGTTAGCAGGTATGCATTGAGCTAAGAATTAATTGTATTATTTTTCATTGAAAGATTTTCTCGTAACCCTGTGGTGGAGATTCTTTTTAAGAACTCGTTAACTCTCCGCTAATTAATTTCTCTTCAAAAATCAAGAAATATTAAGTTGCCTGAATAAATTTTTTTTGTCTTAATCCTAATCAGACAAATCAGAACTGTATAATAAAGCAGGAAATGCTATTTGAAACAAAATTAACATTTTTTATTATCAGTAAGAAATTTACAAACCTGCTTGCAATCTTAAACCTTGGTTGTATGTGGAATATAAGATGGCAAATAGGTAAACATACATTTAACATTCACAGCATCATTGCTAGCATAATAAGATATTCATGTAAAGTGTGTGAAATTCCAATGAATTGTGTCTTATATTAAATTGCTGTATCAGTGTATCAAATCATGTAAGAAATTCTCTCATTTGCTGTATATAGTAATTGCATGTTGACTACATGTTAAAAAATTTTAAGTCTGCATGTTCTTTTTCAGTGTTATGTACACACTTTTGCAAAAAAAAATGATCACCCGGAAGGTGCCATTGCAGAGGCACTAAGTGGGTACAGACACAGCACATGGTGGCATGTATACAGAAANTCACCCGGAAGGTGCCATTGCAGAGGCACTAAGTGGGTACAGACACAGCACATGGTGGCATGTATACAGAAAACATAAAAATATTGTACCACACCAAACCTGTATTGCATGGGACCATCACTTGCAGGATGCACTTAGTATGGTGTTGGATCACCCATAGCATGGAGATATGGTTGGGCATGGAGGCATACAGATGTTGGATCTTCTCTTTAGGAAGATCCTGCCAGAGCTGGTGCAACTGATGATATAGATCCGCCAAAGTTGCCGTCCAATCAGGTTTCAAACGTTCTCAATGAGTGAGAGGTCTGGGGAGCTAGCTGGCCAAGGAAGCATGTAGACATAGTGGAGGCAGGCCAGAGATTCCCCTGTTGTGTGAGGCCGGGCAATATCCTGCTGGAAAGTGGGGCTGTTAACCTGCAGCAGTAAGGGGAGCGCACATTGTCGCAGCATTTCCCAGACATGACACAGCGCCATCAGGGCTCTCTTAATTACCACCAGTGGGTGCATCAATCATAGGAAATGGCACCACACATCATGACACCTCTCGTTGTCGCATTGTGCCGCACTACAATGAAGCATGGATTACAGCGCTGGTCGGAATGTCTCCAGACTTTAATTCTGTGTTCGTCTGTATCCAGACAGAACCATGATTNTGTCGCATTGTGCCGCACTACAATGAAGCATGGATTACAGCGCTGGTCGGAATGTCTCCAGACTTTAATTCTGTGTTCGTCTGTATCCAGACAGAACCATGATTCGTTGTTGAACACCACTCGTCACCTAGCTGCCATGCTGCCCGTTCCCGGCAGGTCACACATGTTCGGTGATGCTCCTGTTGTAATGGTAGGTGTCGTAAGGGACGCCACGATGACAGATCCTGCCTAACCACCTGGATGTGTTACTGGTGGACACAGATGTATCTCCAGCTGCCATGACATGTCCTTGGATGGTTCACAGTGACACCTGTGGAGTGCTTACAGTCTGTCACATGATGAAACGATCCTTCCAGCTGGTGGTCCACTGGGGTCGACCTAAACCTTCTTGACGGATGCGTGTACCCTCCTGTTCCCATTGCGTCCAACACAGATTCACAGTGTAAGCAGAATGGTTCAAGTGGCAAGCAATGTGCCAAAACGTCAACCTGCCTCTCAGAGGCAGATCATGTGGCATTTCTCAAACTCATCCAGCTGGCAAAGGCTTGTCGAATGCACCGTTGAGGCATGCTGCATGTTCACTAAATTTGGCTCTGTGGCTCACATTGCTACTAAGGCCTTAGTTGGTGTCTTGCAACTATGAATGATGCAGGGACATGTATGTCCCCTAGTGGCACATCCATGCAATCAAACAGTATTAAACACAAATGGGACACATGTCGGGCTATAGCAATACTGTGTGACAACCTTTGTTGTACTTGTGTGATTTGTTCATGGTGATAATTTTTTTTGCTAATGATTGTATATCAGTGAACATGTTTCTGTTCACTTGCAAATTTTGTCATGCACCTAGTCTATTCTGTCTTTTGAAATAATTAACGTTTATCTTCATACAAATTATATCAGCCACACTTACTAAATTATTGTCATACAAGCTAGCCAGGAATACCCTATGTTAACATTATATGCTCTTCTTTACAAGACCATACTTTGTATTTTTCTTTACTAATTTAAGAAAGTGTATCTGTATGTCAGTTTAACTACTATATTCATATACAAGATACTGTATAAAAACCCACTATATGCTAAATTTAATTTCTTAATTTATTTACAATGCTATAAGGATACATACAGTTTTTTTTACAACATTGAAATTACAAAATATTTAATACTAATTTCAGTTCTAATTAATGCCCTTATTACATATTGTCTTTATAGTTTCTACTGTCAATTAATCTGCATTTATTATTATGATCAATCAAACTGTCTATTGCCATCATTCCTAATGTCTGTTGCTCACGCATCCAGTACCACAGTCCTGCCTGTCAGTTTCACTTTCCACTCTACTGATGCTCACAGATTTTGTCATAGTCATCACTGCTCATCGCTCCGTTGGCTCCACATGCCTGGCACTTAAGGCAGTACAAGGCTCCAGACTACGCAGTGGTCCGCCGCAACTTACGTAGACCAGCTGGCCTGATCCAGAAGTCTTGCTGAGGGTGGCAAGGGCGATGACCAGAACATTCTTGCAACGATAACTCCAGATTTTTAACCCTCTCAAGGATGGTGGCAGTTCCGATAGCCTTATTGGGCATGCACTGATGTGATGACACCTTTATAAATTTGTGCTTTTCTCTTATTGCCGTTGATATCACCACACACCCTTAAAGGATAGAATCTTTGATGCCTGACTGGGAAGGCAAGGGAAAGGATGCAGAGCAATCGCATGTAACAGTATTTATATAAAGTTGATATACAGTGAAATTCCATTACAGCATACGTCACGTTAACGGATCTTTCACTTTAATGCACAATTTTTAGTTCCCATCTAAATACTCTGTCAACTATGTCAAAATGTTTCAAGTTAACATACAAAATTTATGTTAATTTTCAGTACAGCAAAGATACTTTACCTAGTGTCTTCCAAAATGTGATAAATTAAATGTTCATATGTGGGCTTTGCATAAAGGTATCAAATTTTAACAATTTCTAACAAAAATCAGATTGTTTACCAATACGACGCGTAAAAAATCATGCCAATTGCAGAGTCACGTTCAATGTATATATTTTATGTATGCACTGCAAACGTTAACTTGCAATGCCATCAATCCTCATATGTGTTGGCTTAGATTAATGGGGTTGAAATGGGGCACCATCTTGAATTCTTTTGTACATTAAAACATATATGTATAAATGGGAAGCTGTATATATGTGTTTTGCTACTGCATCACATAACATACATTAAACTCCCTTACAATAATGACTTCGTATAATCACTACCCTCGTAATAATTTAAATTTATCAATTTCAACCCCTAAAAATCTGGAAATCGTGTGTAAAAGTGCCTTTTATTCCCCCAGTAAAAACCTTGTTTAAACATCTGCGTGAAATCAAAATGATTTTAATGTGAAACATTTATTTAAATCAACACACAGAAGTTTCTTGAATAAAATGGTACCCAAGAAACATAAACTTGATACCTCTGTTGCTTAAACACCATGTCAGCTTATAGCTCGGCAAGCCACCAGCCCAGGTGGGGAGATTTGTTTCCGACAGGATCCGTTGTGACCATCCATATTACAAGAAGCTCATCATGCTCATCAGGAACCATTGCTTTTATAATAAAAATCTATCTTATACTGTTCCAGGTGTATTGTGTGAATGTAGGAAAGCAAGTAGTATGAAATTGTAGTAATAATTACTGGATTGGGCAGAACAAATAGTAAGATTTCATCAAGGCAGGAAAATGTGAGTGATAGTGGAACTTGGATGAACCACGCCAGTCCGCTTCCTGTGGTGTAGGGAACCAGTGTTGAAAGCAAGCTGTAGTGGTGACAAAACCCTGGACTGCACTCGTGCAGCATTGTCAGAAATGTGTTTATCTGTGGCATTGTGGGGAGGTGCATGTCTGAGAAGAAACTCCACTCCTCCTGATTTGCCTTCCCATAGTACCGGTTTCCAATGTAATTTTGTATTTTAGTGATTTGTTGGCATTTTCCTTTATCTTGTATTTGCAAGTATATGTTGAGCTATTTTGTTTTATACCACATAGACTTAGTGACCTCCTATGGCCAAGTGTGGTTTAGAGGCACTCCCGGATTTTTGCACGTGGGAGTTGTCCGGGACGATGCTGTCGGTCGGTGAGTTTTCTCGGGGGCTCCTGTTTCCCCCACCCTTGCATTCTGGTGCTGCTTCATACTCACTTCGCTTCACCCTCATCGGCTCTCACGACTTCAATGTTAAGAGCCACCCAAATCTCTCCACTCCACTTCACCCATTACTACTATAAAATAAATTAGTACTGTTTACTGAACATTATGTTATACATACACAGTGTACTTTTTCATACACATTTGAAGGTAAGGAATCACGTTTATTTTTGGGACACAGTGAAATGAGGGTAACTGAAACTGCAGATACTAGATCATCAGATGTAGGGGCGATTGCTTTGTTGACATTATATGAAGATTTTGGCATATAGTACTACAGTATGCATGTGCTCAGTAGAATTTTGTATGATGTTCACAGTACATGAAAAATCGAGAGCGCCTGAACATGACGTTACTGCGGAACACTCAGGGCCTGCACGCACCGCTCAAGCTGAGCATGGAGCTGAGGGCAGCGGAGAAGGTTGGCCGTCTGCCGTTCCTGCACAGCTCGGGGCTCATGAAGGATGTACTCATGGGACGGGATGAAGAAATCGGCTTTGAGGACATTCTAAGCATCCCAGAGTTTAATGAAAATTTATGCCAACCACATACTGTGGTTGAAAAGCACTTTGGCATTTACTAATTTTTGCATCAGTGTATTTGTGTGTTAATTTAAAATGCTTTCATATGCCTCAACAGACAATATTAAATTTTAAACAGTATGTGATAGTCTTTTATTTTCTAAGATTGTCTTTTATATCCAGTTTAGCTGCAACTTTTGTTACAATAGCCAGATGAGTATTAGTCACTCCCTGGGACAGCGATGCACTTGTTTGATTCCCGTTACATTCTGCCAACTTATGTGTGTGGGACAATTCAAAGATTTTCGTATAATTTTTCATAAAATTTTATCCCATTGTTATTTTTTATTGTTTGAGTCAACTTACGTTGAATAGCCTTGTTACAAATTCCTTGGAATTGCCGTGTAGTGGCAGCAGCTACAAAGAACGAGGTCTCTTGAATGCTTTGACAGCTCAGAAAGGCTTTCTCTTTATTTAGTTCCCTTTTGTTTGGAACACTTGAGGAACACATTAATATTTTGTAAAATGAACAGTTCCAAACTTAGTTTGTTTTTCTATCAATTGGAACAATATTTTGCATTCCTATTAAAGTTCTTACAAAACTCACAAAATTTAAAAAATTGTATCAATCTAACGTAATCACCATAACTGAGCAATAATGCAGCCGTTCAATCCTGTTAGTTTGGCAGCTGTGACTTGCTCACAGTTTGCGAGTAAGCAAGCTTCCCAATTTTTATTCTATGAAAGTAAAACATGAAACTATTCTTGTAGTGGACGGGTTTTGAAAAACAACTGAAATCGTTTCTAAAATTTGAAACAACATAACTGTCTGATGCTTTATGCAGACTGTTGATGAAGACCCTGTGCGGCTAGTAATTCATCGTCGAATGTGGGCCGGCACATAATGGATATCGACATACGTCTTTAACTGTAAATTCTTTCTTTTTCATTATTATGTGAATTGGCAAATTCCAAAAGCAATAATTCCATGGATAAAATTGATTATTATTGTTTCCAATAAAAGTCACTGCGGAGATCGTCAGTTTCTGAATTTGACTTAATGTTTTGAGAGATGTGAACTGAATTCCGCACCTTTGGCTGAGCTGTGTGCTTAGAAGTGCAGGATCGGATCTACAGCAATGTTCAACTTGTGGCAATATTATCATGCCCATAATAATATTCATTCCAAGCCATGCTTGCAATTCCTCTACATATATTTCTCCCCAGTTGCTTGTTGTTTCATTTACATCACTATCACACTGCCTTTTAATTTTTATTTGTGTCGCGTACAAGTTGGTTTGCTGAACAATGTGTTCTATAATTTCCTTACTGAATATTAGCATATAAAAGTTTTTCTCTGTACTGGTTGGTGTTAGCCTAGGATTGATTTCTCCTTCAACATCCATATCGACAGAAGTGAATCAAACTGATGTGCATCCTGAGACCAATCCTCCTCCATCTCATAATCTTCAGTATTATCGCTATCACAATCATCATTGTTGTCTGTCTCATATAAGTCGGCGAGATTTTGACAGTCAGTGAGTGGCAACTTGATGTATACGAAACAAACAAAGTGCCATTTACAAAATCCTGTATCGGCTGATGCACGAACGTACAAAAGTTGAAATTACGTTGGCTATTCTGAGTTCACTGCCAACTCACATTAGACTAGCAGAAAATACGCGATATTAAAGAGTTCCTAGATTTATTAATACATTTTATTTTACGAGGTCACAAAACAATGGTTGTTAGTGTTAAAAACTAAACTTCGTGATAATGTAGTTGTGTATAGGTGTTCAAAATAAAATGCACAATAAACAGATTCGTATCCAAATTTAACGCAACTTCAAAAACCTTTTTCATGTCGTATCACCCCTTTCCAACCATGCTTACCAGACGTGCTTGATATTAATTCCAAAGGCATACAGAAATTTTGTTGAATTATTATTTCTAATAATTTGACGAAATATATTTTAAATTTGTGTCGTTCCGAGCCAGTAATATAATAACAGTCAACTTTTAAAAGACTCTATCTATTGAGGAATGGAAACAGCTCTTACCTTGCTCTGTTGTGGCGTGCGTGCCATCTAGTCTCTATTCCCCGAAGTATTACCAGCCAGAGAAGATAGCTTCTATGCTAACAGCTTTATATACGGATACCAATAGTTTTATTTTTCCGCGAGCTCTGCATCATTTTTAAAGTAATATATTTTTAGTGTACTGCGATTTTGAGTGCTAGTAATTACTATTTGCCTGGTAATCGTTCGTCTACGTAAATTATACACCATATTGTTCTCCCGAAAACCAATTTCCTCGTTTCCGTGTTAACGAAGAAAGTGGGACACGTGTGAATAGTTTTTAAGCAATCATAACGTTATTCCGCGTCACATATTTCCAACTCGAATATATTAGCTATGACGTCCACAGTGTGATAATAGCTGCAAATACTGTCTCTGACAAATTAAAAAAGAGTTAGCAAATATTTATTTTTTGCAAAGTTTTATATTTTTACTTTTATAACCTAATTTTTTTAGACAGATGTCAGTCTAAAATATCTTAAAATTGGTTTAGCATTACAGTACAATGGTAAGTGGATTAGCTGACAGCTGATGGCGAAAGGATACATAAACGAAAAGTAAACATTGGTGCTACTTTCGTCGAACTGTCAGAATCTTGCCTACTTACATGAGACAGACTATACCAGACTCCACATTTTCCCTACATGAATTACTTGGGAGTCCTACTGGTACTAGGTTGTGAATTAGATGCACAAGAAAGTCTTATCACTCACATGATCTTCCATGCATGCACTACATAGTTCCCTAATGGTGTCTGGCTGCAATAAGAGCAGTTATCCTGCTCCTAGATCAAACAAAGTTCTTCTTCTACTCCTTCATCTGGCTCTCTGTCGGAATCATCAGGGTCACTTGGAAGTGCAAAATATAGTTGAAGAGCTTCCTCTGTGGTAAATCTCTTACGTTTGCTGGGCATTGTTGCAGCAAGCAAACAAGAATGTGAGGTTACGGAAATACAATTACTTCAATTTTACAGGATAAAACACACACAAAGCAATATTTCACTTACCAGAACATATAATTCACGTTTAGAGCTTCTCAAAGTTAGTAGAATCCAATAATATATTTATGAACATACAATATCATCAACATTTATAAACTTGTACAATATAGTTTTCTGGTGCCTTCTCCTCCCTCCTTTATAATGACTGTCGTTTGTCTTTACGGGTTACCAACTGATTTTCACAGTTCACTGAAGGTACCTACAGATGGCAGGCATGATTGAAGGTGGTAAAACTACTTACCATGTACATTTAAAAATAACGAACTGGGTGGGAAGTATACTTCTCACAGTCTGTGAAAGGGTTATAACCTAAAAGCACCGTGACTCGACTTGCACGTTCAGTAGCTCGATGTCTGCTGTAAGAAAACTCGACTCGAGTGACGAGTCTTTCTTCGTTGACTCGACTTGCCTATTCAGTGGCTCGATATCTGCTGTAAGAAAACTCGACTCGAGTAACGAGTCTTTCTTAGTTGACTCGACTTGCACATCATTCAGTAGCTCGATGTCTGCTGTAAAAAAACTCGACTCGAGTGATGAGTCTAAAAAAATTTTTTTTTTAGAAAACATTTTAAATTTTGGCTGTATTTGACTATTATACTGCACCATGTTAGATTTTAGTTGTGTAGCATGATGTTGAATGCTAGCTTTAAAACAGGTTATATCCTTGGTTTTTTTTATTGTTACATGTTTTAAAAATATCTTTACTTTGGTTCAGTTGTGTTTTGAGTGCCACGTGCGTTGTTATGGTTACATAGTCAGTATATAGAATGTTCTTTCATATTGATTCCAGAAGAGCGTCGCCCCAGTACTTAATGCCCCAAGCAGCTGGAGCTTAGCTCTGGAATTGATTTTGCTGTTCAAAAATGAAAAAAGTTCTTTCCTCTATGATATAAGATGAACAGATCCAGATGGTTCGAGTAAGGCCATGTTCGAATTGGTAGATTTTGTAAATAAAATGGGTCCTATAATCCAATTTTGTGCAAAAATTATGACTTCTTTTATAATTTTATGTTTATTTTTTTGTATGTAGCGAACCTTTACGAAAATACTAAATTGCCACCAGAACACCCGCTATCTTCTCTCTACACTCTCTACCCCTTATGCCTCGCCAGAGGGGTTAAGACTGCCAAACAGGGACTAGTCGGTGTATTCCTGTAAGCGAGAAGAAGCAGCTTGACCAGTGGAAGCTGCAACCTACACTACAAGCACCTGTGGCATGACCCCTGTGTTGTTTCACCACTACCTCCCACACCACCACAGAAGCCAGTAACATTTAACAGGCCCTCAGCCTCAGACTAGGTGGTTCGCCGTCTAGAGCAATCGCCGAGCTACACATCTACTTGGGTTCAAACCAGGCCAGTTCCCACTAGCGCTCCTCATATCCAGCAGGCCATAATTAACTTGCCGAAAGCCAACAGTATCTCTCCCAGCAATAACCCCATCAAGTGGACGATGCCTGCTTGTCAGTTGTTGACTGGGGGAGGAGGAGGAGGAAGAAAGGCATTTCAAAGAGGCTATTGCCTTTTATAAGTTGTCCAACTGGGCAGTTTTTTTCTTTTACTGTCTGGAGAAGAGCGTCTGATGAGGCTATCAATGTCATAACCCCATGGTCCTCTGCCTTCTGTGTCAATTCCTCAGCCGACCGGGTTAGTGATGATGCAATATCTTTTTCAATCTGCTTAAACTTCTTCAAATTCTCTATTTCTTCCCCATCCTGATCATTTTTTTCTCTGTACTGCAGTTTTTGCTCTTCTAGGTAAGACGTGTGTGTACTTATGACGTGCATTTGCAGCACAACTTCTCAACATCCTGCTTATCTTTGAATTATGAAGTCTCCTNGTAAGATGTGTGTGTACTTATGACGTGCATTTGCAGCACAACTTCTCAACATCCTGCTTATCTTTGAATTATGAAGTCTCCTAGGAAGTCCTAAATCAGTCTCTCTGCAATAATAGGATTTTTCCTTTTAATTTTTGACTTCCTCTTGCTTATTAATGCTAAAGCCTCGTAACTTGCCCACGACTTAAAATTAAAAGAAGTTCACAACAACTTTCCACAGATTTTGGTATTGCTTACCGTCTCTCATGATTTCAAGAAACAACACATCAATTAGAGGCACATCATCATATAAAACACTTGACTACTGAGCCAGGACTTCTTCTACATCTGATTCACACATCTTCCTTGATTCAACCAGAGAGTTCATAACAGTTTTAATTTTGTTTATACATTTCTGTTTATCTTTGCAAGTTGCCATTTCCAGGATCAAGGCAAGACAAACTGTGCTGTGTGTGATGGTACATTTCTGAAGCAAGAGAAACAAGCAGCCTTCTACAGGAGACTCTAACCTCCTAAGTATCACTTTGCTATTGACTCTATTAAAGCTTTAACTTCCTTTTCTGTTGCATAACCCAAGTCAACGTCCATAATATTTCACTGGTGTTTGACGTCTTTGAAATCAAGATGTAGAAGTCTCTGATCTGAAGAGTTGGCCACCTTTAATGCATCTGCTTTCACAAATCATTGGAGAACACAAACTAAAATTTTTCTTTGGTCTTCACTCAGGAGAAAAAAATTCGGGTTAGTCTGTTTGGTAAGCAGTGAGAAAAGGTTGCAGCAGTTTTACTACAGATATGGACACTTTCAGTTTCAAAGGAGTGAGCTCGTATAAGATATGTTTTCTCACTACAGAAAATGATTTGCAAGTAGGTTTTGTTATTTTACCTTTATCAACATTTTCAACAAATCACTTAAATTTTCGTATCATGCCCAGGGGCCTTCTCTGCAACTGGTACATTTTCCAGCCAGCTATAGCTAATGGATTTTAAGGGAACATCACTGCTGCCTGTTTCTCTCCTAGCAGGGGCATCTTTAACAAGTGTGTACATGCACCCTAGATACTCATGAATATCCCAGTCAGTAGCAACGCAGCCTGTTTTGAAGGCATTATGTACAACAAGCAAACCACAGCTACCAATATTTAACACAGTTTTGTTATGTTCTGTTAGTAACTGATTCTGCAACAACCTATACACTTTCCAATCTACATTAGCACCATCCATCAGCAACTACAATGCAAGAGAGAGCTTCAGCTCGGCAACAGCAGCCAAAAGTCCATTAAGGATGTCTTCGGCAGTGATGTGTCCTAAAAAAATGGATGTAAAAAATTTTGTCTCAACCTCTTTTCCATACATAACTCCTGATATGAATGTAAATTTGCTTTTTGTGTCCTCAGGCTTTCATCAAAAAGCAGTACATAATTTTTTCCCCCAACACAGAAAGCTGTTCTGCTATCTCATTTTGCAAATAAAGAGCAATTCTAAAAACAGTCAAGTATGCCGATTTCTTTTCCCCGAGAAGTTTGATGCAATAGCACTGTTACTACACATTTTAAAAAATTTTTTTGCTAATATTTTCGTTTGATTTGGTTGAGGCATATACACCTACAGTTCTAATTGTCTGCAAAATTTCTACATCAAGGACATCATTGTTCAAAATGTGAGAAACCATGCTCGATACTGGTGTTTGATGCAATTTGTCACCATCGGGCTTATTCTGGTTTGTGCCGTCAGAGGGCAGCACCATGCTAGTCACCTATGGCATATTTTGCAGCTTTACGTCTTGATGCTTTTCACTCTTCATGTGAGCACTTTCACACATTAAAGAGATACACTGAACTCTTTACTACAAAAACATTTATCCTTTGAAGCACGTAACCAGTCTTTATTTTTTTCATTTGTACTAACCTGACCTGACAACAGCAGTTTTTGTGACACGTAACACAAAGTATTTAATTCTCGTACGAAGATGAAAAATAACAATGTTACGGCCACAGAAAAAAAATGTATTAAAATAGGTACATTAAAATGCTGATGACTGTTGTGTAAATGTTGCAACTAAAACTACATACATTTTAAAAACGTTTTAATGACATTTTGTAAACGAAGAAAACTTTGGCACGCAACAGTGCAAACGACAACACAGCCACCATCTTGTCATATATAGATGTTTGTGTAAAAATCTCCACTATCTGCGACTTTCGATTATGTAGATATCGCTACTATCAATTGTGTTCGATACATTGTAATTACTAATACGCACATTGTGAGCAAACAATTTGTAAGGACAGACAAAATTAACATTAATTTGCAAAAAAAATAAAATTAATGAAGCTCACAAATACAATTAGAGCCAAGAAGATTTTGCGCAGCCAGCAATAATTGAAAAGTAACATTTATTCCATCTTTCTGAGCTCAAAATAAATTCAAGGACTAAAATGAAATTTAGGGCCTTGAAAATGAAAGATTTTTTACAAGCACTTATCAAGGATTTTCAATATCGTACGAACCCTGCATACAGCAGCTGCATTACTCCAGGCATCTTCTGTAGCATCAACGCCGCCATCTTCATGTCAACTTTCAGGACCCGCAGTGTTGTGATTTGTGCATTTTAAATAATTTCATCTGCCAGAGTGAGAAGAACATCCTTATAGATATCCACCCATTCATTAAGTTCATTAGACAGAACTGGTTTTTTACTGTTTACTGATTGAACCATTAGCATAATTTCACCACACACATCAGGTATCTGCCCAATTCCTTCAAATCTTCATCTTAAAATTCATTTTCTTCTGTCTGGAGCAAAGTTTAACATTTTACTGAGTTCTGGGCATATATTACATTGAAGATGGCATTTTTGACATACTTTTTTTGAGATCCAGCAATATTCCTTTCATAATTTATTTTGTTGCAACATAAAATCACGCCTAAGCATCATCTTCACATTGTGAAGTACTCCTTGGTCCATTGGTTGAACGAGACTTCGTCACGTTTGGTGGGAGGTATACAACAGATATATTATCTTTGCTTTGCATTTGCTTTTCTGGAGAGTGGGTGCAAGAATTATCTAACAGCAAAACAAGCTTTTTCTGAGGTATGGTTTTTTTATAGCCTGAGTTCATTTGTGATGCTGGGCACCAAAACGTTTTGAACCACCAATATAAATATTTCATAGGCCATCCAGAGTATTGCTTTGAGATTTGTAGTGCACTGGGAAAGGAATGCGAGGTGTGTCCTTGAAACACTACTTCGCATACTTCCCTACGACCGTAAGTTTTACTCCGTGCGTCCCTGCAGCATTCGCACGCACCAGTACAGTCGCATGTTGCTATTTTGGTTGAAACTGCGTGGAGCTGTTTCATTCCCACCGGTTAGAATGGCATGTGGTAGACATTTTCACAGTAAACCGGTTTCATTGGGATTATAAAGTTAGCCAGCAGTAAGTTCATTTGTGTTTATAAGCCTTGCGAGATAAGCATGAAATTGGTCTGTGGCTTCAGTGTCAGCTGATTTCTGTTCTCCTGATACATTAATTTTTCGTACTCCATGCTGGTATTTGAAATGGGTAAGCCAGCCAGCAAAGAATGTGCAAGGTTTGCGACAGTAGCAACACACGAGGCAGCACAGTTTTGTGCCACTGCAGTACTGCACAATGCAGATTCATTTAAAAATTTAAATTATTTTTCTAGGTTCTTGGGGCAGTCAAGATGAAGTTACAGTAGACTTAGAGCTGGCTGACTGCAGAGCTCTGATCATAGGTCGAGACCCAAAATAATGGCAGAAGAATAGTAAAACAGGAAGAGTTTAGAACATGAAATAAAAAAATTCGACCTCCCTCAAGTAAAGGTCTAAAAATATTTGCACAAATAGTTTTCTGTCCTAAATTTTAAGTAGCTTATGATGCCTGATATGAAGTAAAGGGGCAGCACATAACATGACACTATTTCAAAGACTTTTTATGGTTCAGGGTGTAAACTCTACATAACAGTATTCAGATTCTGCCTACAGAATAAACAAAAAAAAATGCTCAGAGAGT
>NQII01002489.1:442605-471058 GCA_002778355.1 Clitarchus hookeri | reverse complement strand
AAAGGTTAGTTGATAAAAATTGATAGCGTGCGCGCGTGACCGATAACTGACGAATACTGAACAAAACTGAATCGGATGCAAGTGCTGGCATCGAGCGACAATTCATGGAATTTCAAGCAATGACTCGTCTGGCCTTCTGGCTGGCGAGCGAGCTATATGAATCAACTGTCTGTTATAAGCTACGTCCATTGTAATGGGGTCCGTTATAGCGAGGTTTTACTAATTACAGCAATCTTTGATATTTCTCACAAAAATATTAGTTAATAGCATTACGTGATCAGGTAAGCTTCTATAATAGACCTTGAAAATGTAATGTTTTTAAGTTGGAATTTTAGAGTTAATAATGTTGAGAAAATATTTCAATTATTTAGTATTTCAAGCACTCAATATTCAAAACTTAAATTAATAAAATTAAATAATATTCCCATTTATAAATTAACATAGTGTGAAGGCTAAAATACCAGTAATATAAACTTGTATGCTTTTACAACTGTTCTACACAACAAAACATTTTTATACATACAGCATTGTAAAAAATAAAACTAAATATGAAATTGAAAAAAATATATATAATTTTAAACATAATTTCTGTGGTTTATCAAAGGACATACAGATGTTTTTATTTGATTGACCAAGTGAATGTTGAGAAAACAAAAACAACTATAACAAGTTTAGTTGCACGAAAACTAATAATATCAAAATAATTAGTGTATAGATATTATCCTTTATCAGGTCAGAAACCCTAACATTTTTTTTTTTATGATGAAAATTCCAACTGGATGTAAAAAAAATACATGAACAGGACATGTCCTCCTTTTGCCAGATGTGTTGTAACACTACCTTTGAGTAGTCAGGACAGGATGGAGTGTTCTTGACCGTCTCCTTTGAAGCAAAGACCTGTGGGTTTTCCTTTATTGTAGGTCATCTGGTGCATAAAGTTGGCCAGTCCCCTATTTCCTTCTTTTGCGCACATCTCATAATTTTCAAAAATCATAATTCAGTGAGTGACAGTCATTTTGTGCGAGGGCTGATTCAGAAGTCATGCCAACTATTGTTTGTCTCCCAAAAATGACCCAACACAGGAAATTTACTGTGTACAGTTGAATGTGTATGGCATGCACATTTTAAAGGTGACACCGCATGGGGAAAGGATGCAGGAATGTCCGGCAAGGAACAAAGACAAACATGGCTGCTTGAAATCACAGTGTAATAGATACAAACTGTATACATTCATGGGAACAGGTATGTATCATACGTGTGTACGAGCTGTTTAACGTCCTTCAAATTAGTCTCCGAGGTTGTCCACGGTTCGTTGCCAGCGATGGGGCAGACATCGTCGCAGCATTTCAACGAGAGGTGGAGCACATTGACAGATCTCGCGCAGCCGATGGTATTTCCCGTCTGCCTCATCTCTGATAACGAACCGTGAACAACCTCGGAGACTACTTTGAAGGATGTTAAACAGCTCGTGCACGTACGATACATACCCGTTTACATGAGAGTATACAGTCTGTACGAGAACATATCAATTAAACTGTGATTTCAAGCAGCCATNAATACATACCCGTTTACATGAGAGTATACAGTCTGTACGAGAACATATCAATTAAACTGTGATTTCAAGCAGCCATGTTTGTCTTTGTTTCTGGCCGGACATTCCTGCATCCATACCCCACGTGGAGTCACCTACATGTCGTACACTTCCAACCGTACATAGTGCATTCCCTACGTTCGGTCATTTNCCATACCCCACGTGGAGTCACCTACATGTCGTACACTTCCAACCGTACATAGTGCATTCCCTACGTTCGGTCATTTGTGGGAGGTAAACGACAGTTGCCGTGACTTCTGAAAGGAAAAGGGTTGCATTTTCTTTAACATAATATACGTTTGATTTGAATTTCACCCTTTTCATAGAAACATGAAAATTATTTTGTCTTCGACCTTGGAGTAATGAAGTTAGAGCAAATTATTGTTGCCTGTTGACGTGACGTGTTTTAATATTTGCAGTTGTATTATGACGACTTTTATGGTGCTTATTTTGTCTTGTCCACCAGCTAAGTTTTTTATGGTGGAGAATAACAGTTGGTTGTTGAAATAAGTTGTGTAGTGGGTCCGGGCTCAGAGTACCTCCACCCACCTTTGATTAGGTGATGCTGGAGTCTTCATTTATAAATAATTTGAGAGAGAAACAGAAGACAGTATTGATAAAATCTACTTAACCCNAGTGATGCTGGAGTCTTCATTTATAAATAATTTGAGAGAGAAACAGAAGACAGTATTGATAAAATCTACTTAACCCTTGGTATACAATTGAAAATCTCATCATTAAGGTATTTTTATCTTATGATGTTGGTTGTGAGATTAGGGTTTCTAAAAGAAAGTGTGGTAAAATTTGTTGCATGTTCGTAGTGGTGTTCATTGGTGTAACCTTTTTCGTAACCCTGAAGTATGGCAAACTAAGTTTATTGTTTACCATTTCAATCCTGTGGTTTTTTTTTTAATGCAAGTGTGGTGATGTACCAATTTTTGTTAGATTCTCTCCAAAGATGTGAACCGTTGTCATTAGTAAGTTTTGTTCGAATGATAGATTGCATTCTGTTGATCTGTACGAATGCCCATACCTGTAATGTGTGTTACAGCCTGCTTTGGGCGTGGCAATGTGCAACTCAGCGATGCTGTTCGCTATCCTGTGTCCAGTCGGTTCCTACTTCAAGTCTGATGCCATATCACTGTTGGCAGACCCCAGCCACACCAGGGCCTGGCCGGGTGGCTGTGGCGACCGCAAAATGGGCTCTAATTACGCCCCCACCATTCATATTCAGGTACTTCACGATACTAACAACCAAAGATATGTCCTCTGTAATGTCACTGTCCGATAGAAATTCTTGTANATATTCAGGTACTTCACGATACTAACAACCAAAGATATGTCCTCTGTAATGTCACTGTCCGATAGAAATTCTTGTACGTCGACCCCCCATTTCAAGCAAAAATACGGTGCATTTTTATATGGAAGTTTAGTTAAGTTAGTACGGTACCTTGTGAATCATCCATCATATACGGTAGCCCCCACATGTTGGAAAATAAGTTAACACACAAATGAGTAAGTAAATAAATAATCCATCAAAACTTTTATATGCTGGATAAAGTATTTTAGTGCATAACTAGCACAACGTTCCATAATCTGTCGGAGGAGCACAAATTTCACACATAGTTCAAAGCATGGTTTGAAATAAAAATGCATAATATTTTACAAACATTTTTGTAATCAAAGTAAACAAAGTGTTTAGCTGTGAAGCTGTGTGTTTATGTGGGATGGAAAGTGTTTGCAATATCTTATTGTGCAGTTGCATGAAATCCAGCGACTTGTAGATGCGTGTGTTCTGTTTTATTATCCTGATCTACTAGTCAGTTTATCTGTAATTTCTAACAAATATCGTAATTTGTGTGAATGGCATTTGCAAGCTTTCTTGTCACTTGTGTGTGTTATCGTCCACTTCCTCGTGATTTGTATGCATGTCGTTACTGTACATGCATTCATGGAAAGTGATGTGATAAATTGTCAGGATCATGCCACCCTAAAAAGAACTAGAAATGAAAGTAATTTTCTTTTCAGATGATGTGTATACTCGTAATCGTTGTGAACAGATCGAAATTCCTTTTGCTCGCCATGTCTGAGCCTGTGTCAGCGTGAGGAGCCAAACTCTTTACTAGAGACTTATTAAAATTCATCACACACAGCCGGAGTCTGTTCGTGCCGTGATTGAGCAATCAGTGTAATAGCCTTTCAAGGCCAGAGCTGAGTGACGTGCTGCTGCTATCCTATCTGGAAACATGTGGGTCAGAACTATTTTCAGATCCATTTGAAGTGTAGATTGGATTTCCCAGGAAACAATTTGCCCGAGTGGCTTGTATTATTTATGTGAGCAGTCGTTATATTTTACTGTTTGCATCTTTGTTTGGTTGTGTGGTATAATACTTACGTTAACACTATTTCATATAAATTACAGAACTAATTTTGCTAATAAGTAAATTAATAAATTTTATGTTTTTCTTTCTCTGGCAAGTAAATGAAATTGTATTTTGTTTCTAAATAATTTCGCACAACAGTTCAAGACTCACTCACTCTTGTAATTATAATCTTTACTTTAATTTTTAAAAGAAAAACATTTTTCCTTCACAGATGGTTGTAGTGAGTTGGTCACATATAACCATCTTATGATAATCCTTTGATTACTGTGTGTGCGATAATAAAAACATAATTAGTTTATCCTGTAGGTTTTTTTTTTTTGTTTTTGTTTTATATTTTTAGGAGTTTATTTTTTAAGCTTATTTTTATAAATAAGCAGACCGAGCTGGGTAGTCTCCTGTTGCAAATTTAGGTTTTGCAAAGACTGCAGTACTTTCTGTAAGCCTATTGTAGTTGTATAATTATTTTTAAAACGTCCAATTCACCTTTATTGCATAAAGATATTTTTGAATTGAACAATTTCAGTTTACTAAGGTAACAAATTGGTGTTATTGCATCTCTTGAAGGTTTACATGCAAACGGTGGATGTTTTTGGTAGCGTGACTTTGAGGCATACTTGCGCCTGCTAAGTTGTGAAGTGAAGAGACTTGGGCGGCTCTTAACAGCGAGGTCTTGAGAGCCAATGAGGGTGACATGAGGTGCAAATGGAGCAGCGTCAGAATGAAGGGGCGGGGGAAACTGGATATCCCTGAGAAAACCCGCCGCCAGCGGCATCGTCCGGCACGATTTCCACGTGCAAAAATCCGGGAGTGACCCGGCCGGGGATTGAACCCGTTTGGCCTTGGTGGGAGGTGGGCAGGCTAACCGCTCAGCCAACGTGGGCCGCCTGCAAAGTTGTGTGCAGAGCTACAACCGTAATATAAAAAAAAGTCAGTGATTTGTGGATGGTATCTGCTTGTAAACAGATTTTTAAGAAACATTTTATGTTTATTCAGAAACTATGTTATTTTCTCATTCAATCTAATAAAAGTCTTTACACTAAATAAAAATAGCTGAAACTGATAATTTTTGGATCAATAATTTTAGGTACTTAAACTTAAAAATAGTATATACAGTGCAACAAATCATTGGGAGATCACATAGTGTGTCGAGTTTAAAACAAAACAGCATGACTGTGTACCGCTTTAGTGCTCTTCCAAATGGGAATTAATGGGCATGCAATATTTTATAACAAGGTATTTAATGGACATGGAAGAGTAACACTTTAGTACAATCTTGCATCAGTACCTTTTAAGTCCTTTAAAAAAAAAAGGGGGAGTTTTTGAATGATTGTCAAAATAATGTCATGGTGTGTGTGTTTGACAACAGGAGCAAGCTAATAAAAGGGGCCTGCAGCAGGTGCTGTGGCTGTATGGTGAGAACCAATTGCTGACGGAAGTGGGCACCATGAACATCTTCATGGTGTTTCGCAATGAGCAGGGAGGTGTGTATTCCAGTGTATGAAGTGTTAAAAAAATGTTAGAAACCCGTTAGAAGTACCTGAGAAGTCTGGCAAACAAAACCAGATAGCGTATTTAAATAACGAATTGTGTATTGTCGTAATGTGATGAACATTTAAATAAATTTTCTGCGATCGTCTATACATTATGTGAGAGTAAACTTTGCAAATACTTTGGCATTTTACTGCTATTTTATTCATATAATTTAATATAGTTATAACACAACTGAGGATATAGGCTTAGTAAATTGTCAGTTTGAAAGGGTTTTTTTTATAATTCACCGAAAAAAGTGTGTGTTTTAGTTTCATCCCTAAATTCATCAATTTTCATCTTTATAAATTCAATTTCTTATAAACTTTGTTTAGAGTAAAATTTCAGGCTGAATTTAATATATAGTGGAGACCAGGAAATCACAGTTGTAAGTTTTCATAAACATAAGCCATCCTTGAATAGGAATGGAATGAAATAATTATTTTAAGTTTTAAAGGTAGAAACTAAAATTTTATTTACAGTAGAACATAGGATCTGGGACAAACATTTATTCTATCTCTACACTTGACTGCACTGGAATAAAAATATACAGACATAAGTGGTAATTCTTATGTTAAAAAATCATCATTTTACTGTGTACAGACTTTTGTAGGTTAGAATTTATTGAGAAACTTCCGGTCCCCCATCCCCCAACTCCCTACCACAAGGGATAAAACTGAGGTGCTTAAAAATGGTTAATACGTATGTAACTAAAACTTTGTTCTTGGTGTACGTGATAGTGTAGTAAAGACTGCCAGTAAATGGTAGTAATTGGTTAGCTTATCCTTAGCACATTTTATATATAGGCCATTCACGGTTACTTCGCACCTTTCTGAAGCCCTGCTAAAGTTCTACTTTTGGTTACCGATTACGTATCCTTCCGCTACACGTAAACACAAACACTGCCACGTGACTTCTGCGTTTTAACTGTCAAATGCACTGTTTACTGTTTTCAGCTGTTCAAAGAATTCTGTTATATTTCAAAAACCATTTTGTACGAATGTTAACAATTTAGGCCTATAACCACATTTAGGTCAGCTTTATTACTTTTTAACAATATCTGTATTGACGATAGTTCTTATGGTTATTATTTTACATTGTAAATATATTTGTTATACACGAGAGAGCATATTACGCGGAATACACGTTAATATTTTGCAGAGACTGTGTTTAATCCTGTTACAACTGCAGGGGAAAGAATTGTAGTATTTAACCTCTTGTTATTGATATGTGTTGGGTTATTTCGATAGAAGGACGTCCTCAGCTGAAATAAATATTAAAACGAAGAACAACCAGACCAACGAAAAGACACAGTTAATTCAAGCATCAGTTAATTCAATCATGAAACTCTTGTCGCATATTTTGTGTACGTAGCAGGGACGAACTTGATAGCGGTGAACATGCACACAAATAGGCCTACCGTAACTTTTATTCCGCTCATATTTATATGCATTGGTACTTGCTGTATTCTAGGTTTACTTAATTATTTATTTAAACTTATCTGGCTGGGCTTAGTATTTTATTGGGATTGTGGCAAACATTAAAATACAGAAACGTAAGCACGTTACACAATTGTGTTTCAACACCTAGGGAAACGTTACAACGTTGGGAAAAATAAACAGATGAAACGTTTAAAAAGTTAATTTCTTTATAAAAACTGTTCACGATTAAAACTTAAAAGTTTTGCCCGTCCAACAATTTGCAATCACACACACTGGCCAGGTGTAACGTAAAGNGTTCACGATTAAAACTTAAAAGTTTTGCCCGTCCAACAATTTGCAATCACACACACTGGCCAGGTGTAACGTAAAGCCTACAACAATACTGTTCACACACAGCGGCCACGACGCACGTTACAGTATATTGCTTCCTGTCGTGGGAAAACAGATTTGTCACAGCATCGTAGCTTGCCTAAGTAGCTTTACAAAACACTACGTGTACAAACTTAATGTGGTAATTTTAAGTAGTTTTCACAAGAACACAGAAATTAATGTTTCCTTCAGCATCACGACATTTCATGTCGCCAGTCGCCACCTATGCCAACTTCGGATTTGTAACTCTCCTGCCATTGTATATAGATATATTATAATAAGTATTCAGAGAATGAAATCTTGTTTCAGTTGTAAATTACAATTTAAAAAATTATTACTTTTGCTGTAATAAGTATGAAATATGCTAAAATTGAAAAGGTGTTTAATTTTCCTGCTACTTACAGCGGTGCGAAACTTCCCGAGAGAGAAAAAGATAGAGAGCGACAAGCTCCGCTCTGCCTTAGTATTCAAGTTTCTTCCTNCTTCCCGAGAGAGAAAAAGATAGAGAGCGACAAGCTCCGCTCTGCCTTAGTATTCAAGTTTCTTCCTCGGATGAAAGGAAAACACCATGTCACTAAGGCCTACGCACTGTAATTTGCGTTGATATTTTGAATTGTAATAGTGAAGTGTGTTTCTTTCAATATTACCTAAAACTGTAAATATATCAATAGGCAACGTTTAATTTACAACTAGTATACCAAAAAACTAGTTAAAAACAATATTTTAACTGTGAACTTATTTCTTACTAGCCGTTGCCAACACATCGCTGCTTTCACTGTTTTTAATTCGTATTTATTACAAAATAAATATTACAAGTTATAGAAGATACTGCGTTAAAGTTTCACTTATTCTAGAATACCTTACAATACTTTATAGTTAATCACAGTGTTATATATTTGTGTTATACAAGTCAATTAAAACACAGGTTGGCATGTTACTCCTGGGGTGATTTTTTTAAAGGTTCATTTCAAAACATCTGAAGGAACCGTGAATGCACTATATGATGTATTTATGTTTTTCATACCTACCAAATCCACTCCCATTTAATATTTAAAATTCACCAACAAAACTGTAAAATGTAAGTAGAACAATCACTCGTGCACTAGAATTGTATGAAATCCTATCTTTCTTAGTTGAAATTCACTGTGCATTTTTTCCTTGTTTACATTTTATTCTAGATTTTAATTAATTGAATTGAACTCAACTCTCCAGAATGATAAAACCATAGAAATGATTTTGGTGTGAAGTAATGTGCAAAAGTGTAAAAGGCCTGAATGCTAGCAATTAGGTTTAGGATGACAGTTTGCACTACTGAGCGTGTTGCTTCCTCAGAGGAGGAGCTGGTGACGCCTCCTCTCGATGGGCTGATCCTGCCGGGCATCACACGCCAGTCCGTGCTGGACTTGGCGCGGAAGTGGAACACGTTCAAGGTGACGGAGCGCTCCATCCCCATGGCAGAGGTCATAGACCTTTGGAAAGATGGTCGGGTGAGTTGTATTGTCTTAGAGGTGGTTTTCAATATGCAGTGTACATGTAGTGTGAAGTCAGCACAACTATGGAAGGGCTACTTGTGTTGCATTTGCAGTTGGAATGTTGTGGGGCTTTACAGACAGTAGTTACCTATCACATTTAAGGAATAATCGAATGTTTAATATTCTCGCATGTTCCAGTTAAGTGGTTGGGGGGGTAGGGGAGAGATTACTGGTATGTTTAGTGAATAACTACATTTTTACTTAAAGTGAATTACGAATATAGTTGTGGTACCAAGCGAGTAACGCGTGTGGTGTCCACGAATGCCGCAAAGGGAGTCGTGGACAGCATCTCTCAATCTCGGTTTATCAAGTAAGGTGGTCTGTGTCTGTGGCCGACGTGAGATGAGATACGAACCAATCCATGTCAGCAACTTGCCAAATGGTGAGCTGCCAAGGTTAAGTAGCAACATTCTAGTGGTTGGCCACCGACCACTTGGTGTGAGCAACAAACGCAAGTGTCGGCGGGAACTGGGATCACCCTAGCGTCTGGATGCTACCCGCTCGATCCTTCGCCCTTGCTCCGACCATCACAAGTACTCTTGGTGCCGTTTGCTCTTCACCTTGAGTACCTCTGTCAGCTTTCTAACTGTACCCGAGGTACACTAGGGTATGCTCGAGTGGTATTAAATAAGTATCCAAGATGGTTCTGGACCGACCCAAGGCCGATATCAGTGAATGTGTTCTCACGTTTGGACATGTAGTGTTGCCCTACCTGTGTTTCACGTGTATATTTTAAAAATGGAACATTTTGTCAGTGCAATAGGACTTTTTAGTGGAAGATTCATCTTACACTAGTGTAACCCAGCAGCTCTCCTTTTGAATGGGAATTTCGGTAGGGTTCCTGATTGAGCCTTAGTTGCTCACTCTGAGTAGTTCATCCGAGGGCCTTGTGCCCGTCTATTGCTCCAGGGGGTATGTTCAGTGAGATGTTTGGGGGTTGTCAGGATAATGCTGATATACAGTTGCAGGATTCATGTTGCAGTCTGTACCCACAAGGTTTACCAGCCCTGGGATTCCTGAGCTGTGTGTGACATTGATGCCGACCCATCGGAGATGACATTTGCTTTGGTGCTGGGACACAGGACTGAGGAGCTCATGGGGTCAAGTGCTCTTCTCTTCACGAATGAGGGCAGGTTTAGTTTCAATAGAGATTCTGGATGCCCGTACATCTGGAGAGAGAGAGAGGCACCGGTTTGCAGGTGGTGGAGTTGTAATACGCGGAGGCATAATGTTTGGTAGCTGTAAAGAGCTTCACATCTTCCGAGGAGGTTCAGTCGCTGGTGGACCCTGAGTTATTCGTGGAAGACAGCGTTGAACCTCGTTGTACACGCAGCCGTTGCTGAGCTGTTGAAGAGTGAATAAGTTTGTTGCGTTGACTGACCTGCATGGTCCACAAACATGTGCAGGATATTGTTGGGAGATGCCTGGTAACATGTAGCCACTACCACCGGCAATGACACTGTCAGCACTGCAAGAGGAATGAGTCATGGTTAGGGGCTGGAAAAATTAGGTTTTTTTTTTGGCAACTCGTATGTTTTTTTAAATTACTTTTATTTTTTTTTTAATGTTACTTGAATGTTCTATTTGCACCCCTCTACGTTACTCTGGGGGCTGATTATGGAACTTCCTGCAGGATACATTTTGCTTAAGACATGTTGTTTGTATGACTGCCTCATTAAGATGCCGTGCTGAAAAACCCCGTATGTTTCTGCATGTCTTCACTGCCGCCCTTCTCGTACTTGAAGCGTCATAACTATGATGTGTGCACTTTATAAAATTTGTGTAATAAGTTGGTGCTACTGTTTTTGCAATGCTGGTAAACAGGAAAACTATCAGAAAAGTTAATAATTCAAGTTTAATAATTCTGCATTCTTCCACAGGAAAATTTGGTTTTTAATTACTTTAATACTTAATTTTGTTTCAAAACACTTTGAACATATCTGTACCTCACGTTAAATTTTTTGGCACTGTAGTATAAGATTTACGCAGTATTAATGAACATTTATAAATAACATTTTGCCAATTCGTACCAGTCAATATGCCGAGGCGCTTTGCTATCCCGCAAGTTTTCTCAATTGTGCACGGTGCCATGCTGCGAGTGATAGATCGATATACAGTTGTATTTCTTTCGCAATTGTTTGTCAACATTTTTTGTAGAAAACGTGAGACAAATATTATAGTGGTATTTTTTTACAAATTAATTTTTTTACCTTAAAAGCAGATGCCAGTATTATAAGTTGAATTACATTATATTTTATGAATTTCACCAGGTACGGCCTACATTGAGTTAAATGTGTAGCAGCACCAAAGGTAGCCGTATCTGTATCCGTTATGTAATTTCAAATCAAGTGTCACTAAAAGATTATAAAATAAAATGAAGAAAATAGTTTTTCTGTTGCAAAAAATAAAAATACTTTGTGAAAACATGTCCAGCAAGATAACCAAGTTACAGTAATTTTCATGATAATTACATAATTTGGATTGATGAAACAATTTGGTTGAACCATGGCCGATTATAACAGATACAGATTATAGGTTTATCGGCCAATGCATCAATATCGGAATTAGTATGTTTCCATCCCTAATTGAAATGCATTATACGAAGAAGTCAGTTTTTTAGCTACCTGTTGGCAAATTTTCTAACAGAATGTGTAACTCTTCTTTTGTCTTTTTTAAACTGAGTGTATAGTATATGCGACACGTACGTGCTACGAGCAAGTTTTATAAACTGGAAAGCACACCCATCTTACATAAAAACAAAAAGTTTCATAACTAAAATATTTTCGTTTTAAAAAAGTTTAGTAAATTTCCTGTAGTTATTTATTGGCTAGCTCCGTTATAATATGAAAATATAAACTCATTACAGTGCAGTATGTGATGAAATTAGCATTTATATCTGAAGAATGTTACATATTAGTTCATACAAGGAAGTGTTAGGTTGTTTCCAAGCAAAGTGTTCCTAATAACTGTACGTTAGAAACTCCCTCAGTAAAAATCTAGCTGCCCGTCTCCTATATATCTTACGATGCGACGACTTACTAAGGTGGGGATATTTGGGCATCGTTAGTAAGATGTTGCATCGTACATCATTGTTTACTTACATACATCTGATATACTGGTGATCATGATTACAACACTAATATATTATAACCTTAGTACTGGTTTATTCAGCCCAACATTGAACAAGATTCAGAGAGAAGGGATGTATTGAAAATACTGTTTGCTTTTAGAAGGAGAGAGAATAGTGATTTTTCAGTCTTTGTGTTCAAAAGTTAATTTGTATTTAATGTATGTGTGGCTTACATTCGCGATATTTTTTTTTTTCAGTTGCTGGAGCTGTTTGGAACAGGAACTGCATGTGTGATTAGTCCTATTAAGTCTATCACTTACAAAGACATGGTCCTAGACATTCCTACAGTTGATCACCCTGACGCAATACATGCAGACGTCAAGAAACATCTCCTGAAAATTCAGTATGGACACATTGAGCATCCGTGGGCGATCCCCATAGACGAATACTAGACACAGAAGAGAATGTTGTTGTGCAGGCACAAACCATTTTTTTTTATTGCAGACGGTGAAATTATGTATATTTGTGAAAAGTATTTTTTATACAAATATTTTGCTGTGGTAGTTTTGTAAATATATGTATCCCTTTGCAGATTAGGGTTTTTATAAACAGTTTAGATAATGTCCTCATTCTTTGTAAGCGTAGTTAAAAACTGATAGTGGATTGAATTAATTTTAATGAATTTTTTTGTATTTGAAACCATTTTTTTTTTTTTGGAATGAGGCTTCTGTGTTACATTTAGTGAGTAGCATATTAATTTTTTGCACGTTTATGTCTGTAGAATTTTAAGTTATGCTAGTCGTTTTGTTTATTTATTCATTAGTGCAAGTTTTTTATATGTAACGGTAACACCTAGGACTAAATTTATTTCAGTAAATTTAATGTCGAAAATTGTCTGTAATGGAAACGTTCATTATGTATTATTGTGCGAAATCCAGAAAGTGGTTACAATATTTCCGAAAAAAATTTAGTGTAAAACGATTTCTTCCGAATCTGTTAGTTTGACACATGTGTAGTAGTATTATATTGCCAGTCACAACCCAGAAAACTTAAAGGGCAATGCCACTTGCAACATGTCTCTTCCTCCCTAATTGGTCACATATGTTTATCTTGATTAACATCTGCTTGCTCATTTTGGTTTTGAAGCAGCGGAGTATACAAATTGATTGCGTCATATGCATATACCTAAAATGTGTCTGCTGCAAATACAGATTATTACATGGTTAAAAGGCTGCTTGCAGTCTGATCAAGCACAGCATACATAATAAAAGCAAGGTATCTAATGTGTAAATAATGGTGATATAATATTAGTGATGTCAATGCTCTCTATCACTGATGCAAAAAGGCGGAACTTTTATACATATCTGGAACAACCCTAAGACATAAACACAAGGGATTTCCATGTGCAACGGAAGTGACTGAAGCTGTATTTATGCTTGTGTGCCAACAGTGATACAGCCCTTGCGTTTGTGTAAGAATAGCTGAAAATCTCCACCTTGTGCTTGAATGCATGCCAGCACCTGCTACTTCATCAGTTGTCGACGCACTGAATTGGTTTTAGCTGGTATTACCAGCAATGCTAGGCATTTGACATAAGTTGGATGTCAGGCTAGTTATGTAACAGTTGGCCGTTAGACGTAGATTATTACGGACAATTTTGGGTTGTCTGTAGCTGCACTCTCTCTTATGTATGTAGTACTATGCATGTACTAACTTCAGTTATTTTCCACGTAAATGGAAATATCCTATAAACATTTGAAATGCTGGAAACATGTACACCAATTCTGTACAGTAAAAGAAAATATGGTATAAAATACCAATGCTTGTAGTGGAGGTATTGGCATGACGTACAGCGATGAGCTTATACAATTGCAGTGTNGTCATGACGTACAGCGATGAGCGTATGCAATTGCAGTGTTGTTCAGAAAATTGTGTCAAAAAGTTACTGGTTAGTCGTTGGTGTGCTTCTTCTCAGTTCATCANGCATGACGTACAGCGATGAGCTTATACAATTGCAGTGTTGTTCAGAAAATTGTGTCAAAAAGTTACTGGTTAGTCGTTGGTGTGCTTCTTCTCAGTTCATCATTTCATTCCTACTGTGAGTTAGAAATTCAAGCTTATACTTGCATGTAGTGTGTAGTATGTTTCATTCCCATCTTTATTCCATAACTGCTCCTCTGTCGTCTGACCTCGTGAATTTCTCACACTTAGGAAAAGCAGGGCCTACCATCTGGAAGTACAACGTACTGCTTAATTTCAGTCTTAAACCCTTTAATTTGGATTTCTCTTAAAATAGTAAACTTGTGCAAGTACCTGTTTTTTTGAATACGTAGTCACACCAAATCACAACAAACAACCAACCCTAATTCACGAATGGTGGTATTCTGTAGCACCAGCGATGAGATGTTTTCCTCAACCATTGCGGTTGGTAATAGTGTATTTAATTACTTTTTTAACATTTTGTAGCACCTGACAAGGGTGATATTAAAAGTTCTATCCCAGATTTCATAACATAAATTTAAAAACTTCTTTGCTCTTTTCAATGTTTTATATAGTGTATACACTTAAGTTTTCGTGTGTTTCCGACATTTTGCAAGGCATTTAATTTTGTCGCCCGAAACCATCGGAAAATTGTATTGTCGTGAGCATACTTATTCCTTGTTGACGTAGGGCTTCCGGTGTTTCTAGAATGCATTTATTACAAAATATGGGGTAGGTGCTATCGTTGAGGTCGCAACTCAAGGCATTTCCACAATGCCTGTGCTTCATTCATGGAATATCCAAGTGTTACCCCGGTTAGAACAGCTGAATTACGCCTCTGAGAATGGAGATACATTTTGAACTCCTCAAAACTGCTACAAGGAGCTAGCAGAGTAAAGCAAAGTGTGTACCTTTTTATCTTATATCCTGTGGGCATGAAATTGGTGGCTGTGGAATTTTGCCAAAATTGTTTACAAATGGCAGATAAAAGATGAGCGAGGATGTTAAAATTATCGACAAAGAAGAATTTAGTTATAATTTAAAATTGTATGAAATTTGAATAATAATGACATAGGCTGTTCATGAAAATATTATGAGAGATATTGGTAGATAATGTTTCCTCATCTTTGTCTCATTGCTGTTTCTGTTCTTTGTATTATTATGTCATTACATTTTTTACTACAAATGGGGGTACGTTTTCCCATTTGTAATAATTTGTAATGATAATGTGTCTTTCATGTTACGTTCCCATTGTTTGTGGAGTATTATGGGAATGTGTTTCTTGTCAGGATATATACATGACAGCAGTAGGAAATAAATGTGTGTAGGTGGCAGTGCGTATAAACTCTCTTCAGTATACCGACGCTCGGAAATATGTATTTGATTGTAGTCGCATAGCCAGCTGGCGATTACGAACACCACACTTTGCACATTACGTTAATCTCGCTTGTGGATGTCCGTTTGCTGCCGTAGATATTGCGTAAACTTTGCAGCAGTCCTTATAAGCACAGGAAACTAGTGTCACTGTGAGCAGTTGTATGTCGAGGAAAAAAAAGTATCACTATTTGGTTGGCAACAACCCAGTTTGCACAGAAATCTAGGTTTGGTACATGTAATGCATAAATCCTGACATTTTAATTTGTACTTCACTGGCAAAAAAAAATGTAGTTTTCAACATCTCTTTTCATTTTCGACATGCAAGCAGTACAAACTGAAGGTAAATGATACAGTTTCACTTTGGCGTTGAGTGCATGATGTTGAAATATGTAACTGTTATGTTCAGTATTAAGGTTTAGTGTGCTGAGAATGCTGTGAAAATGCACACACCAAACTACAGCAACCTCTAAGAAAATTAGTTGCGCAAATTGTGTTAAATTTTGATAAATGGAAATTTGACATAATGGTTTGTGTTCACTATTAGTGGTATAAACAATCCACTTTTGTGTAAAAGTATGCATAACAGTTTTCATAATTACAATGAGATTTCATATGTAAAAAGCTTTATCAGACATGCTTTCCTGAAATAAACCCAAAATTTTAATACAGAATATCAATATACCTATACAGCACATAATTATGTTTTTCTTGGAAAATGATGCCGGTTTTTAAAATTAATATTACTTGATACTTGGCAATATATAGGAATAACTATTTCACACTAATAATTTTCATTTATTTTTGAATTTATTAAACTACATTGGAATGGTTGTGCACATCTTATTTCTGTATATTTGTTGAAGAGTTACAAATTAATTTAGTGATGTTGATTCCTAATTGTAACCCACATTAACTTCAGTACAAATGTTTGTGTTATTTCACAAGTATTTTGTAGGTTAAATTATTTTGTGAGATGTGTATGTGTGTTGCCATTTTAATTAGGGCCTAGGTGTAATGGATCGCAGAAATGTAATGTGTGTAGTGTTAGTATACAACTTAATACTAGAGTACATGAAATATGTGTAGTTACTTCTTTTTTAAATAAGATTCATTTGAATTCATATTGGTAAAAACATGATGTTGCAGTAGAATAAGTGGGAGAGTGGAAATTTGCTTTTAATTTACACAACTGTCTATCACCTAGTTAAATTATTAGAACTTAAAAATAATTTAGTGAAAGTTTTGTTGACAATGTAATTGTGAAGTATCATATTTATTATTTAAAAAGCTGGGGAATATAGATCTTGAAAGGAGTAGAATATTGCAGCAATGCAATAAAAGTTTAGTGTTTATAAGTTTTGTGCTCGTGCTCGAAGGTATAATAATTACCATCTGGTCTTTAAATACCTACGTGTTTAATTTGACTCTTGTCAAAAAGTTTTACAAGACAACTATCGAAGTGTTTACGATATGACGGGGGACTGTACTTGTTTGCCAGAAAAACAAATTATTTTCTTGTTATTTTCATAAACTTATGTTCTGATTTTTTAAATATATTATTTGGAAAATATCAGTGAAGCAATAATTTCCATGCTAGAATTATAGTTTCCGGTGAATAGAATTTGTATTGGAACGCTGGATAGTAAATTGTTATTTTTGTCGACTATTTAGTAAATACTAGTGGTCCACAAGTGCGTTTTTAAAATGAATGTGCGATTACTTTTCTTTCTGTGTCAAAATGGAGTGATAGATCTGTTTTGAAAATTATGATTCTCTTTTATTCTAATGAAATTGTACGAATGAAATGTGCTGGTAGTGCTTTTAAGTTTCTGAGGAAACCAATATTATCACGAGAGGACGCGGTTGAGTCTGACAGTACTATTATTTTAACACTTGTTTTCCTCACAAGTAGTAACTTGGCAGTAGTGCGTTGTGGGGTAGTGTTACGAACTAGTCGTCGTATATTGTGAAGCTGCTTGCCATGTTCAATATTTTAGACTCTCAGTATTTACTCTTTGCTAAATTTAATGCCAAATTTTAATTATTTCAGGTAGACAAGGGCATTCGGTGTGTTTTAACCGCGCGGCAAGATTTCAACATGTTTAATGAGTAGTCTCTGGTGTTAAACCGAAATCTGTGCTTGTGAGGTGCAATGAGTCGAAGCACATAAAATTAATTACAGAGCAACACAGATAGTGCATGAAAAAAGGGCAATGTGAATATTATTTTATCTGTGTCTGCATGGGCAGAGACCATCCCCTGTGATTCTTTAGGTAATTGCATTATTAACCACTAATAATCAGTTGGTAAATCAAAAGTATTTAAACTGTGCAAGGTAAAAAACATTCTTGGAGGCAGCATTTGTGCTGGACAAAAGATAAGAGATGTGTCTCTCTTTATTTTTCACTTTATCAGTCATTTCTGTCAAACTCTTTTAATTTTCTGCCTAAAAAAACATTTGAAAGTGAAGATGTCTTTGTGAAGTGTTGTTTCTCTTAGTCGGAAAAGCCACGTTGTGTATCGCCAGCTACGGCGAGATGCAGCTTGTACAGAGTTCCGTATCTCTAGCAGGTTCACAAATACTGCTCAATGCAAGGTTTGTGTGCGACTGAAGTTATTTTTGTACTTAATTTGAGNTCAATGCAAGGTTTGTGTGCGACTGAAGTTATTTTTGTACTTAATTTGAGTGTTTTGTCATGTTCATGTGTTGTTACAAGTTGTACAGTGTACGCTGCATCATATGATAAACACTGTTTATGTTGTTTGTTGTGTGTTGTTAGTTGTCTCGTATACGAAAATGTAAATAAAGGTTTTGTGCTCAATGTGTAATTCAGAATTTTTTTATGTACATGTTTCCTGCAAATATGTTTTATATTCAGGTTATTTAGTGAATTTAAGCTGATGTGAGTTACAGTGGCTCCTCCCACGGTACTGTTTGGATAGCACATCTGGCTTTGTTCCACACTGTTGGATGTGTTGATTAGTTTGTTTACTTCCTAGCTATGTTCCTACAGTTTGTATCTTTCTTCATCTTGTGGCCGATGGTGAGGGCGGGGCTGTGTCGAACAGCACCAAAGTATTTACAAAGCTGTAAATAAATTACAGAATTGACCATTCAAGAATGGACACATTTGAAGAGTTGTAATTTGTTATAATATTCTTCATGAAAGTTAACCTTAAAAATAGATTATAAACACATTTGACTCTTCATAATACTGGACTCTTTTTACTGGATATATACCTTGATCATAATAATGAATTATCAATATCAGTAATCCCTCATTAATTTCCAATTATCGGTTGTGTGTGAAAAAGGCAGCTGTTAAACGAGCAGTCCCGCCAAATCTCCCGCACATATACCATTAAAACAGTATTAAAAAACTGCAACACACATTAAAAGAATCTTAAAAAAGGTAAAATGACAATACCACAATGCAAGAAAGAAGGCAGTCCCTCCCTAGGTTGCACTCAATATTCAAATTCATTGGATAACGTATAACAATTTATTTGGAAATAGGACTACAGACTCACAAAACTCTGTATGAAATAAAATTCTGTTTGAAAAATTGCCCCTATGCTGCACTACTGTATGTATTATAATAATGTTACAGATAAGCCATGAGTGCAGTGTCAGTAATGGAAGAGGTCACATGTGCAGAAGAACTTTTCAAATGTGGGTCCATTAGACATACACAAGTAGGGTGAACAAGCAGTGCTGTAGGGGGTTACTAACTCTGTATGTGCATAATTCACTAAAAGAGGACGCTCAAACACTTAAAGCATTACAAACAATTGGGGTTTGAGCTGCCGTGAAGCAGCCGGCAGTTATGCCAAAATCAAATCTAAGTGCAGACTAATACCACAGCTTTGGAAGGAATATGGCACCACGATAGACAAACCTACAACGTTACACTTATCTCCACCTCGTTGATAAAGTAAATAATGTTGCACCAAGCTAATCAAGTAACTGAAGCAAGCGGTACTCGCATCACGATTCTCGCCTATGTTACACGATGCCTCGTGCAGAATAAGTATCAGAGTTAGTAGAATCCATGTAAGAATTTGTCGCTGAAGGCAAAAATATAACAGTGAGAATCTGTTGTTTGCAGCATATGGCTACGTAAACAATATACTGAACGCAACTCCACAATCGGCATGATTTTTTACGTGTTGTATTTGGCTAACAAAACCTGATTTAGGTTGGAAATGGTTAAACAATCAATACGGTTTAGTGAAGCCCACGCTTGACCTTTAATTAATTCCATTTTGGAAGACACAAGGTAAAGTAATATCTGTTGTAGTGAACTTTAACGTAAAATTCGTATGTTTAAAAAATATTTTCATACAGTTGTTGACGCAGGGTATTTGGACGGAAATGGAAAAGAGTTACGTTTAAGTGAAAGATATGTTAATGGGGAGTAGAGTACATACTGTAGACGGAGAATTGGGCACGCGAGCATGTCTACTGGTTAAACTAACACATTCATCGGTTTGCGCTGTTGGTCTGTTCTAGCTGGCACTTATCCTTAGGACCATCTCGTAGCAGATTTAGACGTGCAAGACTGTGGTACGGAGATGACGAAAGGAGCTATTGCCTTTTCCTTGTAGTTTTACGAGGGTGAAACAGCTGTAACCTGGCTGCTGTCATCCTTTCCTGGTAGTTTGCGACATGGGAAGGGATTGGCGACTCCGGTAGTAATATCGCTGCTCGGACATGACCCGCACCCATCGTAGGCCCATCACTGCCCGTCTTTGATAGCGGTAGTATGTCACCTCAACTGGGGCTGCAGCCTGTAGCAACAGGTGTATGGAGGCTGAGCCTTGCAGCCGATGAGATGCAGCGTGACTGATCGTAAGGGTTTAGGTCTGTGCTTCCAACCCCTGCGTAGGCAAAGATGTACAAGCATCGCTTGTTCCCTTCTCTTCAAGAGTAAACTTTGGGTTGGGTGTGAATGCACAGANGTAGGCAAAGATGTACAAGCATCGCTTGTTCCCTTCTCTTCAAGAGTAAACTTTGGGTTGGGTGTGAATGCACAGAAGATGCCCAACTGGTTGTAGATGAAGCGGGAAACTAAGCCCAGAATAGTAGTATTAAGACTGGCCGCAGTTAACAATTTTTATCATCTCTTGACAAAGAAACACTGTGCCGGTTCCACATTGGAGCTGGAAGGGTGCTATCTAGATGCCAGGCGTCTCGGTTTCTCTCTCATGGTGTTTGTGTAAAGCTGAGGGCTGCGTTCAATCCATGGGCGGATACACGTCAGCTGGGCTATGTTTAAGGTGTGATTAATCCAGTGGCATCTCCTAAACAAATGTGGTTGGTGTGTTTTCACTGTTGTGCATGTGTTTAGCATAGCACATGTACATGTACGGCTTCACATGTATCCATTTTTAAAGTAACTCTGAACATAAGATGATTTTTAATTACAAATTTTTTTGTGCAGTATGTGCCAAGACTTTACCACCTAATACAAAATTTACTTCGCGTAAAAAATTATATCATAGGATTTATGTCCAATTATCACGTTTTCTCTGCCGATTTATTTTTAGAACCAAGAAAAAGTGTTTGCACAAAAGCTCTATGACGAAATTGTTAAGAGTATTAAATTGGAACATTTCTGCACATGACTGAACTTAGATCTAGGATCATATTTGTTCTTGAAGAGACTTTGGAAGGGTCGTACATTACGACGAGTCATTTTTCAGGTCAGCAAGTTTAGTGGCCCGTAAAGTTTTCTGCCTCATCAACACAAGTCTCTTTGCCTCTTGTTGAATTCTTTTGCCACAGTTTTGAGCTATGGATATTTTCAAAGAATTGTCGAACAAATCATTGAAGTATTTCTGAAATTTATTTTCTTGCTGCAGTACATTACATTGCACAGTTTTCTGCATAGCAGTAAAAAAATATTTTTTTAAACTAATTCTTATTGAGCATAAGTTTATTTTTATAACCTTAGGGAAAAAAATAAGAATGTAAACCCAAGAGTTTGGAAAAATATTTTAAAACCTTTATTTAACGTGTTTTGTTGCAATCCAAAATTATTTACGTGAGTGTATTGGCTGGGCTGTCGCATAAGCCTTTTTGAAAGCCCTCCTAAAAGGTCTGATTTCTACCTTTCTTGTTTCTTAATGCCATATGTAAAATTAAAGTTACAAAGGACACATCACTTTTTGTACATGTTTTGCAAAATTGTTAGAAAAATTTTATGCCAGTTCTTAGGCACATAAAGCAAGATGGTAAGTTAAATATGTTCAGTGTAAATTAATTAAACATCTTAAGTTTTAATATAATGTTAAGACTTGGTATTACTTTTTTCCTACAATTCTGCGAGCTTTGCTGGGAACTTGCGACTAAGTTTAAATTAAAATGAAAGTCCACACACACCCTGAGGCGGGGTAACTTAAGAATGAGAGGAAACTGCTAAGTTGGACCGGTTGCCCGACTCACGGGATAGACCTGTTGTCCTGGCATGGTGAGGTGAGACAATATGGGCGTGAAGCAGCAGAATGCAGATGGGGGAGGAAACAGGAGAGCCACGAGAAAACCCCAATACACTCCCCACATGAAAAAATCCCCATCCAAGATGGTTTGCCTACCAGGACCGAGGGTTGAGCTGGGTACCTTAGAAGTGGGAGGCCAGTGATTATCGAGCTTAGCAGACAGTGGTTACCTATGTCACTGAGTGTGCCCATTAAAACTTGGACAGCTAGGAGCAAAGAATTTTTTCAAAGTTTATTTCAAAAGTACTTAACTAACTATTAACCAACTACAGTATACCAGTGAATGAAGGGAGCTTTAAGATATAGTGACAAAATCAACTACTGATACAGTCTATCACTACTGAAAGCTTCATCTTAATTTTGCCCAGCAAACTATTTTTGCAATGGTAAAATCATTATCTAGGCTCACAACATGATTAAATGAACGGTTAGCAGTTATATCGCCACTGATAGTAAACCAACTAATCTTTCTTTAAATTGTGTCCGCGAACAACTGTTATTAAATACATTTGAAGTTTCAGCAAGCATCACTACATCGAAGACTACCGACTAAATTTCTTTTCTTGATTCCTTGGCAACTTCATAAATAGCTGTAAAAACATCAATCTGAATAGCTGTAGAAGTTCTTTGAAACTTTGTTTTGTACAAGTTTTACAGTATGAGTATGAGACAAAACAGTATGAGAAAAAATGCATCACGTTCACTTGCATGAAGATTGAGGAAATGGGTGTGCCGCAACCACTCATTGCTGTATGTGAGTTTCAGTCAATTAGCTTCTTTGTTTGTGTGTAAATGTGTGTGTGCTTTGTTACATCTTGGCCAGTCAAGATTTTTGTTTTTGTGTAATGAACTTTTCTGTAATCAACTCCGTGAAAAAAGTGTGTACAAATGTTTGGTATTGGCCTGAACGTAGCTGAAATGGCACCCCAAAAATTTTTGAGGTGTTTTTCACAGTTGCAACAGTTTTAGTCTATATTTCTTGGTTTAGGATTGGGATGGCTTCAGGTCACTTGATGAATTAGTCTCTAGCTGTGATATTAATAGGTATTTTGATTTCCTCTTTCTGCAACACGTAAGGGGCAGGGAATAGTAACTAAATCATTCTCTCGTGTTGTCAGTGTAGTAATACTGAATGTGAACTTGTCTTGTACTAGTTCTTTATCCATTTCTTCTAGTATACGGTAGTTGCCCGTTCTGTACTATTTGTTTAAGTGTTTGCGGTGAGGTTATTAGCGTTACTTTTGGACTTTAGCTAGGATCTTAGGTCAAACCCACACTCAAATGGTGATCTTTTTTCACGGTCTATTAATATTTTTTTTGCTATTAATGTATTTAGTAGTATTATTAAATTGGTAATTAATATAATTATTATTAATAATATTGTGGTTAGTAAAATTACTTATTCTGAATTATTCAGACTTTTTAGTTGGAAGTTAAATATACTTTTATATTAAATAAGTTAATTTCCTCATCAGTAAATTGAGATATATAAAAATAATCCTACTACATCCACAAAATGTCGGTATCAAGCGGCAGCCTCAAATCCTATGTGATGATGTTTTGAAAAATGAAAATTTAATTGCTGTATTGCACATGCTATTAAAAATGTAGTCCCGATAATTACAAGAAGCCAGTGGAAGCCTGTTGCTATGAAATTCCTTGAGTAGTTTTAAGATTATGTTTTTCGAGGACCAGCATCACAGCTTGAGTACAACATTTCTTTAGGATCATGTTTGAAGTTGACAGCAACCACTAGTAGCCTACTTACAAATTTATGAATTAACCAAATGCTTTACTCATTTTCACCAGCATATTTTATAATTCATCATTATTGGTGTCTGTGTAGTGCCAGTAGAATATTTCTCTATTTATCTACACATATTATAAAACTCGACGTTTGTAACATAACGTGATGTAAAAGTAAATCGGCAATGGGTTAAGTACAGATAAAAAAAATTAGAATCCTCAGATGAACCATCAAACAAATACTGTGTTTATTCTGCATGGTATACACAATCATTTTCATTTTACGCAAGTAACAGGCCCCCTACTCATGGCATAAGTTTTATATCCCCCANTCAACCATCAAACAAATACTGTGGGCATGGTATACACAATCATTTTCATTTTACGCAAGTAACAGGCCCCCTACTCATGGCATAAGTTTTATATCCCCCAGTCTTCCGTATTAAAAATACCAAGATATTTTATGTTGGTTTTTATACGATTGCTTTAATAAACATGCTTTCTTTGTCTCCTGCAACATACGAGCTGTTAAGAAATTATGCTGATATGCAAAACACATTTTATATCTTAAAATGAAAAGAAAAAAAAAGCTCATGCGTATTGATATACAATACAGGATGATTCTAAAATCATGGGACAAACGTTGAGGGGTGGTCGAGCTCACTAAAACAAACCATTATTGTATAGGAATATATGGGCGGAAGTGACGCGTTGAGGCACAAACACAAAAACAACACATTAACGGAAACATAAAATGTTCATTGGCAGCAAACTTAACGAGTGATTCCGTACAGAAAATGTTAANAACACATTAACGGAAACATAAAATGTTCATTGGCAGCAAACTTAACGAGTGATTCCGTACAGAAAATGTTAAAACAGTAGTTGGAAATACATCCACCAACAGTCACGCATGCTTGGCGACCTCTACACATGGCGTGATTGGCTGACAATGGTGGCGTGCGTGAAATACCCGGCGTATTTGAATCTGTTCGCCAATCACTCCACCGACGCTACCAAGCTTGCATTACTGTCGGTGGTAGCAATTTTGAGCAATTATTATAAACATTGCTGTAAAAAGGCATTTAGCGGCGACGTAAATAAACAATGTGTCTTTTTTATATTTTCAAAATATATGTTAAATATACGTGTTATTTTTGTGTTTGTGCCTCAACACGTCACTTCCGCCCATATATTCAATAATAGTTTGGTTTAGTGAGCTCTACCACCCCTCAATGTTTGTCCCATGATTTTAGAATCATCCTATATGCATTAGTCACTTAAAAAAAGTTAATTTATAATTCTGATACTTTACTTAATAAAGAGCAGTACTGTTCCCTTGATGCAACGTTTTTCCGACATATTTGTAGCCAAATTGCTTTTCTTTCGGCATTTTTCGTCTAAAGGTAGCCGGTGAAACAACACGCCCCTTTCCGCTCAGGTATTACACCCATAAGCAAAACTCTGTATAGTTATCAATTTTAAAGCGCAAGATGTATTTTTCCCATTCGTGTGGATCAGCCTGAATAGGCACACAAGATATGCGTAGGTAAGTATCAGGCACGAGGGGAGCGTGACCTGGCCTTCATCTTTGGGACAACTCAACAAGCATCGTCACCAAGGGAACAGCGTACGGACGACCACACGGCCCTGAGATCACCAGCATCACCATCCCGACACCGCCTGTCGGTGGTGTCCGGCGCTTAAGTCGAGGGTTACCTTCACCTTAGATTAATTCCCATCTTTTGGTTACCGCCCCCTTCAAAACCAGTATGCACCCATTCCAGAGTGTTATAGAGGTTTATATTGGTTTTTATGTTATTTTGTTGTCCTCTGTTATATTCTAGTGGTTTTCATCGGCTTCTGTTGTATTCTAGTACTTTAGATTGATTTCTGTTGTGTTTTGTTGGTTTCTATTGTGCTCTAGCTTTGTAGGTTTCTGTTCCATTNCTAGTACTTTAGATTGATTTCTGTTGTGTTTTGTTGGTTTCTATTGTGCTCTAGCTTTGTAGGTTTCTGTTCCATTATATTGGTTTCCATCACGTTCTGGTTTGCTTGGTTGGTTCATGTTGTGTTGCGACTCTAGCGCCTCGTCGCGCGAGATATTTCCCTCGCCTCCAACTCCGGCGTGGTGGTACGCTCTATGCTCGGCTCGGGTCCCCTCCTTTTCCTCCCCTATTCTACCTTCCTTGCTTTTCCCTCCCCCTTCGTGCGACANCTAGTACTTTAGATTGATTTCTGTTGTGTTTTGTTGGTTTCTATTGTGCTCTAGCTTTGTAGGTTTCTGTTCCATTCTATTGGTTTCCATCACGTTCTGGTTTGCTTGGTTGGTTCATGTTGTGTTGCGACTCTAGCGCCTCGTCGCGCGAGATATTTCCCTCGCCTCCAACTCCGGCGTGGTGGTACGCTATATGCTCGGCTCGGGTCCCCTCCTTTTCCTCCCCTATTCTACCTTCCTTGCTTTTCCCTCCCCCTTCGTGCGACACAAGTTTTTGTTTGGGGCTTCATAGTTTACTTAAGTTGTTGCACGGCTCCTCTTATTCTTCGCCCCACGGACGTCTGAAGCGTGTCACCTGCAGAGAACTGCGGGATGGATCAGCCGCCGCGCCTTGTCGTCCAACAGGACGTAGCCGTCGTCAGGTTGATAACTTCATTCTACTTGTTGGCTCCAGCCGCTGAGCGATGGGGCGTTAAAACGGCGAGTCGTGGAGAACGATCACTGTGTTTATGGGCTGTTTTTATTTTTTTAATGTTTTTGTATTTTCTGTGGCATAGTTGTGTTTGTCTTGGATAATCAGTATTACTTTTTTTTCTCTCTTCTAAATTGTGGTTTTGGCTGCCAGTCTAAATCTTGTTTCGGACTAACTAAAACGTCGTGTTGCTGTATTTCCCGTGTTTTAACGTGTAGTGTTGTCCCCTTGTTTGGCTGCCTAAGCCTTAATCTTTTTTTATAGTCAGTCGTTTAAAAGACTCTGTCGTTAGGTTTTTTTCATACGTTTTAAATGTGGTTAGTTTTGAAATGTTTTTATTCGGTAGGAGCTTTGCTAGGTCGTCTATGAATGCCTCCGCCGAAAGTAATGTTTTCAATGGTAATTTTTAAATTTAAAATGTGCACTTAAGGAAAAAGAAACAGAGTTTGAACATTGTAATTGTATAAATCTAGTTCCTTTGAACGTTGTAATTCAGATTTATTTCCTTTTCACGCAATTGTTAATATTGAAGAAATTACTAATAATGGATTATCTCGACGTAGTGTTTTTTTTTGGATGTGATACAAATTTTAATAGATTGTTCAAGGGCAGTATTTCGAAGTTATTGTATGTTTATTAATATATATAAATTTGTTTTCCGGCACAAATCATTTCTGCGCAACTCTGCTATATTTTGTCTCTTATCTGCTTCGTCGTTTTGTTGAATGAAATTGCTGAGGTCGGATTTATATACGCACTCGAAAACGAAGCATTGCTTGCTCTGTTGGGGTACCTCGAGTTTGAAGCCGACGGTTCGATGCCCGTCGTCGAGCCGCGCCGAGCTGTGGTGGACTTGTGGCGTCAAGTATGTGCAATGGCGCAACCCTTCCAGCGCGTGTTCCCGGTGAGTGTCACCAACGGTCCGCCTAAAGCAGACAAATCATTTCTACCAGCCCTGCAGCACCTCACTCCTGTGACATCCTTTGAACCCGTCAGTGTTTTGCACTTTTTTTCTTATCGCAGTGACAAATTTGCTAGTTTGTTTAAATTCCGAGAGCAGCATTTCGAAAGCAATAGCCCATTAAGTGCTAGGGATTCATACTGCAATTACCCCGTAAAGAAATCACGTCGTTGGAAGGAGGTGCCTTTGCAGGCTTCAAGCATAGGGTTATCGAGGCNTCCCTCGAGTTAAAACGTAACTGTGAACGTGATTACATTTATAAATATCAAAGACGGGGAGAGCCGATGTATGAATTCGTGGATTCTATGAGCACTTTCCACGACGCATCGTGTTTGCATACGAGCGAGCGTGAACTGGTTAGTGTGATTGTAAACAACTTTGCTCCGTACTTGAACGCGCAATGCACATTGGTCTCTGTTCCCCGTAATTCTCGTGAGCTACGCCAGTTGGCTGTAGAAGTGCAAGGCCGTCTTGTCGCCGCTAGAGAATGCCGCGCGTGTTTTCCACCTGCCGGTCGCGGCGGCAACTCGGCGTCGTCCGGCCAAGTTTCTCCATATACAAACTGTCGAATAGCGTGGCACAGCAATTGTGCCGTCCAGGGACACACAGCAAGAGATTGTCAGCATGACAGGCGAGCTCGGGCACCTGCGTAGGACATGTCCCGAGGCGGGAAACGAAGTTCGACTAGAGCTAGACGTGAGTTTTCCAGTCGGGCAAAAAGTAAAGACCCCACGCTCAATTAGGAAGTGTACGGTGTTAATCACCTGTGGAGAAAATAATTTTTCCGTCTTTAGTTGACGCTGGGGCTACACATTGTGTTTCGAGCAACACATTTTTGTAACAGCTGTTGGAACTGAATATCGTTTCCAAAGGACGTGTCATGTGTGTGATCGAGAAGTGTTTGTGTTTGGCTGATGATGGCGACGTTATTAGGAGCAACTTACTTGTGCCCTTGCATTTTAAGATCGGCAGGTTTTCCTGGACGTTTCCCTTCAGGTCTTCGAGTTTTTAGGGAAGACTAGGACGTCGGTAAATCTGAAGGAATTCTACTTATCCTTTGGTTTTGCTCCGAAAGTCCGGATTGGTCTCCAAGGCGACGCCGCGGAATTGTCGTGACCTTTGTTTGATGGCACCGATAGCTCTTCTGAATGTTTTCAAAATTAGCTCGACCAGTTGAGGAAAGAGTTAAGTGGCGTCATCTCCCAGAGAATTGGGAAATGCTATGTACTTCCGTAGAAGTTCTCCCTGACTGATGATATTCCGGTGCGCGACCGACATTTTAA
>NQII01002489.1:430864-442531 GCA_002778355.1 Clitarchus hookeri | reverse complement strand
AGAAGCACGTTTTTAGGGAAATGATAGATAAATTGCTGGATGCCGGCGTTATTTCCCGTCGACGTTTGATTATTGTTCACCCGGTTTTCTGGTGCGCAAGAGAGATAGCGACAAGTGTCGTTTGGTGGTGAATCACTCACTGGTGAATAAGAACATTCACAAAGACCCTTTCCCGTTGTCCACTATCGATTGTGCCCTTCAGTACCTGGGTAAAGCCCGCGTGTTTTCCGTCTTAGATCTTAATAATAGTTTTCACCACTGTTTGTTGGACCCTTCTTGCAGGAAATACACTGCCTTTAGTACCGTGGAACTAGTTTGAGTTCACGCGCATTTACATGGGCTATAATTTTGGCGGTCAAGCCTTGTCCCGGGTACTGTACCATGTTTTGTCAGAATTAAAATTTAATTACATTGATGTCATCGTGTACAGTGATGATCTATAATCCCATCGGTCCCATTTGCGTCAGATGTTTCTTAAGACGCGGGGAGTAGGGTTGACAGTAAATCCGGATAAGGTCACCTTGAAATCTGATAAGGTATAGTTTTTGGGTTATCTGCTTTGTGAATGTCGACTGATGATTGGCCCTGATCGTGTGGCCCCGATATTTAATTTCCCTCGCCCTAAGACCCTGAAGGGAGTTCAAAAGTTTTTAGGTATATTGGGCTATTACTCCCGCTCCATCGAGCACTTCCCAGAATTGGCGACACCCTTGAACCTTTTTGAAAAAGAAGGAAGTTGAGTTCCAGTGGGGTCAGTACAGGAGTCGACCTTTTCTATGTTGAAGCGGAAGTTGTCTTCTCCACCAGTACTACATCTACCGGAATTTTCCCGCCGTTTTGTCGTGCAGATCGATGCGTCGTCACTAGCTTTAGGAGTCAGCGGACTGAATAAGACTACGCCAGCCGTAGTCTTATCGAGGCGGAACGCAAGCTAGGTATCTATGAAAAGGAAACATTGGCTTGCATTTATGGACTGGAGAAGTTAGCGCCATATATAGAGCATGAGGAATGCAACCTGTATACGGATAATCAAGCGCTAAGCTGGGTTTTGAATCACCCTCAACAGTTGGGTAAGTTAGATCGTTGGGTTTTGCGCTTGTCACGTTTCCGTTTTAAGGTACATACATCATGTCCGTGGCTCCGAAAATCTGGTAGCTGACGCCCTTTCTAGAATGTATGATCCGGCAGACTTGGATACGGAAAATGTTTGGGAGACTGAGGCTTCTCCTAACCTTATACAGGAGTTCCCTGAAGTCTGTTATATTACGCCAAGCTCAGGTGAATGATGCCTTCTGTAGCCAGGTTAAGATGGATCTGAGTGGTGGTGCGGCACTTCCCTATGTAGTGGAAGAAGATATTCTGTATTTCACCGGGGGAAATAGACGTACTCGCAATATAATCGTTCCGGAATTGAGGCTTTTTTTTTTTTTATCTTATTTCCATGATGCAGTGTTTGGCAGACAGTTTGGCGTCATTAAGACCTTTAGTAAGATTGCGGTGCATTTCGCCTGGCCTAGTTTAAGGGGTGACGTTGGGATTTTGTACGTTCCTGCGATAAGTGCTAAAAATGTATCAGGCTTAGCGCACCAACGTCGGGCAGGGGGTGACATATACCTCAAGTTCCTTGGAGCATTGTACGGCTTGATATTTTTGAATGCTTGGTTATATCTAAAAAGGGCAATATATGCATTTTAATCTTGTCGGATACTTTTACTAAATTTGTAATTTTATTGCCTCTTCGTAATATGAAGGCCTCTCCAATAGTTAAAATGCTTACTGATTAGGTGTGTAAAGTGTTAAGTGCTCCTATTGAGATTGTTACAGATAATGGCAAGTACTTTACTTCTAACATTTTTAAGAATATGTGAGTAGCTAGATAATGGGGGTTTAAAGACAGCATCATGACAGGGAGCCCGGGAGCCAGAAGCTTGATATGAAAAAGTAAATACCATGATCTTGCATTCCACTTCGACGGCGGCCATCTTGGCAGCCAGTACTAAAACTACCTGCTATTGCATTCCATTGCTGTGGTGGCCATTTTGTTTCCAAAATTTTCCAATTTTTTTCTTCAAAAATTGATAATTTTTTTAATTTTCAAAAAATTAAAAAAAAAAATTCAAAAGTTTCAAATATTTCATAAGTTAAAAATGTATTAAATATTTAAAAAGTTAAATTTATTTTTAATATTTCAAAAGTTCCAAAAAAATCTATTCTCAAACATTCCATTGCGGCCATTTTTGTTTTTCCTACATAGCCTCAGGCTGCGTGTCTCTAAGACAACGCCCAGTTGTTATGAAATACCCTCACGTTTGTCCCAAGACAGACCCACCACGCCGCCATGACATAGCCTCGGGCTACGGGACTTTTCGAGTTTTTATGGCATTTCGATGGGGGCCACAGTGACGCAACGGATAGAGCGAATGTTAAAACTTCACACTCTCGCATTCAATTTCGACAGGGTGCCGCGGTGATGCAGCGGATGGATGGCATGTTAAACTTCACGCTCTTGCATTCCAGTTTTACAGGGTGCCGTGGTGATGCAATGGAAAGATAACATGTTAAACTTCACGTTCTCGCATTCCATTTCGACGGGGTGCCGCAGTGATGCAGCGGATAGATGGCATGTTAAACTTCACGCTCTTGCATTCCAGTTTTACAGGGTGCCATGGTGGTGCAATGGAAAGATAACATGTTAAACTTCACGTTCTCGCATTCCATTTCGACGGGGTGCCGCAGTGATGCAGCGGATAGATGGCATGTTAAACTTCACGCTCTTGCATTCCAGTTTTACAGGGTGCCATGGTGGTGCAATGGAAAGATAACATGTTAAACTTCACGTTCTCGCATTCCATTTCGACGGGGTGCCGCGGTGATGCAGCGGATAGATGGCATGTTAAACTTCACACTCTTGCATTCCAGTTTTACAGGGTGCCGTGGTGATGCAACGGAAAAATAACATGTTAAACTTCACGTTCTCGCATTCCATTTCGACGGGGTGCCGCAGTGATGCAGCAGATAGATGGCATGTTAAACTTCACGCTCTTGCATTCCATTTTGACGGGGTGCCGCGGTGATGCAGCGGATATATGATATGTTAAACTTCATGCTCTTGCATTCCATTTTGATGGAGTGACACAGTGGATAGACATAGCCTTAGGCGGCTCCCAACAGAGTCGCCCGCCACAACGCCATGACATAGCCTCGGGCAGACGTGTCCCTACAGCAACGCCCGCCATGTTGCCATGACATAGTCTTGTGCTATGGGACTTTGCGAGTTTTTGTAGCATTTCGACGGGGTGCGGTGGAAACCAGCATCATCACCCATAACCCCAGGCAATGCGTGATTTTGGGAAATATGTTACAAATATTGTTATGACTAAGGCATTGACAGCGTCTTCGAGAAGTTCTGTTTTCGTAAAAACGTTGGCCAATGTGGAAAGTAGTTTTTCAAAATACATGTTTAAATATAAATATTTCATATTCCATTATAGCCGCAGGCCCTGACCAGCGCCCTCGAGAGAGATAAATGTCTGTTTCGTAAAAATGTGAGAACACACACACACTCAACATATAGGGTTGGGACAGCGCTGGAAAAGTAATTCAAAAAACTTTTTTAAATAATAAATGTTTCCGTTACAGTCCCAGGCCTCTGCCATGAAAACAACGTGGGGTACCGACTCGCCGAGAGAAATACGGTTTTTATTTACAGCGTGGCTTGAGCGATGGAAATTTATATTTTAAGTAATAGTATTTTTTTTTTTGCTACACCCAGCCCGACGTGAGTTTAGGAAATATTAAAAATAATATGTAAAGTAGTATAATTATTAATTTTGCAACAGCCCAGCTGTATGCGACACCTCCTCCCGAGAAATACGATTTATGTATGCTGTACGCTCACTACGTCAGTCAGTACGCAAAAAAAAAAAAATTCATGCACACACTTTCATACACCAGACCTCGTCCGTTGTCAGTCTTGTTTCCCCGGCGCTTAACAACATACTGATATACTGCTTAGAAAGTCGTTTTTACACACACCCCAGCCGGTGAGAGTTTCGGAAATAGTTAAACTATTTAAAGTATTATTATTAATTGTTTGCTACAGCCAGACGGTGCGGGGCTTCGACGACTCCTCCGAGAAATTCGTTTATACATATGCTGAAATGACCCCTCATTATGCGACTCCTTTTTTCGGCGATGGGAGACTGAGTGATTTTACCTAACATGCTGCGAGAGGCTCTCGTCTCTGATTAGCTACGCAAGGCTAAGGATATCAACATTTACCAGCTAGTAGCATTCATCATGGCTGAAGAATGTTCGCATTCATTGCCCTCCTACCATGTAGGATTTCACAACGTATAAGCATGGCAGGTTGAAAGTTCGGATACACAGCACACCCTCGACAGTGAAAAAAAAGTATCAGAATCATTTAAGCCCTATAAGCATAGGTGCTCGTAATTTCCGAACTGTTTAACATACTGGTGACAAATTCATAATATATATATATCGTTCCTGACAACACAAACCATCATAGAGTTATTTGTGTCTTATATGTATAAAAATTATCACAGACTCATTTAAGCCCTATAAGCATACGTGCACATAAGTTCCGTATCGTATAAGATACATTCGGCAACTTCATAACATAGACATCACTCCCTTCATCTCGAAATGGTTATGTCTTCCCAAATTCTATAAAAATTTAAGTCCTTCCTACTAGATATGCATCACGCCCTTGCATGGCAAGCAGAGAGGGTTATCTCAGTGTCTTCCCAAATTCTATTATCATTTAAGTCCTTCCTACTAGATAATATACATAGAGTGCTTGAATTCCAATTTGGGAGGGTTATCTCAGAATTTTCCAAATTCAATTATAATTTAATTCTGTCCTACTAAACCGTATACTTCTTGCTTTTGCATTCCAAGCGAGAGGTTGTCTCAGACATCGCACATTTAAATTCCAAGCCGGGAGGATTATCTCAAAGTTTTCCCAAATTAGTTTATCATTTAAGTCCTTCCTACTAGATGATATAAAACACACGCCTGTATTCCAAGCCAGGAGGGTTATCTCACAGTCTTCCCAGCCATACACAATGATAAAGCATTACAGGCAATGCACACTACTATGAAAACAATGGCGGGAACAGTCACGACACACTGTAACATATCATTTCCATATGCCTACAATGCAAAGTGACATATAAAGCATAAATGTAAGCAATCGCTGTTAAAAAGTGAGAACACCACTGCACATAAAGGAACCTAAAATGTTACACGAGGCTCTCGCCAGCCTCATCATAAAGGGCACTCTCTCACACAACGATAAAGAAGCCTAACATGTCTCGAAAGTGTCTCACCACTAACAAAGCTGACATAAAGGTCACCACCACACATAATGATAAAGCGCTCTAACATGTTACGCAAGACTCTCATAACTGGCGAAACGAGCAGCCTATCATAAATGACGTCACCATACACAAGGATAAAGGAAACTAAAATGCTATTCGAGGCTCGCGAAAGTGTTTCATAATCGGTGACCTAACATAAAGGACAATGACAAAGGAGCCTAACATGGTACACGAGGCTTTTGAAAGTGTTTCGGCACTAGTGAAGCTGGTAGCCTATCATAAACCACCAGTCGTTCACTGAGGAAAGCCGAGTCACGCAATACAAATTGGCATGTGTACAGTATATAAGCGAGCGTCACGTAAAATGAAGATCATTCCGTTGTCGAGCGCTGTTGTGAAAAGCAGTCTTTTACTACAATATGAAGACAGAATCAATGGATGAAGACTCATCATCGCAAACATCGACATCAACAGCAAGGTATATTGAAGAGCTACTACACGCATTATGATGTCATCATAACTACTACAATCGTGCACCCTGCTGTAATACGAGGACGGAACCAATAGCTGAAGAATTACAGTCTTAAACCTGGCCAACAGCAAGGGGTCCTGAAGAGTCGATGCAAGCGATACGCCATCAATGTAACTACTGTGGAAACACTTTTAACACAAGTTGTAGTTCACGTTGGCATGAAAGTTGCCATTGCATGTTCAGCCCGGCATACAAAATGTTCCACTGTGATACCTGTGATGCCACGTTTACCCGAAGTGATAGTGTGTATAGACGTAACAATACATGCAAAGGCTATGTTCGTTGTTCATCAGGAAGCGAGTGCAAGTATTGCGGCAAGACATTCAGGAAGCGCAGCTGGGACAAACGACATGAAGATAGCAACTGCAAATTTTCTACAGTCCACAAGGCATACCCATGTGATAGCTGCTGTGCAGTATATTCGAATAAGAGCCACTTGAATGTTCACAGAAGATATTGTTCTTCTAAATCAGTCAGTATAAAGGTTTCGCTCGAATGAAAACTATGTCGAGCATGTATCAAATATGATTATGTATTTATATTATGTCATGTTTGTAAGTAAAGGTAAAAGTATGTAAATTATTTCGTTGTTATTCATTTATCTTAACCCTTGTCAATATTAAGTTCACCTCCACCACTGTGAAAAAACCAGATTTTGCCAAAGTTGGAAATATAATTAATAGTTTATTTGTATTTTATCATATCTAAAACTCTTCCATATATGTAAACAAAATTCAGGAATGATAACTTACAACAAACTGACATATGCAAAAAAGCAAGATATATACAAATGTAATACATACATATAGCACATAGTCCTGGTAACTGTAAAAAAATATTTATATATTGATATAAATTATCACCATCAGTCCTACACAAGGACGACAGCTCGAGTCATCGCTAACACGGCTAGCTCTTAACAACCAGACATAGAATGAAAAAAATGAACGATGCTATACAATACCAGACTGTTCTGGACAGTACAACAGAATGGCAAATAACTTCCTTACAAACCAACTGAAACGGTCCAATACATTCAGTGTACAACACTAGCAACAGAACGCGACTGTTGTCCTATACTGAGGAATATGTGAGACAGCTCAGATGGTTGGGTGATGATGCAAGCCTCGTGCAGGTCTTGTCAAGTTTAACGAATAACACTAGCCAACAGTGTGTTGTGTAAGGCTCCAAGGTCACACAGCCCCTGCTAGGCACACGATAGCCTTCAGCTGGCATGACTGAATTCCGACGTGCAGAACACTTACCTATGCGTATAAACATAGATTAGAACCTAGTACACTGACTCAGAGATATCTAACAACTTACTATCGTGGAAGAACATTCATGCAGACATGTATCGTGAGCCTTTTGTGAAGATGGATAATTTACAACAAACTGAAATATGTAAAAAGCCGAAAAAATATATACGGGTGAGTTGTATGACGAATGTGCGAGTACCCCATGAATACTAAAGACAATGAGCAGTCAATATGAAATAATCTAAAATATTATTATATATGAATGGCTGTAAGGACCAGCCGTCAAATAGGGAGAGTATATTAACGGGTGGCGAGCACATAGGATAGGAATTGCGCTGTATTCACAACATGAGAATTAACCCCCGGGAAGTCCCGCTGTATAAGAATACGCAGGGATAAACCACAGCAAGAGAAAACAGGGAAAGTCCAGACAATTAGCTGATATAAGCCATCTACGAAGGAAACAGGGTAACCCCCACTGAGATTAGTGCAGACACAGCTGCCAGGAATCCCCGAGACGCTTGCCGCAGCCCTCCCTCCACCACTAGTTTGAGCGCGCGATCTGCTGCTGTGACACGGAATCCTATACAAAAAATGTGCGAGTTACATGAGGGAAGTCCCTAGTTCTCTCAACACAAACTACTGACAGCCAATATGAATATATCGGGAGACGGGTTAAATTCGGGAGCAGCCAAGGTTCGTGGTCAGTCAGTCAGTGATCGTCGGGCAGTTGTCATCGGCAGTCGTGAGCGAGACAGAGAAGGCAGTTAGGCGAGAGGCAGTCGTATCAATGGGCCAGAGTTCGGGACCAGCCCAGGCAGTTAGTTGCATCAGTTGTTCACAGTCAATTGTTCGGGAGCAATTATCGCCAGCCGAGACGGGAGTTGTTCGGCGGTACAGCCACTAGATGAGATAGATGCAACCGAAACGGAAGAAGCCGAAACGGGAGTAAACAGTCGTATGACGAGAACAGTGCCAAGAATATGGGTAAATTTCCAGAAACGAGTGGTAGCCCCAGTCCGAGTGGCGCCCGAAACTTCATGTGTATATTCCCGAGACAAACCCAGTAAAAGAACCGAGAACTTACGAGTTCATTTCCGAAAACGTAGTGGCAGTTTCCGCGGTTAGGAATGCAGGCAGAAACACGATAGCCAGAAGCAGGACGAGCAGGAACGCCAGCCGGGATCTCAGGGAAAGTACAAGTCACGGGAGAACCCTAATCCCGGACTTCAGAGGGAGACCGTCAAAGCCGCAGGAAAAAGCCAACTTCGTACAGCACGCCAATGAGAGCCAGTCCGAGGGCCTGAACCAGGGCTACCCAACTCACCATGCCTCAGCTACCATTGAAGACCACTCACCAAAAGCCGCAGTCACAGATAAGTAGAGAAACGTCTCCCTTCAACAACCTTCCCCGACGCATAGTATTCAGCCCACCAGCCCTTCAGGCAAACGACTTGCAGGGGTCTCAGTCTCGCCAGTGTGTGCAATAACTATGTGACCTCCTGATCAATAAAATCCTGGTGTGTTAAATAACGGAGAATACTAGTATTTGTTTACCCTTAAAGCAACAATCACAGGTGTCATTAGTCTGCACCTAAATAATTTAACTATATGAACTACTAGTAACCACTCTGTATAACTCAGGTGACCGAGTAGCGACAATATAAATGGGGATATGTTGTGGCACGGTACGAGTACAGTCCAAGACCTTTGACTGAATGTAGCCAGCATCGACGAGAACTCTGACTTTGAGACACTGGTCCCCGGGGCACAGGTTTTGGAGTGGAGGTTGCGACGTTAGCGCCTCTCGGGCGAGATATTTCCTTCGCCTCAAACTCCGGTGCGGTGGTATGCTCAATGCTCGTCTCGGGTCCCCTCCCCAGTTCTCCTTCCTTCATTTCCCCTCCTCATTCGTGCGACACAATTTATTGTTTGGGGCTTGATAGTTTACTTAAGTTGTTGCACGGCTCCTCTTATTCTTCGCCCCACCGACGTCTGAAGCGTGTCACCTGCAGAGAACTGCGGGATGGGTCAGCCGCCGCGCCTTGTCGTCCAGCAGGACGTGGCTGTCGTCAGGTTGATAACTTAATTCTACTTGTTCGCTCGAGCCGCTGAGCGACGGGGCGTTAAAACGGTGAGTCGTGGAGAACGATCACTGTGTTTATGGGCTGTTTTTTTTTAATGTTTTTGTATTTTCTGTGGCATAGTTGTGTTTGTCTTGGATAAGCAGTATTACTTTTTTTTCTCTCTTCTAAATTGTGGTTTTGGCTGCCAGTCTAAATTTTGTTTTGGACTAACTAAAACGTCGTGTTACTGTATTTCCCGTGTTTTAACGTGTAGTTTTGTCCCCTTTTTTGGCTGCCTAAGCCTTAATCTTTTTTATATTCAGTCATTTCCACGACTAAGTGAAGTAGTGTATGCCAAGTAAAAAAAAAAAATTTATGGGAACAGTTTTGTTTTGTGGATAACAGCACTGAAAATGAATAAAGCCACAATGTTTTAAAAATTTGTTGTGCAATGAAGAGTGGGGAAAACAGTAAGGAGTACTTTTGGTATTTGCATGATGATAATTGTTAATTAAACGTTCAGCGTGTACCCAGTGACAACACAAAATATTAATGGAAAAGTTTTGGTTTGGAGTGGTTAGTGGAAAATAACTTGCACATGATTTAAAAAAAATACTTAGGTCTTCAATAGTTAAACAAGTTATTGAAAAATCTTAATTACAAATGTTTTATTAAATAATGTGGACGATGTGTCCATAAATAAGTTTGTACATATCACCTTACCAAAATAATTTTAAGTAATTCACATGAATAACAGTTAGTTTTGTTTTCAAAATTTGTAACTGGTTATGCTTTTTTAACTAATTATGATTCATATGGCGAGAGTCATACGACAGTTTCTGTGTTACTAAGTTCATTTTAAGCTACTTTTCAAACGGAAACATTGGCATTAGTGAGTAAATGAAAGAACAGAATGAATATTTTCAATTAACTTTTTGGAGATGCTATTATCGACTGTATTACGACTGCGGTGAGAAACACCCACACATGACACTGTTAAGCAAATTTTTTGGTAGATATTCTGTACATCAAACTGATTCTAAACATATCTAAAATAAAATACATGCACACGCTATTTGCATATGACATACTCACTCACTTAAGAATCACCCAGGATTCAAGTCCAGGATCAACCTTGTACTGTAAGCTGGCTTTTTAGCTAACAATGACGTAGGTATCACAAGAAAATTTACTGATGTTGATATGTGTTTTAAAATGTTTTTCATTCACTTTGTTTAAAAACACAATTTTACTTCGAGCGTACTACAGGTAAGTAAGTGATCATAGTTTGTTACTGATTTAAAATAAAAAAGTGGGCGCGTGTACGTTAGAAGTTATACTTCTTTGGCGTGACTAAAATAAAATTTTGTTACATATGCTTATTAATTAACTGATTTTCTGTTCGGTTTTAAATATAAACATGTGCGGTTTTGTGTACCTTGCGTTTGTATATGGCTAGACGATACGCGCATGCGCGTTGGGTCATACTCCTACCACGTCCGCTGTCGAATTTCGTTACACTGTGCGCGCGCAACTTCCGTTGCACACTAAACTTTTACCCTCGACGCACCAAAAGAATTATAACTTCAAAAATAAATATTCCCTGCATTTCTTTTAAATGTTTTATAAATGCCTCATGAACTGTAGACACATTTTAAACTGTGTTATTATGTTGCATTCTATGAGCACGTGTATAAATGAGTTAAGTTAATACTGAATGTTTATAAATATTGTTAATGTAGCGTCCTCGACACGAGAGCAGAGCTCGGGGTGGAGGTCACAGCCTGGTGCAGACGGTGGGCTTGCAGCCCTGGTAGCGGTAGTGCTTGCCCTCCAGCTCGGCCAGCCGCTCTGGCGAGGCCGTCTCCGCCTTCTTGATGGACATCCGCAGTAGCCAGTTGTGGAAGGCGTGCGATCCCGGCAGCCGCAGAACGAAGCACATGACGAACCACATGACGTGGAACATGAAGCGCTGCCAGAGCGTCATGGCGGCCCACAGCAGCGGCGACTCGGCGTCCAGCAGCCTCGTCAGGTAGTAGAGAGACGTCTCGAAGGAGAGTCCGGGCACGTAGTAGCTGACGCCCTCCACCATGCAGCGCGACATGTGCTCCCAGTCGGCCGTGACGTGGCGCAGGTTGGGGCGCGCGCACTCCCGGAGGATGTACTCGGAGCGGCGACGTACCTCCGCCAGCGACCCCGCGCACAGGTTGTAGCGGTCGTCGATCCCCAGCAGGTGGCCGTAGGTGCGCCACAGGTGCACGAAGCCCTCCAGGTCCGCGTCGCTGGCGCCGGCCGCGCCGAACCTCCCCGGGTAGGCGAGCATCAGCCCGACGAAGCCGAACTGCGTGAACGCCATGTCCGCCTGGTTGACGAAGAGCCGACGGTCGCGCGGCCTGCTGTAGACGAGGCTGGCGGCGCCGAAGGGGCACGACGACCGGAAGTCGGAGAGCAGCGTGCTCCAGAGG
>NQII01002489.1:397309-407399 GCA_002778355.1 Clitarchus hookeri | reverse complement strand
ATATATATATATATATATATATATATATATATATATATTAACGGGCACAATATCTGCCATGCGCCCGGTAAAATTGGCAACAACGGAGGGAAAGCAGTTCCATGCCTTATCGTTGAATTAGAAGAGTAAGGAAAATATTTGTTGACACCGAAATTATTTCATTTTCATTCTGTTATTTTTATTTTTTTAATGCTTTTAGATGCAAGAACTAACAAATTTGTAAAACATTAACGTTTCTTACAACTTCACATTTTTACGTGATCGACGCATGAATAAAGTAATTAGGCCGATGTCAATGTTAAATGTACATATGGCGGAGTGATACAATGTAATCCGAGAAGTAGATCGTAAGCATGTTTTTCACACGTGCTCAGTTTACCGTGAACAGCCTCTAGAGAAAAAATTCCGTGAAAATATGGAAAAGTAGTTAGAAATTATGCAATAAAACCTTCGTAAAATTACATACACTTCGTAGTTTTTTAATAACTGATTCTTCGACAATCTCACAAAACTTTCCGCAAATTCAGGGAAATTCTCCGTAAATTTACTACTACCTAGGATTTTGTGTTTTTCCATCTCATAAAAAACCTAAAACCCCTCCAAAAATGTTTACGAGAATGTGCCTTAACTCGAGCAACCTAGTCGTTACACTTACATGTTTAATCAACAGTCACTACACTTACTGTAGTTTCGCGTACAGTTAGGAAAAACGACACCTGCTATCCCTTGCTCTTTTCAATACTTCTGCTTAATTGTTTGTTTTTGGCACTTTTTTTTTTGTGGCGAGGGCATATTTAAGATACTTTAGTTGTGTAACTAAATAACTGTTTGAGGTGTATCTGTGCATTTTATCTGCTCTTCAGTTTTATCAACAGCCAGCATGGATTTGTACTGTTTTTCCAGTAGTTTAGAGGGGTTAAATTTTGGTCAGTCACATCACATTCTGAATATATAATTGCATACATGTATTTCAAATGTGCATACCAAAAATAAACTTTAAACATTTTTAATTCACCAAATAAGCACCTTTAGATTCATATTTTATGTGAAATATTTATGTTGGAATTGCTAGTTGTATCATGTAACATAGCAATCGCATTCGATAGGTAGGTTGCTGTATTTCAGACTATTGTTGAATAAATATCTAACGATTACGAACTTTTTATTTTCATTAGACAATTTCTTTGGTTTGTTGTTATTCTTCCTATGTCAACTTTGGAATTTCTGTAGACGGTGTGTAACGCCTTAATAATCCTGCGCGATAAAGAAATATTTTTTTATCGCCGCTATAAAACAGCAAATAAGAATATTTAAACGCCATACCACATATTCTACACTCAATTTTAATAAAAGCCGAATTTTAATGCCAACCGTAACATTTTTCAAGCAATTTAATATGATTGGTATGATTGACGTACTTAATGAGTGACACAACAGAGACGAGACTGCCAATTCGTTTCATGGTGTTTTTGGAATAATCTCCAGTCTGGAATTGAAAATGTCAGAAAAGCAGCCTAGTAATAAAGAAAGAAAAGCACTTTCCCATTTCTATTTAAAATGCACTTCATTAAATTTTTAAAGTTATCCAGTTGTTTAAATAGTCGGTAAAGACAGACCGACCCCGTGGAGTCACCAAGACTTCCAATATACGATTTCGATCGTACGCACGTCATTTCTGTCGTATATGTTATTCCTTCTCCCGCCGTGCAATGTAAACTCGCGGGGAAAGAAACGTTCATTACAAATAAGCGAAGTTCTACTGTCGTAAAGACTGTGGCGTTTCTGCAGAATGAAACCTATGCGGAAGAAAAGCTTGGTTTAAAAACGTGAGCATGAGGTTGGTAATGAATTTAAAAAGTTTTTGTTCCGCGCTTTGCGTCATACTTCTCTGTCGGTTATAGAGCTGCCAAGGCCATGCGATTAATTCTTTCGACAGAGGGATCAACTGATTGCTTCGCATGACACNTCGCCAGAGGGATCAACTGATTGCTTCGCATGACACGCATGACTTGGTATCGTCTTAAAAAAAAAAAACGAGCTGGTAAACAACAAAGGGGAAAGGGTGAATGTCACGTTGAGACACTCAGTTTTTTTTTTCATTAAGTGTTTGCGTAACTACGCCTTCATGCTCACGTAATGAACACGGACGCGAGTGGAGTCGACCGCGAACTTGCTTGCAAAGAGATAATTCAGCAGCGCATTGTTTAGTGTCACGTTTATCGACAACGAATTGTTTGCTGTTGTGAGAAGACCTGCGCAGAGGCGGGCGTTGGATCACGTGGAATTTAACTTCGGTAATCTTAACTTAAATTCAATGAAATACCTCACTTCAGTTTCTTAGATTACTAGCAACTGTATGACAGTAAAATGCGGCTACCTCTGACACTGACCGGGTGAGGTAGTGCAGTGGTGACACGCCGGAGTCTCATTCGGGAGGACCCGGGTTCAACTCCCTGTGCATCCATCCTGGTTTCGATTTTTCCGTGGTTTCCCGAAATCATTCCCGGCGAACGCTGGGATGGTACCTCACTACAAGCCATGGCCGACTTCCTTCCCGTCCCTGATTCTCAGGGTAACTCGCTCCGTCTCTAATGGCCTCGCCGACAAGACGTTAAGGCGCCCGTCTACCTGGAACTTTTTCCCAAGTTTAGGCCGAGAAACGCGGGAGCGATAAGGGCGACACTGCTACGCGCATCAAGTACGCCATCGCCGCTAAGCGCNTAAATTTTTAAAGTTATCCAGTTGTTTAAATAGTCGGTAAAGACAGACCGACCCCGTGGAGTCACCAAGACTTCCAGTATACGATTTCGATCGTACGCACGTCATTTCTGTCGTATATGTTATTCCTTCTCCCGCCGTGCAATGTAAACTCGCGGGGAAAGAAACGTTAATTACAAATAAGCGAAGTTCTACTGTCTTAAAGACTGTGGCGTTTCTGCAGAATGAAACCTATGCGGAAGAAAAGCTTGCTTTAAAAACGTGAGCATGAGGTTGGTAATGAATTTAAAAAGTTTTTGTTCCGCGCTTTGCGTCATACTTCTCTGTCGGTTATAGAGCTGCCAAGGCCATGCGATTAATTCTTTCGACAGAGGGATCAACTGATTGCTTCGCATGACACTCATGACTTGGTATCGTCTTGAAAAAACGAGCTGGTAAACAACAAAGGGGAAAGGGTGCATGTCACGTTGAGACACTCAGTTAATTTTTTTTTATTAACTGTTTGCGTAACTACACCTTCATGCTCACGTAATGAACACGGACGCGAGTGGAGTCGACCGCGAACTTGCTTGCAAAGAGATAATTCAGCAGCGCATTGTTTAGTGTCACGTTTATCGACAACGAATTGTTTGCTGTTGTGAGAAGACCTACGCAGAGGCGGGCGTTGGATCACGTGGAATTTAACTTCGGTAATCTTAACTTAAATTCAATTAAATACCTCACTTCAGTTTCTTAGATTACTAGCAACTGTATGACAGTAAAATGCGGCTACCTCTGACACTGACCGGGTGAGGTAGTGCAGTGGTGACACGCCGGAGTCTCATTCGGGAGGACCTGGGTTCAACTCCCTGTACGTCCATCCTGGTTTCGGTTTTTCCGTGGATTCCCGAAATCATTCCCGGCGAACGCTGGGATGGTACCTCACTACAAGCCATGGCCGACTTCCTTCCCGTCCCTGATTCTCAGGGTAACTCGCTCCGTCTCTAATGACCTCGCCGACAAGACGTTAAGGCGCCCGTCTACCTGGAACTTTTTCCCACGTTTAGGCCGAGAAGCGCGGGAGCGATAAGGGCGACACTGCCACGCGCATCAAGTACGCCATCGCCGCTAAGCGCAAGGCTCTGAACTGGCGTGCAGTGTTCTCGTCGTGCTGCGTGTACCTATGGGACTTTCAGCGGTGACCATATTATTTTATTAGTGGGAAGTCTTTAGGAAGGTTCAGTGCAGGCCCCTATAGTAGTTTTGTATGTATCTGATGCGTGCATTTTGAGCTACAGCGCCTTGGAAAGGCCGTTTTTAGCGGTTTTGGAGTACTCTGAATTGATGTTTCTAACGAACGTGATATTTTGAAAGTACTTAACAGCTCTCGTCTGAAGTGTGTGTTCTTTTCGTAGATCAGCACGTTGGACGCACGCTTAATAGTTTCGTTGAAAAACGTGTATTTGGAACACTCTGCAACGCAGTTCAAGCGCCAGGCAGACGGGCGCCTTAAGCCGTTCCTCTGTGCACAAAACATTAGACGCACTACTTACTGCTATTAACGCGCTGTCTAGATAGCAAATCTGAAGTCGCAAGCCTACTACACCATAATAAGCAAACCTACTACACCATAATAATTAGTATAAGACTCATAAAGTGTCTCCCTGGACGCCTTATAAATTGACGTTTCGTGGATTGGTGTAAGATGAAACTGTTTGCCTGAAGTACCACAAGGGCGACCCCGCTCAGTCTCGCACATTCGCTGTCCTCAGGCACCCGTCAAACTTAACAGTTGTAACCTTTCCTGTGCCGCGAAGACAACTTGTAGTCTTCCGCCGCAGCTGACACACTGTCAACACATCCAGCCCCTGCGTGACAGATCACCATACTTGTTACGACCTGGTAGGCCTACTAGCATAGCATTTTTAGTTCGTGAGAAACAGATCCACTTACGAACGCAGAGTGATGACACCAGGGCGTGGTGAAACTCGTCGATGGCGGAAGTACAGGAGCGCGTGACTACGACTGGCAATATGTCACACTACGTTGGACCGAGAGCGTGTTCTCAGATAAGCGACACTCGTGTTCAACAGCATTACGAAGCCCGCTACACGAAATATTTACGGAAATTAAATAAAAATAACAATGGCGTGTGAGGGGTGCACCCAGGGCAAGGCAACACCCTCCGAGTGACGGTCTTTCCAGCTGGGACCCGTAGGTGACCGTCATCCCCGAGCATGACATAAATGAAACCCTAGAATGGAGTGGCGCTGGAATGCAACGGCGGGGGAAACGGGAGTATCCCGAGAAAACCCACCGGCAAGCGGCATCGTCCAGCACGATTCCCACATGCGAAGATCCGGGAATGAACCCGCCGGGGATCGAACCCGTGTCGCCGTGGTGGGAGGCAAACTCCCTGGCCACTACGCCACCGTTGCCCCTGCGGAAATTAAACATCGAGTGTGAATAACACTTCAACATACGTACGGTAATGCGATATTACGAAAAATACAACGATCTGACAACAACTACTACCACAGTTCAACTCATTATCGACATAACATTATTGTTTACACGTAGAATGCAGTCCAACAATGAATTGTAACATGAATAACAATGTGAGGTAAACCAACAATGATATTCGCATAAAAGTTCGTCCAGGATAGAGAAAAATTTCGAAGGAATGCAACAGCCGGATCCAGCTCTATAACGGACTATCCCTGTATTTTCGTTGGTTTGACACTTATCTCACAGTAAACATTCTATCAAAATCCGTCCAGTAGATTATGCGCAATACCGGAACTNTCGTTGGTTTGACACTTATCTCACAGTAAACATTCTATCAAAATCCGTCCAGTAGATTATGCGCAATACCGGAACTTGCAAGCAACGAAAAAAAAATAAAAGAAAGGTTTTCAATAATTAATTAGCCGGCAAAAATCACTTTTAAAACAAAAACGATACACTTGCGTAGCGCTTCTTATTTTATTAGTACGCGTGTACATGCACGCACACACACACACNTAAAACAAAAACGATACACTTGCGTAGCGCTTCTTATTTTATTAGTACGCGTGTACATGCACGCACACACACACACACACACGTCAGCTACATACGCAATTGAATTTACACGTATGTAGTTCATGGCATACGAAATCAGATGCGTACTTGGCTGTGATTTAAATTTGAAGTGTTATTGTGCGATTTGTTTTTGTGAATTGTAGACTTTGTAATCTAAACTACAATCTAAGATATCGCGCAGTTTTAAAAACTAATTATGATTACATTCGTATAATTTTCGTTACTGCAGTGCTAATTCTTTTGTCACGAACAAGCGTGAAAATAGAAAATAGAGGTAAACAAATTCTCCGTGTCACTGATAAAAAACTGTAGCAAAATTATCGAAAAAAAAAAAAAAAAACAATCCAATAGGTAAGTTACTTGAGCCGTACAAACCTTGCACGACTTTCGTTGGCAGCAAAAAGCAGTATATATAAAGTTCAATTATACTTCACTTAAGAACGAAATTTACTGTGACGACAAGAAATGTCTTACACTCCTTCTCCTTCATCATTATCATTACCATCATCTTTCCGTTCTGAAACTTCAGACTTAATTTATTTTCCACACTTATTACCAGTAGCTCCTTTGCCAATTTACTTCACTTCTTTCCAGATCTAACCGGAAATAATTGATTGCCCTCTTCCGTCTTTCTAAAGCTCTGCAGCTTCACCTCCATAATTTTCCGTTCCACTGCGCCGATTCTCGTGTATCTTTCCTCCCAACTTTCACCAACGTTTCTTTCCCTTTATGCCCCCGAACATCTTACAACTTCTCGACGTGCCTTCTCGCTTGTAATGTCTCCCACCTCAAGCCAGTCGATACGTCTTACAAATTTTCATCATTATGCAATTATTGAAAAGTACACAAAACATACAATTAGATATGAGAAGAAAGAAATCTCAAAAATTACAATTGAAAATTTTTGTTACCAGAAAATGAAAATCTTTAAAACCTGTCTTTATGATAGCCTCTGGCGTTACCGTGTCTTAAAGACCAAAAACGATATCTTAGAAATGATGTTTACAGCATTAGCGGTGCAGTACATTACGACTTATATCATACAAAGTCCAGCTAAATACCACACGTTTCTCAACTTCTTCTTTCAGGACTTTAATATCCCATTGGTTAACAAGTTTTCATCTAATTACTGTCACATAGTTCTACATTTGCAATTGAATGCTTTGGCATTCTGTGACACACAACGCAGAGGTTAATGCTAACATAAAAACATGTAAAAATATTATGATGCATGACCGCATTCCAATTCCAATTCCAATGGGTCTATACCCCCCATGAAAGTGGAGTTATGAACTATGTTTGGTTCCAAATGTCACATTACTGCAGCAGGTTAGTTAAATCTTTGTACTTGCTGCTATTATATATATACCCTAAGTAGTAGGAAATAAGGAATCTTTAAACAGGGGCGCCGGGCGCGGGACAAGGAACAAGCGGCGGCCATCTTGGATTACGTCATTTCCGCCCTTTTTTTTTTCCTTGGAATTTCCCTTTTTTTCCCTCAAAAACGGCCAAAATCGCCGGAATTTGTAATAAAATTTCCCGAATTTCCCTCAAAAATGTTTTTGCACAATTTCCGCCGATGACTCCACAATGCGGTGTGTGGTCCAACAACACGCCACATTCGAGCAACTCGCAGTCCAAACAAACCAGAGGACTACCAGACGTCTGTCCAAGACGACGTTACAGTCACAAAGTCAGGGGCGTCACAGGAGGGGGGGGGAAGGGGGATGGGAGAATATATATATGCCCCCCTCCAAAATCTTAAACAATCCACCATTACCACAAACAAAAGAAGAGAAACAAAAAACGAACAGTCGTGATATTGACGTGAATAGCTATTTTGGTCACTGTCGTATAAGACACGTACTATAACCACCAGAATATGGACATTTTGAGTTGCTGTCCCACGCCGATATGCTTCAATGACGCTGAAAACAACTGCAGTTAATCTGTTCATACATAAATGATATAATGCGTGTGTAATATACTGCACAGCACTTCCCGATCCTGATTGCTTATTAATATTTAATTTTGTTGGGTTGCTTGGTTTGAAGTTCTATCTCCCCTTTACCACGATAACGAAATGTAATCATGCGTACTTTCATGTTCTAAGTAAACAACTGGTCACCGGAAACGAACTGACGACGATTCGCCAACGGAAACGGCGTCAACTTGCATGACAATACCAAAACTGGGCCTCTTTTCACCTTCTCCGACGAGTCGCGTTGAGGTTCTCTTCAAAACGTAAATAATGCAGTGCTGAACTGAACACGTATTTCAGCAGTTCTTCAAAACTAAAAATAAAACTAATTATAAAAAATATGTTTTAAATAATGTTCATACGTAACTGAAAAGCGCTCGTAGTGATCGGAAAAATTTAGTACTTACTTTAACCTGAGAGTGCTGAAGAACTCCTACATTGGTTGAAGGTAAAGTGAAGACTTTTGAAAGCCCTGCTCAGTAACTTGTTTCTCCCTGTTGCGTATCTGTCCGCGACGCGCAAAATTAAAGTCGATANCTTTTGAAAGCCCTGCTCAGTAACTTGTTTCTCCCTGTTGCGTATCTGTCCGCGACGCGCAAAATTAAAGTCGATATAGACCTAATGGCCAATTGTACATGGGTAGACAAAGTAATACTATAAAATTACTAGAACAATAAAAATGTTACCTAAGCCGGTTCTTACTCTGCGTGAAGAATAAAAATAAACATTTTTCGGTTGCCGCTAATTTAAACTTTATACCAAGCAACTGCAGAAGAAAATCTTTTTCAAACACTTAAATAGTTTAAAAAAACAAACAAAAAAAAATCTCGAAGGGCAATCAACACCTTTTAAACAAATGACTTTTGCGGCGAAGTTCGAAGTGTTGGTTTTTCGGATATTCGAAAAAAGACAAACTTAGGACAAACGACTTTATGGAAAACTCTGAGTCGGTAAAAACTTCACAGCACACAAGTTAGGGCACGTTTACACATGGGGCCATAAGCGTTGTTGATTTTTATTCGCGTCAGAGTAGGCTACTCACTTAGAATATTAACATTTTTAAAAAATCTTAAACGGACAGCTGAAAGGTGTGTAAATGTTCTGCACAGAAAATTCTTAAAATAATTAGTATTTAAGTTACAGTTTTACTCGGNAGAAAATTCTTAAAATAATTAGTATTTAAGTTATAGTTTTACTCGGACAGGACTTCACACAACTCTGCCTACGGCCCGTAGAGCCACAATTCAAAATGCGCTGCCAACATCGCCTTTGCTTACGTTGAAATATGTGTATTTGGAGGAAGAGATATTTTAAATTCAAATGTTGGTGTTAGAAACGGCTTATTTAACGTGATGCCGCTGTAGAGGATTGTGTGCGGTGGTCGGCACTGCAAGAGGCTGAAGTTGCGCAACTGACACCTTACGCCGGAGTGAGCGGTCGTGGAGGAGTGGTCAGCCTTGGCATTGAAACAAATTAACATGCGCTTGCAGTTGACCTAGTAGCGACCGGTTCATCACCCTCTCAAGTGCGCGCGCTCTCTCTCTCCCTCTCTCTCTCTTATCTCTCTCTTCTCTCTCCTCTTATATCTCTCTTCTCTCTCTGTCTGTCTCTCTCTCTATCTCTCTCTCTCTCTCTCCTGCTTCGCGCAGAGTCACGATGCTCCGGTTATACACCGCACTCCGGCTTCCCGACAAATCGATTTGAGTTCGATTCTGCACTCGGCTTCCCGACAAATCGATTTGAGATCGATTCTCGCTGGGAGAGCCGTACTGTCTGGTAACTCGTGCACATTATCTTAAACCTTATAGTCCGGTAACCATAAAAAATTACGTGGGCGACCTGAATGCGACTACAATGGTTTCCTGCGTGCTAAAGACTGTCTTAGTTTTGTTTCTTTGATGGCCACCACTTCCTCTAGATACAGCGCGAAGGCGAAGTGCTAATTCATACGATCACCGTTATTCCAAGCAAACTGGCATAACTAACTTTAGGTAGCAGTCTACACTTTTGATTGTTAATTGAAACACGTTAAATTATTTGTTACTGCATGCGATAGTTGCTTCCCTTTATGTTGAACGGCACAATCGATTTGATCATGGGATCAGTCTGCCAGGAATACAGTATTTAAAAAAAATCGCACACCAAAGCACAAGGAATAAGCGACACAGCCACTTCTTGAATAACGTGAGATTCTTAAATTGCACGCGAGCTCAGCTGTGCAGATAAACTGCTTTGTAAATCGTGATAAACGGCAGGCATGTAACGACCAGTTCAAACTATTGGGGAACAGCAGAGTGTTTTAGTCACAAACGGTGAACACGTAGCGCC
>NQII01002489.1:385527-397295 GCA_002778355.1 Clitarchus hookeri | reverse complement strand
GCTACTATGCAGTGTGAAAACGTAGTCCCTTTGTCGAATCTGAAGCAGACGTATATATTGCAAGCACGCCCACGTTATTTGAACACGTTTGTTTCCCTTTACTGTTCGTATCCGAGGTTTGCGTGTGTGTGTGAAGTTCATCGCCTCTGCGGTCAGTGTTCTTTAATCTGCAAGATACGACACAGTGAAGTGCGTACAGTACAACATTATACATTAAAATGCCTCCCAGTTTTGTCGAAAGTGAAAGGTAAGAAACTGCACTCGCAGGCGCGAGAAATGGTTTACAATGTTCTGCAGTTCGTGGGAAACGAAGCGAGATTTGAGGGAACCGTCCATTCCGCGCGAGGAAGCGCAGTTGAGGACATCTAAGGCGATGGCTGTGTCTCGTGCCGCATTGCAAACAATCAAGAGGGAAGCCAATCAGAGAGAAGCATGTGAAGGAACGTCTTTCTCATCACCCAATGAGAAACTGAAGAAAACCTCTAAATACTACCTTGATACCTTTGACGAAACTGTAGTACGACGTACCGTTTACAATTTCTACCTGACTGAAAAATGTGTGCCAACTGTCGGAACTGTAAGACTTAGGATGACATAAATTTCCAAGGAAGTAATACAACTTTAAGAACGACTTTGAAGAAGCTAGGATTTAGGTGGCAAAAAAACAAAAAAAATCTCAGCGCCTGGTTTAAATAGAAAAATAATATATTCTGCAAAACGTATAGAATATATCAAGAGTATGCGGCGATATATAAATGAAAAACGTACAATTATTTACATGGGTGAGTCGTACATTTTGACATCGCACGTAAAAAAAAAAATGTGGAGTGACGTGTCTTCCAACGGTCTGCTAGCACCTGTGGCAAAAGGTAGGCGGTTAATAATGGTTCACGCAGGAGGCGAAAACGGTTTGTCCCTAATATTCCTGCAATTGGGAAGTCGCACCAAACAAAGAACAAAGGAAATTATTAAAAATGGATTAACGAGCAATTAATACCAAATCTTCCACCTGGCAGTATTGTTGTGATAGATGATTCTCCCTAAGACAATGTACAGGTAAACAAATCTCCTACTTCCAGCTCAACTACGATGGAAATGCAGCAGTGGTTCGGTAAGGGGACATGCTAAAACCAACATGCTAAAACCAACATGCTAAAACCAACATGCTAAAACCAACTTCNAGCAGTGGTTCGGTAAGGGGACATGCTAAAACCAACATGCTAAAACAAACATGCTAAAACCAACATGCTAAAACCAACTTCCTATGACCTCGTAAAGCAACACAAACCTCGGCAAGTGTAATAATCGGTAGACAGAATACTGGGAAATCATGTCCACACAGTACTTCGTCTTCCACCCTATCATCCGGATTTGAACCCGATAGAAAGCATCCGGGATAAAGTTAAAGGAAAAGTCGCTTCGAAAAAATGTTACTTGCAATTTGACAGAAGTGATAAAACTCTCTGCGAGGACGTATTTAAACCGAACGGGGCCAGAAGTTTGGGTACCAACTTGCAATAACGTCAAGGCACTCGAGAACGACTATTATGACAAGGATGTGCGATTTGATATTGAANACTACGATGGAAATGCATCAGTGGTTCGGTAAGGGGACATGCTAAAACCAACATGCTAAAACCAACATGCTAAAACAAACATGCTAAAACCAACATGCTAAAACCAACTTCGTATGACCTCGTAAAGCAACACAAACCTCGGCAAGTGTAATNAAACATGCTAAAACCAACATGCTAAAACCAACTTCGTATGACCTCGTAAAGCAACACAAACCTCGGCAAGTGTAATAATCGGTAGACAGAATACTGGGAAATCATGGCCACACAGTACTTCGTCTTCCACCCTATCATCCGGATTTGAACCCGATAGAAAGCATCCGGGATAAAGTTAGAGGAAAAGTCGCTTCGAAAAAATGTTACTGGCAATTTGACAGAAGTGAAAAAACTCTCTGCGAGGACGTATTTAAACCGAACGGGGCCAGAAGTCTGGGTACCAACTTGCAATAACGTCAAGGCACTCGAGAACGACTATTATGACAAGGATGTGCGATTTGATATTGAAATTGATAAAATGATTATAGCTTTATGTGGTGCGGACAGTGGCAGTAGTGGCAGCAGTGACGTTTACACGCCAGACTCATCGGCTGGAGCAACGAGTGGCATTGAAGAACTGCCGTAGTTCTTCATACGTCAGTGGTAGGTAGTCGATGTTTTCCACTTCTCTCTACCTGCTGTGGAGGCTTTGTTCGATCAGTAGCAAGTAGTCAATGTTTTATACTTTTCTCTACCTGCTGCGAAGGCTTTGTTCGATCAGTGGTAAGTAGTCGATGTTTTCTACTTTTCTCTACCTGNCCCTTAGTCGAGTCTGAAGCAGACGTAGATATTGCGAGCACGCCCACGCTACTTGAACACGTTTCCCTATACTGTTCGTATCCGAGGTTTGCGTCAGTGTGAAGTTCATCACCTCTGCAGTCAGTGTTCTTTAATATGCACGATTCGACACAGTGAAGTACGTACAGTACAACATTATACATTAAAATGCCTCCAGTTTTGTCGAAAGTGAAAGGTAAGAAACTGCACTTGCAGACGCGAGAAATGGTTTACAATGTTCTGCAGTTCATGGAAAACGAGGAGATATTGAGGGAACCGTCCATTCCACGCGAGGAAGCGAAGTTGAGGACATCTAAGGCGATGGCTGTGTCTCGTGTCACATTGCAAACAATTAAGAGGGAAGCCAATCAGAGAGAAGCATGTGAAGGAACGTCTTTCTCATCACCCAATGAGAAACTGAAGAAAACCTCTAAATACTACCTTGATACCTTCGACGAAGCTACGGTACAACGTAGTGTTTACAATTTCTACCTGACTGAAAAATGTGTGCCAACTGTCGAAACTGTAAAACTTAGGATGACATAAATTTCCTAGGAAGTAATACAACTTTAAGAACGACTTTGAAGAAGCTAGGATTTAGGTGGCAAAAAAACAAAAAAAATCTCAGCGCCTGGTTTAAATAGAAAAATTATATATTCTGCAAAACGTATAGAATATATCAAGAGTATGCGGCGATATATAAATGAGAAACTTACAATTATTTACATGGGTGAGTCGTACATTTTGACATCACACGTAAAAAAAAAAAATGTGGAGTGACGTGTCTTCCAACGTTCTGCTAGCACCTGTGGCAAAAGGTAGGCGGTTAATAATGGTTCACGCAGGAGGCGAAAACGGCTTGTCCCTAATATTCCTGCAATTGGGAAGTCGCACCAAACAAAGAACAAAGGAAATTATTAAAAATGGATTAACGAGCAATTAATACCATATCTTCCACCTGGCAGTATTGTTGTGATAGATGATTCTCCCTAAGACAATGTACAGGTAAACAAATCTCCTACTTCCAGCTCAACTACGATGGAAATGCAGCAGTGGTTCGGTAAGGGGACATGCTAAAACCAACATGCTAAAACAAACATGCTAAAACAAACATGCTAAAACCAACTTCCTATGACCTCGTAAAGCAACACAAACCTCGGCAAGTGTAATAATCGGTAGACAGAATACTGGGAAATCATGTCCACACAGTACTTCGTCTTCCACCCTATCATCCGGATTTGAACCCGATAGAAAGCATCCGGGATAAAGTTAGAGGAAAAGTCGCTTCGAAAAAATGTTACTTGCAATTTGACAGAAGTGATAAAACTCTCTGCGAGGACGTATTTAAACCGAACGGGGCCAGAAGTCTGGGTACCAACTTGCAATAACGTCAAGGCACTCGAGAACGACTATTATGACAAGGATGTGCGATTTGATATTGAAATTGATAAAATGATTATAGCTTTATGTGGTGCGGACAGTGGCAGTAGTGGCAGCAGTGACGTTTACACGCCAGACTCATCGGCTGGAGCAACGAGTGGCATTGAAGAACTGCCGTAGTTCTTCATACGTCAGTGGTAGGTAGTCGATGTTTTCCACTTCTCTCTACCTGCTGTGGAGGCTTTGTTCGATCAGTAGCAAGTAGTCAATGTTTTATACTTTTCTCTACCTGCTGCGAAGGCTTTGTTCGATCAGTGGTAAGTAGTCGATGTTTTCTACTTTTCTCTACCTGCTGTGAAGGCATTGTTCAATCAGCGGTAAGTAGTCGATGTTTTCTACTTTTCTCTACCTGCTGTGAAGGCATTGTTCGATCAGCGGTAAGTAGTCGATGTTTTCTACTTTTCTCTACCTGCTGTGAAGGCATTGTTCGATCAGCGGTAAGTAGTCGATGTTTTCTACTTTTCTCTACCTGCTGTGAAGGCATTGTTCGATCAGCGGTAAGTAGTCGATGTTTTCTACTTTTCTCTACCTGCTGTGAAGGCATTGTTCGATCAGCGGTAAGTAGTCGATGTTTTCTACTTTTCTCTACCTGCTGTGAAGGCTTTGTTCGATCAGCGGTAAGTAGTCGATGTGTTCTACTTTTCTCTACCTGCTGTGGAGGCTTTGTTCGATCAGTGGTAAGTAGTCGATGTTTTCTACTTTTCTCTACCTGCTGCGAAGGCTTTGTTCGATCAGTGGTAAGTAGTCGATGTTTTCTACTTTTCTCTACCTGCTGTGAAGGCTTTGTTCGATCAGCGGTAAGTAGTCGATGTTTTCTACTTTTCTCTACCTGCTGTGAAGGCTTTGTTCGATTAGTGGTAAGTAGTCGATGTTTTCTACTTTTCTCTACCTGTTGTGAAGGCTTCATCTTGTTTTGTAAGCGCTGTTCNTAGTGGTAAGTAGTCGATGTTTTCTACTTTTCTCTACCTGTTGTGAAGGCTTCATCTTGTTTTGTAAGCGCTGTTCGCAGTTAATTAAGCACTTTTGAAAATTAAGTTTTGAAAAAGACGCTCATTCTCTTTTTTGCGTATTCTTTTACGGACACACTTCCTGTCGTGCTCCCACTGGAGTTTGCAGTAATGGAGAAAAGTCGGTAAGTAGGCAGGGCTTAGTCTCGTCGGCAGAGTGGGTTGCTCAGAGAAGCAGGAATGTGTAATGGNAGAAAAGTCGGTAAGTAGGCAGGGCTTAGTCTCGTCGGCAGAGTGGGTTGCTCAGAGAAGCAGGAATGTGTAATGGCCTATAGTAAGGAACCATCACACAATCGCCCAGAGTGGCTACGGGAAACCGTGGAATACTGCAATCAGTATGTTCGAACTTGGATTCGAAACCAGTACCTTCCGAATGCTGGTCCGAAGTTTTACCACTGCGTCACCTCGCTATGTTTAAACGTGTGGACACTGAATTGATTTCATTTCCGTCACATGCATACGAGATTGAGAATATTGTCATATTTACAACNTTAAACGTGTGGACACTGAATTGATTTCATTTCCGTCACATGCATACGAGATTGAGAATATTGTCATATTTACAACATTTTAAGTTCGTTAACAGTCTCAGAGTTTCACTCAATCGACGCACGAATAAAGTGACCGAGTGTATGACAATGTTAATTTTACATTTGGCGGAAGGATACGAAACGGGTATAAAAGTAGATCTTAAGCAGGGGGTTCTACAAGGGCTCCGTTGACCGCGGACCGGCTGTGAACGGGTTTACTTACATTATTTGGGCTTGGTTGGGGATAACAGCATCCTCAATTCAAACGAGCCTGCAGTGATCGCTAGGCTAGAGCAGAGATCTTCCACCAAGGCGAACCGGGGTTCGATTTCCGGTGGATTCACGCCCGATTTTCGTCCGTGGGGAACGTGGCGGACGTTGCCATTGGGTTTTCTCGGGAGCATTTCCATTTATCTTGCTCTTAAACTCCATCGATGTTCATTTTCGACCTCTCTTCTCCCCCCACCGGTGTTGAAGGTGAAGTTGTAAAGCTTCTTCCAGTCTCACTCAACTCGGCGATGACGGGTTTTCTCGCACTCTTGTTTTACATGCGAGACCGGGGCAGTGGCGTCAAGCAGTTCAAGCGCGCTCATTACGCGCCTCTTGCAGCTCGGGGTGCAGCTTGACGCGCCTCGTCTTCTGCGCTTGTCTAAACAGGACAGCGCGGAGGCCCGCGTCCTTGAGAAGTCTCTCGGGCGACGGGAGATCACACCGCACGCCTGCTGCGGTGGCGGTGGCACCAACGAAGATCTCTGATGACTGGTATAACGGACGACGAGCTGTGAAGAAATGATGAAGAACTCTGCACTGTCTGCTTGCAGCATCAGCGTCGAAGATGTAACCGCATCGACGGACAAATCTCTTCGTGAAATTTATTTCAATCCTATACAATCGCCATGCTCGATTTAATCTGACAGTCCTGTCAGGCCAATGGTTAAAGTCAACCACTTACGACCCGAATTTCGATGTATGTGGTGAACGAGTATTGTGGAACAAGAACGAAAAGGACATGATCACCCAAAATACCGATATTTCAGATGTGTGTGTATGCAGTCGCTGCTATAAAAAATTCTTCCACGCCATGCAACATTAGTCGAGCGACGTGAATGCAAGTAGACAGTTGCATCGATGGATGATGTACAATTATTTAAGTTTCGAGCAATGAAGCGTGCGCGCACGTTGTACGAATGCACCACCATCGCTCTTCCTGTGGCGTATACACGATGATTCTAAAATCATGGGACAAACATTTAGGGGCGGTAGAGCTCACTAAAACAAACAATTATTGTATAGGAATATATGGGCGGGAGTGACGCGTTGAGGCACAAACACAAAAATAACACATGAAATGCAACACATTGTTTATTTACAACGTCGCCGCTAAATGCCTTTTTACAGCAATGTTTATAATAATTGCTCAAAATTGCTACCACCGACAGTAATGCAAGCTTGGTAGCGTCGGTGGAGTGATTGGCGAACAGATTCAAATACGCCGGGTATTTCACGCACGCCACCATTGTCAGCCAATCACGCCATATGTAGAGGTCGCCAAGCATGCGTGACTGTTGGTGGATGCATTTCCAGCAACTGTTTTAACATTTTCTGTACGGAATCACTCGTTAAGTATGCTGCTAATGAACATTTTATGTTTCCGTTAATGTGTTATGTTTTTGTGTTTGTGTCTCAACGCGTCACTTCCGCCCATATATTCCTTTACAATAATTGTTTGTTTCAGTGAGCTCTACCACCCCTCAATGATTGTCCCATGATTTTAGAATCATCCTGTATAAACAATACTTGGAATGGTACACGTTTCGTGACACACGCGATACTTGCCAGGCGTAATTAACGGGCGTTGGGAATTCCAAGGAGAGACACGAGACGTCCGAGCGAACAACCGACGACGGAGTTTGAGAAAAAGGTAGGGTGGACGGAGCACCAAATTTAACTGTCAGATTGGGTTGTGTGCGATGGACACTTGAAGGTAGCCACTCACGGCGTTACCGGTTCTGGACGACCCTGACAGACAACAGGAGGGAGTGATGTTTTGTCGTCGGACAGGCACGAGGAAAAGCCGGCGGTTTCCTTGTCCGCCATCCAGCGACGCGTGAGAGCTTCGCCACGATGCCGTATCTCCACCTGAAGCATTTCCAGACATCTGTCACGCGGGAAATCTGCTATCTGGAAGACCTTTACGAATGTAACGCCTCGACTTTGCTGTCTTCGTTTACAGTGCTGTCAGCTGTGTGCAACGTGGAACGCTTCGGACGGAAGACGTATTATCTTCAGCGACGAATCGCGTTTTTTTTTCTCTGGGTATAGACGACCACCGTGCAGGAGTATGGAGGATCTCAGGTACACAAACTTTGCCTCGTGGTACAGCGGCACACATCCCCTTCTACTGGAGTGATGGTCTGCGAAACCATCGCCCGTGAACGTCGTTGGAAGCTGGCAGTGATAGGAGTGTCACTTCCCGCACAAACTGGGCCCGACGAGGAACTAAATGTGCCCGTCTTCTGTGTCGCAGGTTGCGGAACATTGTCCCCATGAAATTATATTTTATCTTCACCACAGCACCAATAAAATTTCTTAGGAATCCAGAAGTTCTCATTCTTGGCAATGAGTCTATTCAAAGTGCACCGTGTTCTACATGCCGACAATTCGTCACAACCTTACGGCGTTGAAAGGAAATTTTCGCAAAAAAAAAATGTGCTGTTTACTTATCGCATTAGGACAGATAGTCAATAAGGTTTTGCTGACGACGAAGTGTTTCTTTGAGTGGCCAGTGTGAATACTGCACGAATGAGATTATATGGCGTGCGAGGGAATGAAAGAAAAGAAAACGGAAGGATTTCGTGAAAAAACTTGCATCACGCGAGTGTCTGTGGTACTACTCATCACAGACGGTGACATTCAGAAAGTTTGCTCATCATTTAGTAGCCGAGTATTGACCAAGGAACATCAGCGGTACAGAGTACGCTGTACTGAAGTGCTGTCATTTAGTAGTCGAGTATTGACCAAGGAACATCAGCGGCAAAGAGTACGCTGTACTGAAGTGCTGTCATTTAGTAGCCGAGTATTGACCAAGGAACATCAGCGGCACAGAGTACGCTGTACTGAAGTGCTGTCACTAAAGCAAACAGTTAATAAAACAAGAGTTAAAATCTTAGCATATTTTTTTTTTTTTTTTTTTTTGTAATATGATGGCCACTGAAACATTTTAATTTTAATTTTCTACATATAAGGGTAAACATTTTCGTAATGATACGTTTATATTTCTAATTATTTCACAATACCAGATTCTTAAAGCTTGGTCCATGGCAAAGTCGATTTACATGGAGAATACGGATATATGGTGAGCAGAAAGAAACGGCAGAGTTTTCAGAAGTTTGCAACGTTTGTGTTAATAAGAACCACCGTGAAACAATAAAACATGTGTTTACCTTTATTTTTATAAGTATAATGAATGTTTGAAAGTAGTAGTACGGACTTCACGTTCCGAAAAGTAAATAGTATTATCTCTTATCATCAGGTTGCTATAACACAGTTCCGTGTGACGAGAAAGTCGTTAAACATGTGACGTACAATTTAATTAACTATTACTTGTTACCGACATCTCTGCGGTAAAAGTAACCACCATTTACTTTCGACCTACGTTTTAACGAATATCATATCCTACGCCAATTATCCGGAAGGAGATGATTGGAAGGGGAAGTAAGGTAGGGCCGGAGACTGAAAAAAAAAAAAAGGAGATGTTAACTCATCCCGGGATCTGTCGACAATAGCACCGTCTTTGGCGTGGAGTCAAGATTGCGATTGCTACCGGGCGGCCGAGATTGCCTGCGGCTTCAAACCCCCACCTCCTTCGCCGATCCCGACGGGGTCCAATTAAAACTAAATTCCTTCCACTCCCCCTCTCCTAGTCGGACAATTGCCGGGCACTCAGCGGCCCGCCGGTGCGCACTGCGGCAAGTCCTCTTCGGCGTTTGGCAATGCCGGGAATCCCCTAGCGTCCCGACTTCTGCATGTAGAATGCGTGACGCAGTAGGCCATGCCGCTGGTTCGCAGAGCAAAACGCCTCGGGTTCGAGTCTCTGTTTTCTAGCGTTGTGCTGAATAGTCGACCGAGCGACGTAGCGCAGGGGTTAACCATCTGACTTTCGTTCTCGGAACGACCCGCGTTCGATTCCCGGTCCAGACGTACTGATTTCGGTGAACCATTCCAGCTGAATGATGGAGTGGTTCCTTCACACAAGCCATGGCCGATTCCTCGCCTGCTTTGACTTCTGTGGGCCGCTTGCTTCGTCTCTAATGACCTCGCTCTCGACGAGACGTATACTCGAATATTAGAGATTCGCCTGCGAAAGTCTTAACCAGTGTGGGGTAGGAGATGCCACTGTATTTCGTTAAAACGTAGGTCGAAAGTAAATGGTGGTTGGTTACTTCTACCCCAGAGATGTCGGTAACGAATAATAGTTAATTAAATTATACTTCACATGCTTAACGACTTTCTCGTCACACGGAACCATGTTATATTCCGGGTTCGTGTCATTTCCAAGGACACGAACCCGGAGCATTTTGAATAAAATAACCAGCTGACTTTACAGCGGAGTCGCTATTGTACGTCTCGCGTTTTCGTGTGTTCAACTTCCCCCCACCCACCAAATTTTCTTCCCTTGTGATATAATGTATATTCGTGCCGACAGTCATTGAAACAGGATGGCTTCATAGAAACGATTAGTCTATACGAGTAGATAATTATAATATGAATAATTCTAATGACGTAGCCTATTGATTTTTTTCCCTCTTTGTATCTATTATTGTTAATCCACTTTCGTGTGAAGTGTGTGGACTGAAGTAGGTTCTGGAGAGAAGAAAAAACATCTTATTTGAGGAGAATGCTTAACAAACGTAAGTTGAATTCACTATTAATACCAGACACTAATTCAGATTCACCACCAGCAAAATAAAATGGAGCTCGATTCAAAGGTATTCATGTCAACCTTATTTTATAACGGATTACCCCTGCAGATTTTTTTTTTTTTACTAATATGGCACCTTGAGCGAAGCAATCCAAATTTGCATAGTGAACATTGTCAGCAAAGGATACTCAGTTCAATTACCTTGCACACCGAGTCATTTGATGCTGTTGAGTGGCAAATTCACAAAAACTAATATGGGTTGAGACACACTTTTGAAATGTGCTAAACAACTAGATATCCCAGCACCCTTGCGGATGAAGTGTGGTGTTGACGAAGCAGTGATGGAATGCAGTGACAGGGGAAAGCAACAGCCAACCTGAGAAAACACACCGGCCAATAGCGACGTTTCCCATATGCGGAAATAGGGACCGACCCCGCCGGAAATCGAACCCGGATCACTCTGGTGGTGCGGCCCGTCTTCTAGCCGCACGACAACCGCCGTCTCTGTAAAGAGATATAGTCCTCCTTCACGTGGTGTTGCGCGGAGGCCGGCCTGGCAGGTTCATCGGTCCGAGACCCACGCACTGCAAGACTCTGCATTTGAGCAGCCGGAGTCCACTCGGGAACCTCGTCGCACTTGGCCTTTCCATGTGCGATCCTAACACCATGAAGTACGGAAGGAGATGGGCCTGTGTATACAGGATGATTCTAAAATCATGGGACAAACATTGAGGGGTGGTAGACCTCACTAAAACAAACAATTATTGTATAGGAATATATGGGTGGGAGTGATGCGTTGAGGCACAAACACAAAAATAACACATGAAATGCAACACATTGTTTATTTACAACGTCGCCGCTAAATGCCTTTTTACAGCTATGTTTATAATAATTGCTTAAAATTGCTACCACTGACAGTAATGCAAGCTTGGTAGCGTCGGTGGAGTGATTGGCGAACAGATTCAAATACGCCGGGTATTTCACGCACGCCACCATTGTCAGCCAATCACGCCATATGTAGAGGTCGCCAAGCATGCGTGACTGTTGGTGGATGCATTTCCAGCAACTGTTTTAACATTTTCTGTACGGAATCACTCGTTAAGTATGCTGCTAATGAACATTTTATGTTTCCGTTAATGTGTTATGTTTTTGTGTTTGTGCCTCAACGCGTCACTTCCGCCCATATATACCTATACAATAATTGTTTGTTTCAGTGAGCTCTACCACCCCTCAATGTTAGTCCCATGATTTTAGAATCACTCTGTATGTATAGGTGCTGCTCGCAACATTAGGCGCTAGTGATCAACTTGAATTTGGTGCACGTGAGCTTCTTCCTGAGCAAAAAGATGAGCACTAAAATTACATAGAATGGTGAACGCGTTCCACCTACTACCAGAGGTGATTTTTAATTATTGTTGTTTAATGCACAATGTAAAAAAAAATATTCATCAGATTTCAGAATAATTTTTCCTTATCATGGGAA
>NQII01002489.1:365421-383453 GCA_002778355.1 Clitarchus hookeri | reverse complement strand
GTCTTCCCTAACAGTAATATCAAAATTTGGGTCTGGGTTAGGGGCAGCTAACCCGCACCGCCCAGGCCGCATGCCGGGCGGCTGCAAAGCGACGGCGCACTCGGCTCATGGCTATGCACATTGTAAGGGGGGGGGGGCGGTCCTGTGCAGCGACCACAGACTTCTTTTACGATCGACGCCGATTCTTGTTAGTGTACACGCACAAATAGTAATCGAAGGTCACGTACATCGATTAATCATACGAACCAAGTACTACGGACCACATTACTACAAACGTATGTAGGGACACTAGCCGAGCTGTGCTGGACCTGAGTACGCCCAATCCAGACATCCGGTGCAAACTAGAGAACACTACAGAAGCCCAAACAAAACCACAAACATTCCAACTACGGCCGTGCGAACGGTGCACGAATTTTGTATGGTGTGACTGAAAGGGACAGGTTTTTAAGGCCCGAAGGCCAGCACACCCTCCATCCTCCCGCACTGCATCTGTACTCTGATGAGTAAGGCAGTGAGGAACAGAAAGGGACAGAAGGTAATAACTTGCGTACACTACAGAAAAGCCCCCCCCCCCTTCCCCTGTGCATTGTGCCGCAGGAACGTACGCGCCGTTCCAGAGGGACAGTTTGTGAATGCGTGCTGTGTTATGACAGTTTGTCAGAAGCGGCACTGGACTATCCAGACTTACTCAGCGGTAACCAGTTACCACCAGCACACTGCCAACAGCCCGTGTGCTACGGTGTCGGGAACGATGTAGCGAAGTGTCGGCGTTGCGGGCAACAGGCTCACCAAAGGTGTGTTCCCCTGAACCGAGTGGATAGCGGGCATGGAACATTCACACGAACACCAGGCAATGTACAATGCGTCGTGCCCCAATATAAGGCGACACGAACCAACACGCAGAATCCACGCCCCGCCACAGTTTCGATCGTACACTTTGCAGAATCTACGTCATACCCGTGCCAACCCGAGCAAGCAAAGAACAGGGAAAACGTACAGAAGCAAAGCAACACTCAAACAGCCAATAACGCACCAGCACGGTCTCAGTCGTTTCCGATGTCTGCGAGCTTACCGACAGAGGATCCGCAGGCCTGCCTCGAGGCCTGTACAACCCGGCTCCACCGTTACGGTGTTCGCGAGGGGGCCAGCTGAGCTAAGACGCAAGACAATGGTGGCGATCGGTTAACCACTTTGGGATGAAATGGACCACATTTTTCATCAGCAATCCAGTGCCGATGTAATGGTACGCTTTCCTCGTTACAAGCACGCAGTCGCGCTGTGCTCGACGAACAGTCGGCCAACGAAACACCAACGGCTTTCGCTAGGCGGAAGATGCACCCGGTACCAGCAGTTACCACCCAAGAACGACGGCGACCGAGGTACTGGAGGTGGTAGCCGGAACGGTCCTACAGGAGTACCGAAGCGTGTTAGCGCCACGTTAGAGGCCACGCACTCGATAATGATCTTGGACGACATCAAGGGCGAAAACCAAGACCACGAGGAGAGTAATTCGCGCAAAGTAGCCAGCAGGTTCGGAAGAAGCTAAGCCAATTACAGCGGGAGTTGGTAACAATGGTGCGCTACTCTGAAGGACACCCCCTCCCGTCACGATACAACCGCTAAAACCAAGTGAAAACCCATGGTGACCAACAATGGCAAACATGTATGGGACAAAACGAAGAAGCCGCCCTGCCAATGCGAAAAACTGCCCGTGCGAGCAGTACCGCTGGCGTATTGATTGCCCTGGAATAAGACGCGGAGGACAGCCCACCGCCGCCGGGTAACGAGCGGAAGGGGTATGGCGACCGGAAGTCACCACCCCAGTCCCGACGAGCTGACTCAGACTCTCGCCCCACAACAGTCGCTACTGCAGCAGCTCCTCGAGGATCCAACAACCAACAACCAACAACCAACAAGCTCCAGCTCCCGTGATGAAGAAAACTCCAACCCACCGTAAGAACAGCCACGAGCAGCAGGACAAAAAAACCCAGTGAACAGGAAATGTGAAATATAAGACCCAAAATTAAATAAACAGTGCAACGGGGTTTTTTACAGGGGGTACTCCCCTTTTACCCCAAAGTAAACCAAAATTAAATAAGTGAAACAATCCTAGAATGAATAAAGTGTAACCTACTATATCCTTACTAAACTAACTTTAAGTACACTAGAGAGTTAGCTAAACAAAACCAAAAACAGTAACTTTAAAAGCCATGGCCTATTTTATTTTACCAAATTATTAAAAAAAAAAAAAAAAAAAAAAANAAAAACATTTTATCTTACAGTAACTTTAAATTTAAAAAAAATAAATGTAGCCAGTAATAATAGGGATGGCTTACCAGTTAGAATTAAAAAAAAATAATAATAAAAAGCAGGTTCGTGCGCATTCCAGTGTACGTCAACAGTGTGAAGTACTGAGCACTTGTTGACACTACCGCATCCCACAACTACGCACGGCCAGGGTTCGTGGACGTGAGAGATCTAAGGACTCGCAGTAGAAGTCATGCATTTAGTCACAACCTACGATATGAATATTTTTTAAGCAATTATAACGTTATTCCACGTCACATATTTCCAACTCGAATATATTAGCTACGTGCATTTTGAGCTACAGCTCCTTGGAAAGGCCGTTTTTAGCGGTTTTGGAGTACTCTGAATTGATGTTTCTAACGTACGTGATATTTTGAAAGTACTTAACAGCTCTCGTCTGAAGTGTGTGTTCTTTTCGTAGATCAGCACGTTGGACGCACGCTTAATAGTTTCGTTGAAAAACGTGCATTTGGAACACTCTGCAACGCAGTTCAAGCGCCAGGTAGACGGGCACCTTAAGCTTTATTCATATTTACGCCGATCATGCCAAACAAGACAGAGCAGACAGAACCGATGGTTGTTCACATGTAAAGGCTGTGCTACATTCGCCGTAACGTTCCCGTAAGAAAATAACAGTAGCGTTACCGAAAATTGCGTGCTACATTCACAGTAAGAAAAGTATAATGCGACCAATCAGAAACGACCAGGGGGAAGAAAAAAAAAACATAGTTCACACGGATCGCAGAAATTTACGAACCTTGTGTTGGCTAACCTGTCTCTGTAAAAATATTCTTCGGTTTTTTATGACAAAAAAATTGTTTATTTTTTTTTTTTTTTGCGGGAAAATGTTGAGAAGCAGTTGTAGTGGTTTACCTAATTTCACACAAAAAACATTTTGCAGTATTCTTTGGCAACTTTTGTAAACCCTGAGAATACTATAACCTTTACTTCGAATCAACTGCATTGTATAAAGTTATCAAAATTAATTTTAACTCAAAATCGTTTTCGTACATCATTGATCCTGTGCACGTGTTTATTTTGTTATAATTAATGGAAGTCGAAAGACCTTGGAACACACTTTCCTGACACGAGCTAGTTTTGCAATGTCTTCCGTTGTTGGAACTGCCTTCTTGTGATTGGCGAATGTAGCACTGCCTTAAGCAGATTTTCTGCGTAGCCATTTTGCTGTGAATGCGTGATTTTTAACCCCACGATTCTTAAACAAATAATAGATAACAAACTAGATGATGTCGTCTTTCTGCTCTAGTTTATTAATTCCATTATGCTGCGATTTATTTACCGCTCATATTTATATGCATTGGTACTTACTGTTTACTAGGTTAATTTCATTAGTTATTTAAATTTATCTGGCTGGGCTTAGTATTTTGTTGGGATTGTGACGAACATTCAAATCACAGAAACGTAAGCACGTTGCACAACTGTGTTTCGAGCACCTACGGCGAAGTCACATTTTGATTAATAAACAGACGAGAATTTCAAAAAACTAATCTCGTCTTGAAAATAGTTTACGGTTAAATCGTATAAATTTCGCACGTCCAATATTTGCGATCACTGGTCCAGCATAACGTAATGGACAACAATACTCTTTCACACACAGCGGTCACGACGCACGTTACAGTATATTTATTCCTGCCGTGGAAAAACAGATTCATCACAACATCGTAACTTGCCTAGGTAGTTATAAAAAAAACACAATGTGTGCAAACTTTATGTGGTACTTTTAAGAGTATTTTTTTACAATAAGGGAAATTAACGCTTCGTTCAACTTCGGTTCGGTTCGGTTCGGTTGGGTTCGGTTAGTTTAGGTTACATGACGCCATGTCATGTAACACTCGCTGCCAACTTTGGATTTGTAACCATCTCGAACGTGTCCAACTGTTCCAAGTGCTGTCGAACTCGTTTCCGAGGCACGCTGCGCTTTGAAGGGGCACTGCCGACACAACAGCACGACTATGAATGTTAAGCATTTTTTTTCTAACTACCCTATTACAAATTGTTAAGTGTACGTCCGCGAGTAGGGACAGGACTCCGGTGCGTCTCAGGACTAGGACTCATACACCTACAGGAGAGGGAATTTCATGCAAAGGAGGCGTGCATCGCGGCAAGAGGTTTCTTCTTCTTCTTCTTATTCTTCTGGGGTAACGTCAAGGCACTGGTGTACGAAACTGCCGTTAACAGTGTCGAGGAACTTGTTGCACGCATCGCGGCAGCCGCTGGGGAAGTCCGGGACACGCCCGGTATTCTCGCCAACGTCAGATCTTCAATGCGCCGGAGATGTGAGGCGTGCATCACGGCCCGGGGTCGCCATTTCGAACACCTTCTTTGATTTGTGCTGTACTAAGAAAATAAGCATGTTTTCTCACCCTGTTCGTGTCCTTCCTTTCTTGTGTTTTGTGTGGTCACTGCCGCGCCATGAAAGCGTTTCCGACCATGTATTGCTATGTGATTTCCGATCGTCTAGGTGTACTCTATCTCTCCTGAAAGTTTGTAACCGCTGTACTGATACACCCTGTATATAAGGGCATGGGACCTGTGTTTGCTGGCTACATGTACGCTTGTGGCACCTGGCTTACCGGTGCTTGAACTGGGTTGCGGCGTGTTTGACATACACGATTTTGATAAAACTTCTAAGCGTTCTCTACGAATAGAACATATTTTCAGACGACTAAAGAACGGTACTTTCGTGACACCATCCATACGAAAAACATTAATTTTGGCCTTTTGTCACAATATATCAATCATATTGATACATGTTGCTGGTCTACATAGCTTTCCTTCCTCATCCCCACTCTTGCGAGCGAAACAGTGTGCCAAGGACAGAGTGGCAAATGTGAGAATCAAGCGGCGATTTACAAAAGCTACCCGCAGCGTGTCGCCGCGAAAAGCCTATCGCTACTCGTGCGCTCCTCGCCTTCAGCGGATTGAACTTCTAAAGTTATGTTAAAAATAATATTTTGGTTCATTGCTCTTTCCTCTTTCAGCGAGACACCGGGTGAGGGGAACCTTCCAGATCGGGCCAGCGAGACTACTTAAACCGCGACGGGCCTCCAAGCAGACGGTATTGAGAGTCGAGTCTGGAGGGTCGTGCGAAGACGGCGAAGACGACGAGCCAGCAGAGCGTCGAGTGGCGGCGAGAGTGACCAGCGGGAGTGAAGTCTGCGGACTGCGAGCATCGGCACAGTGAAGAGTGCGACTGAAGGGCGAGATTACTGAACTGGATGTATGAGTGAGAGGCATTTGGAATGATGGCAATAGACAGATTGAATATGTGTAAATAATGAGTGTGAATTAAGTGACTGTTACTAATATAATAACATTTAAAAAGACTTTAATTAGATAATTAGATATTGCGCTCACTGTGAATAGACGAGAAACTTTAATGTTGTAAATAATAATTTTGTGAATAAATTAAAAATCTAGTTTATTTATTTAGTTTTTATTAAGACCTCCGTCCCTTACGAACTCTGATACGGCCATCTAGCGTCTTGTAATAATATTGACCTAAACTTACGAAATTAGGACAGACAACGATACTGAACTTTGTCACACTGACTTTTCACTTACAAAATTATATCACCACTTTTAAGTCCCTTAGTAACACACCGCACGAAAAAAATAAAAAAATAAAAACCTCACGCTAATTTAATTCCTTGCGCATAGTACGAATATTGCATTCGACGCACCGGATGACGTAATCTTTAATTTCTCATCGAGTTTGTCGTTCAGCGACAAACCTCCAACCAGGCGGTAGGATGAGTCGACGGCTCATCTCGGAGCACGCTGTTTCGCTTCTCGTGGGCCAACTGGTCGTGGCAGAGCCGGGGGATTACGATGCAACTCTTGCAAGCATTGACCCCAGAGTCGAGACGCGGGTACAGCAATGCACCGTGCAGCTCAAGGTGAAATGAATAAAGATCCCCCTTCCCCCTCTAACCCAACACGTCTCGTTATCCTTGACATAATAGGCCGGGGCGGTTAGAACTTAGAATTGCTGTGAGGAAAGTTTACCCAGCCATCGTGACAGAAACCGCTGCAAAAATTATGTCATCGCGAAACGCGAAGCTGAGCAATTCTTTAGCGTCTACGAAAGATGAATCCCGGGAGAAAGTAATGACTGGAAACTTTCAAATTTTATAACGTAATAGTTCTTTTAACTAAAATTAATTCTCTATGTGACAATGTTCATTAGATTGCCTCGTTCAATAATACCTCAATTAGTCACATACTAAGAGTTTGGCGACACAAAGGGCCTCTTTTCTGAAATAATTAGTTCCTCGAATAATTTTTTTTTAGATCACATAGTTTTTGCATCGTGGCATATAAAATTCCCAATGTTAGTGTTTTTGGGACGCACAAATAAAATTAACTAAAACTTATACAGAAAATTTAAGAAGGGTGACTGAAAGGTCATGTCTTAATTAATTTTAAGGTACGCTTAGCAAAATTTATTCAACGTAAAATCGTTTACTGTAACAAATAAAATATATGCAAAAATATTCCTAATTTTAATTTAAAATGTTGTAAAAACATTATAGTATTTTTTTGAAGATTTTTGAAGTAAATCATGGTGTTTTATTTTAATATGAATTATCTCATTTTGTTAAGTGAGTTAGTTTTGTTGTTTGTACATACCATAAATACTAAAATTGTGACTTTGACATGCCATAATTAAAAAAAAAAAAAAAATAAGTTCCTGATTTTTTTTTTGGATGAAATAGTACTTGAAAGCAATGTCTACAAGTTGAACAGTATTTCGTACAAATATATAGTAATGCATTTTTCGTGACTTTAACGTTGCACGGCTATGCACGGGCGCTTAACACGTCCGCTTCTAAACAGCAGACCACACGCCACTCGGGTACTCACTACCTGCCTCAGACATTTGTCAGTCGTGCCGGAGATTAGAAGCAAACCCTCGCAGGTTCGGCCCGCAGAGTAAAATTCAGGTAAACTGGTTTTAATTTTCTGCTAATATCCTCAACGCTGCCTTATAAATCGACCACAGAACGATCAAAACCACGTGTTCAAACAACAACGTTAATGTCTGTTCACATATTGTTTATCAGTAGACTAAAACTTATATATACACTGAAGAGCGAAAAAAAAACTTGTATAGGCGTGCGTATGCGAATAACAAGATGTATGGGACCAATCAGAGAAACGCGATGCGGTCGGCCGCTAGATCGGTTACTGCTGCTACAATGGCAGGTTATCAAGATTTAAGTGAGTTTGAACGTGGTGTTATAGTCTGTGCACGAGAGATGGGACATAGCATCTCCAAGGTAGCGATAACATTTGGATGTTCGCGTACGACCATTTCACGAGTGTACCGTGAATATCGGGAATCCGGTAAAACATCACATCTTCGGCATCGCTGCGGCCGGAAAACAATCGTTAAAGAACGGGACAAACGACGACTGACGAGAATCATTAAACGTGACAGACGTGCAACCCTTTCTCAAATTGGCGCAGATTGTATTTGTGGACTGCCCTGAGTGATTCATGGTGTGAATTGCCTCCTGCATATCTTCAGACATTAGTCGAGTCCATGCCACGTCGTCTTGCGGCACTTCTGCGTGCTCGCGGGGGCCCTACACGATATTAAGCAGGTGTACGAGTTTTTTTGGCTCTTCAGTGTATATAGGCCTATACATATTGATACGTGTCGCTGGTCTGCACTGACCTTGGCCCGTCCCGCGCAAGCGAGCGGAAGAGGACAGAGTGGATATATATTGGGCGGCGAGTCACAAGGAACGTTTGAATGACAGGCGAGCGATAATCAAAGACGCTCATATCTTGTTACGGTAAGCATGCCGCCGCGATAATCCCTTTGCGGCACGTGCTCCTGACCTTCGGCATTTATCAAAATAATTTTCCAGCGGTTTGCTACCCTAGTTTCTCTCAGCAAGACTCTGGGTGCGTCGAACCTTCCAGGTCAAGGCCAGCGAGTATAAAAGTGCGACGGGCCTCTGAGCGGAGAGTGGAGTGAAGTGGAGTTTCTATGAACGTTGGGGATCTGGGCGACCGTGCGACGAGAGACGACGAGCGAGGAGAGAAACGAGTAGCGCCGGAAGTGACCAGCGCGAGGAAAATCTGCGACTGCGGGCATCAGAGCAATGAATAATACGACTGCAGGCTGGACAATTGGACTGGATGCATGAGTGAAAGACATTAAAAATGATGTCAACAGACAGAGTGAACGTGTGTTAATGACGAGTATGACTCAATTGACTATAACCAGACATACAAACAGACATTAAGAACAATTATAATTAGAGTTGAAATACACGCTGAATATTGCGCTCACTAAGAAATAAAAGGAGTAACAGTGGAGATATACACTGGAGAGCCAAAAAACTGGTACACCTGCCTAATATCGTGTAGGGCCCCCGCAAGCACGCAGAAGTGCCGCAAGACGACGTGGCATGGACTCGACTAATGTCTGAAGGTATGCAGGAGGCATTTCACACCATGAATCCTGCAGGGCAGTCCACAAATCCAATCTGCGCCAATTTGAGAAAAGGGGTTGCACCTCTGCCACGTTTAATGATTCTCGTCAGTCATCGTTTGTCCCGTTCTTTCACGATCTTTTTCCGGCAGCAGCGATGTCGAAGATGTGATGTTTTACCGGATTCCCGATATTCACGGTACACTCGTGAAATGGTCGTACGCGAAAATCCAGATTTTATCGCTACCTCGGAGATGCTATGTCCCATCTCTCGTGCGCCGACTATAACACCATGTTAAAACTCACTTAAATCTTGATAACCTGGCATTGTAACAGCAGTAACCGATCTAGCAACTTTGTCAGACGCTTGTTGTCTTATATAGGCGCTGCCGACCGTACCGCGTTACTCTCATTGGTTCCATACCTCTGTTATTTGCATACGCACGCCTATACCAGTTTTTTTGGCTCTCCAGTGTATAATTTAATGCTGTAAAAATAGCTGTGTGAATAAACTAAAAACGAATTTAATTATTTTATAATTTATTAAGACCTCCATCCATTACGAACTCATATACGCCCCTCAGACGTCTTGTAACTATATATATATATATATATATATATATATATATACATATATATAATGTGTTTGTGTGTGTGTGTGGACCACTGGGGAAAAACCTTATTTGTCGATTTTTTTAGATTTCTGGATGGTTATGTCATTTTCGTCTAAATTTAGCCGTCTAATTATTGTGTTTCAGTTGTAGGGAAGAGTATAGTGAGTCACAAGATATAGCATACAGTGGAAGAGCATAACAAGCGTTATACTTAAAATTGCTCTCTTGTAAAATTAGCAAAACGTGACTTATAAAGGTCTTCCCCCTGTGGTCTTTGTTGGGGGGAGGATCGAACGGTCACCCCGGTGGGGGGAGTGTATGTTGGACATTTGAGGCGGCGTGGCAGTACTAGGCTATGGTAACCGAGCCCGACTTACTAACCGGTTTCCGGAAAGGATGGGTGATGCGTCTCTTATAGCCTCTCAACATCCATGGCAACCCAAGGCTTCCCGTGCCACCCCTGTTTAAACGTATTGGGCTCTGCCGCCCGTGCCCTATGGGAAACAGTTTTCTAGCGACTGTTCAGGGGTATCTGCTGTGATGGCTTGGGCCGATAGATAGTACCAAGGCCCGACCACATGGTGGGGTGTGGTACCTCTTAGCACTCAGGCCATTGGGGCCCAAAACATGAATTTCACTGTGAAGAAATTCTAGGATGGGAATGGACGAGCGCTTGATGATGGCGGGCTAGTTTTGCGGGCGGTGGAGGTGATTACGGTGCTTGGTGAAGAGAACAAGGGAATAAAACCACATGGTTATGACGGATCCCATATGGTCTGAGGGACTCCGCACTGCTGCTGTCTGTGAGCTGGGGACGCAGTCAGGCGCGGGAAAACCCATACGTGCCACGAAAATTAAGAGGGAGCACGGGATGATCCGCTTGGCCCACCCAGGGGTTTTCCTTGGACTTCGGATCTTTGAGGTTGGACTCGTGCTGGCAGTGGTTAACTCTGTAAGCTGGAGGAGGCTCCGGAGAGATCCCCCCTCTTGCAAATGGAGCCGGACGTTGAACTGGATTGTTCCGGGGACGTGCCCGAGATCACGTCAGGAGTTTGGATAGTGCTCCGGCCAAACCATACGCTTGGTAATTTGAGTGCTAGAGTCTCAAGCCTTATGGAAGGGCATGCCTAGTGCGATCTGTAATATCAGATCGGGGCTTGCTTGGTGCAATCTGTGTACAGATTGGGGCAGAGGGGTCTGATCAATAATGGTGAGTGCTGTCATGTCTGCGTCGAGAGAGCGTGATCTCTCTTCCCCGCCTACTGGGAGGCCGGGGTGCGGTATGGCTACCTTGGCTAAGAGCGCCTCGTTAAAAAATAAGAGCTCGACTTTGTCGTGTTTTACAGTTACCTGTGGTCTTTGTTATAAAGCGTAGCATAATATACCATTTTCGCATTAAAACTGTGTCCGAAGAAATGTAATATCATTTCAATACCAGTATTTATGTGCAAAATAAGTTAACTTTAGTGAAAACCGTTTAGATTTTCAGTTATAGAGGCAAACAAATTTCCTGCGTTGCTGTTTGAAGTTAGTTACTTCGCAGCTAACACGCCGCTATGTACGATCCGGACGCTGCCAAGTGGAAGTACATCATCTTGGCGACCACAACAACAGCATAATTATCCCCTCTCTGCCTGTCCTTGCACTGGTTGCGAAACCAACCTCCAGGAAAAGTCCACAAGGACACGACGTACGCACGTATCAAATACTCCCTATTTGAATAATTGGACAGTATTTACTGGTTATAAAAGTCACTTCACACGTACTGTAGATTTATCAGTTGATTTTAAACATAACCTCGAAAATAATTAAACGAGATTTAAATGCTTCTTAATGAACTCTACTAATTATGCACCTAAGTGTCATTTAGAACTTTCAATCCGAAGCAAAATACCCTTTCAGGGAAAACCATACGGACAGACGATGCCGCTGCTGGTTGGCGGGTTTTCTCGGGGTTCTTCCGCTTCCTCCGCCCTAGCATTCTGGCGGTGCTCCATATACATCACGCTTCAAGACCTCGTTTAACCCAGACATTTTAAACAAAATTTTATTTTAAAAAAACCCGTAAAAATATATTATAAAAATTTTAATTGGTGCGCGTGTTTTATTTAGTTTGCTGGATAGCACATACTAAAAGTCCCAAGTACTCCAGTGCCGGCTTTATAAAGATAGGTCTACGCTGTGTAGATCAATTCTATTTCCCGCTTCGCGACAATATGTATATTTCCAGCATACAAATCTAAGGTGAAATTGGTTACATGGTTTCGTAGAGATAGTGTACTAAGCTAAGATGTTTATATAGTGGCCATTTTAAAAATAAGTGTCTGATCCACTTACAACATATCCGTTTATATGGTCTGAAGTAGTACTACTCGTTTGCCAAATTTGGGAGGAATCGGTTAATCGTTTCCGAAGATACGGCATAATAATTTATATTTTCATACGATGCCGTCTTACAAAATTGCGGAAAAAGCGGTTCTGTGTAGGCACATAAGGTACTTGTAATATATATTCTCAGCATACAAAGTTTGGTAAAAATTGGTCAAAAGATATAATTCATACAGGAAATAGTCCTAAAATATTTATACTATCGTCATTTTGTAAATAAGGGTCTTATCTATTTGAATTTAATATACTGACATTGCCTAACGTAGTAACACTTACGATGCAAAATTGGGTGGGAATAGGCTAAGTAGTTTTCAAGATATAATTTTGATTTGTTTATGTAATGCTATCTTTCAAAATAGCGAACCATTAAAATGTTTATTAACAAATTTAATGCCTACATGATGCACTGTCAACATACATAATTTGGTTAAAATAGGTTTAATAGTTACCGAGATGTGACATAGCGCCCTAAATATTATAATGGCCGCCATTAAAAAAAAAAAAGTAATTGGCGTGATTGCGTAGTCGAAAACCACAAAAGTCGGATTTCATTACTAAGTACTAAATGTGTACCGAGTTTGGTGAAATTTGGTTTACGGGTTCAAAAGTTTTTAGAGGAGTGGGGGAAACACACACACACACGCACACAACCAACACGCACGCACACAACCAACACGCACGCACACAACCAACACGCACGCACACAACCAACACGCACGCACACAACCAACACACACGCACGCACACAACCAACACACACGCACACAACCAACACACACGCACACAACCTACACATATAGACACGCTACACAGGAAAGTAATCTCATAAGCTAACATTACTGTCTGAAAGTAGGCTGATATGAAAAGGCATGACCATTTTTCCTTAAAAAAGGGGCTTGATCAAATTGTGGCGAATTCTACCATGACGTAAAATTTTTTTTAAAGAAACCGACAATGGCCGCTTGTCAACACTTGAAAATCTTACCGTTTCTTATATATACATTTTTGGGGCGCAGTTCAATGAGGTACTCGAAATTTTATTTAAACTCGCGTTATAATCTACATGTTGGGGCTGTTATGCGCATTTTATATTTTAAAATACTTACTGTTCGTTACGCACACGGGCGGCCTGGAGGAATGGAAGTGCGTATGGTCTCTGAAAAATACATCTTATTTTAAGTTCCAGAAAAGTTCACCTTTGTGCGTGTTTCACATGCGTTTTCACCATTACAGCAGGAAAGCGCAATCCACGTGTTATGTCGCGACCGGTGACGTAGTGACGTCAAGACATCGAGACACGCAGAACTACTGAAAATAAATAAATAAAACAAGAATGTATAAATCTACTATGTTAAGGCGCCCGTCTACCTGGCGCTTGAACTGCGTTGCAGAGTGTTCCAAATACACGTTTTTCAACGAAACTATTCAGCGTGCGTCCAACGTTCTGATCTACGAAAAGAACACACACTTCAGACGAGAGCTGTTAAGTACTTTCAAAATATCACGTACGTTAGAAACATCAATTCAGAGTACTCCAAAACCGCTAAAAACGGCCTTTCCAAGGCGCTGTAGCTCAAAATGCACGCATCAGATACATACAAAACTACTATAGGGGCCTGCACTGAACCTTCCTAAAGACTTCCCACTAATAAAATAATATGGTCACCCCTGAAAGTCCCATAGGTACACGCAGCACGACGAGAGCACTGCACGCCAGTTCAGAGCCTTGCGCTTAGCGGCGATGGCGTACTTGATGCGCGTGGCAGTGTCGCCCTTATCGCTCCCGCGCTTCTCGGTGTAAACGTGGGAAAAATTTCCAGTTAGACAGGGGCCTTAAAGTGCAAGTTTCGTGTTAACTATCGCCACGTACATGCGCGGCCATAGAACACTAGCAGGGGAGTTTCCCCCTCTCTCTACGCTTTGTAATGTCTGTCCCAGAGCTCAGGGGGACACCCACCCAGACTGGAGTTCAGTGAGATTATAACAGCAGGGTGTGTTGTGGGCAATGGGGTAGCGCGAAATCTAACCTTTCTTCGCGTGTTTAGATGCTAATGGCGTCTGGGTACAGGAAGATAACGAAACGTTTCAGTACTAGCAAAGCGGGTGGGCTGCCCTTTTGTGGCTGTCTGTTGTCCGTCATTAGAATATTACTTTCCTGATTTCGCGGTGTCTAAAAGGCCTTGCAATAGTAACGTGTTGACAGCCCAATAATACGTGGTAATGGTACATGTATCCCCACTGTTATAGTAGTAAACACAAAAAAAAATATCAACAGTTAATCAGTATGCTTTTAAACCTTTAAAGTCCCACATATTTTTTTTCGGCGGGAGGGAGTTAGAGAGGCTTAGACCACTGATTTCCATAGGAAGAAAAACTATATTTGCCCGAAGGTTTTACGCTATGACCCTTCGTTTTTAAGGCCTACTATAGTAATAAAGTTGCAAGCAAAGTCGTAAAACGCTATTCAATTTTTCCGTGGTCACTAACGTAGCTAAAAACAAACTTAAAAACGATTTTATTTGTATTTTTTGGTGTATTTTCAGATACAAAAATTATACTTAACGTCATTAATGTGGGGAAAGTATGGAGTGTCGGCATGGAATTCCCCGGGTATAGGCCTACGTAATTAATTTTTGCGGCAGTGTGCAAAGTGTGCGTGGTGATTGTAATAGCAGGGTAATATTTCAAATACATGTAATGTTCGACGTCATAACTTGCTCTATCTTACGGAAACATCGCCCCACTGAGAGCTCCTATTTACGATCACGAAATTATATCAAAGGAAGTGCTTTCACAAAAAAAAAATTATTTATGTAATTTAGAGAGTGTACGAGATTGAGATTTTACTTAATAAGTTTCATATTTAAGTAATCATTAGCACCTAAATAATTTTCACTATATTTCGTCGTTAACTATATAATATTAACGTTCGCATTTTCAAAGAAAATTTACAGCGTAATCCATAGCTGCAATCAGTAAAATACAGTGATAAAANAATATTAACGTTCGCATTTTCAAAGAAAATTTACAGCGTAATCCATAGCTGCAATCAGTAAAATACAGTGATAAAAGAACTTACACATAACAAGAAGTTACCGATATAGGCACAACTAATGGGCCTACTTTCCTCTATACGGCGAACCAGAAATATATGCAACACTAGTGAGTCATTACAAAAACACACATGCCTTACCCGGGATTCGAACACAGAATTCCGTGAACCGTAAGCTGGCATGCAANGGATTCGAACACAGAATTCCGTGAACCGTAAGCTGGCATGCAACCAACTGCACTACGGAGGTAGGATTAGGAGCATCAACTTCGAATGTAAAACAGTTTAATGCTTCGGTAGACAGGGTTCACTAGCATGAAATATTTAGAGGGCAGTTATTTTAAAAATAAAACATGCGAGTCACTTAAATCATTTAAGTTTACATGCCCTATGTTAGCATTACTAGTGTGAGAAATTTGGTAGGAATCGGTTGATTGGTCCCCGAGATACAGTAAGACATACATTTTTTAATTTTCTCATGTGGTACTACCTTACAAAATGGTGGATAAACAGGGGCTCTGTATAGACACATTTTATGGTTGTAATCTACAAGATGAGTATAAAAGAATACCCCAACTTTGAAGGTCTATAATATCAAAACCAAACAACCTACAACCTTGATTGCCCAATCAAATGAACCGTGGAACTGTGAAGTTTGTTTAATACATTCGTAAATGTTCAATGTAACCACCATTTGGTGGGAATCGGTTGAGAACTCTCCGAAACTATTTGATGTAAAGGCTTTATTTTTCATGTAGTGTTATCTTCCAAAATGGCGGATTAATAACAATATCCCTGTATAGTTTCAATGCTTACATGGTGTACTGCCAACATGCCAAATTGAGCGAAATCGCTGTTAAATGGTTGCCGAAATATGACATAACGGCTTCAATATTAAAATTGCCGTTATTTTGAAAAGATAAGCATCCGGCTTGGTTCGAAAACTACAGAAGTCAGATGTCTTTAGTAAGTAATATACGTGTACTGAGATTGACGAAATTCGGTTCATGGGTTCACGAGTTTTTAAGGGGACATACAGGCAGAAAAGTGATCTCATTAGCCTATTTTTCTTTTGGAAAGTAGGCTGGAAATAACTTAAAATAGTCAGTAAACTAAATTACTTCAAAAGTAAAGTAGGCGTAAACCTTCCCCGAGGTTATAGGTTTTCGTTTTAAGCTCGTGATTTCCAACAGAGTAGTAGGCATCGCCGGAAATAGCGAGGCAAATGCTGTGTTGTATGCGCGAAAGATCTAAAGATAATACTTTTGAAATTAACCTTTGAAAACTGTCACTGCCCCTACCTCCATAGTCCATATATNCGAAAGATCTAAAGATAATACTTTTGAAATTAACCTTTGAAAACTGTCACTGCCCCTACCTCCATAGTCCATATATCTTAACGGGTACGCTGATTGGTATGAGACCAGTTATGTTGGTAACGACGGAGGTAAAGTAGCTCCATGTCTTAGAGCTGAATTAAAAGTGTTAAGTGAACATCTGCGACTGCTGAANCGTTATTTTGAAAAGATAAGCATCCGGCTTGGTTCGAAAACTACAGAAGTCAGATGTCTTTAGTAAGTAATATACGTGTACTGAGATTGACGAAATTCGGTTCATGGGTTCACGAGTTTTTAAGGGGACATACAGGCAGAAAAGTGATCTCATTAGCCTATTTTTCTTTTGGAAAGTAGGCTGGAAATAACTTAAAATAGTCAGTAAACTAAATTACTTCAAAAGTAAAGTAGGCGTAAACCTTCCCCGAGGTTATAGGTTTTCGTTTTAAGCTCGTGATTTCCAACAGAGTAGTAGGCATCGCCGGAAATAGCGAGGCAAATGCTGTGTTGTATGCGCGAAAGATCTAAAGATAATACTTTTGAAATTAACCTTTGAAAACTGTCACTGCCCCTACCTCCATAGTCCATATATGTTAACGGGTACGCTGATTGGTATGAGACCAGTTATGTCGGTAACGACGGAGGTAAAGTAGCTCCATGTCTTAGAGCTGAATTAAAAGTTAAGTGAACATCTGCGATTATATCATTTTCTTGTTGTTCTTGTGATGCATACAAGAGTAAGAATTAGCGAATTTGTGAGGCATTTCCTTTTCTACTAATTTCACACTTTAATTTGACTGACGAATGATTGAAGTGATCAGGCCCATGACAATGTAAATCCTACTAATATTATAAATGCGAAAGGCTGTGTGTGTGTGTGCAGCTCCATAACGGCTGAACGGATTTTGATGAAATTTGGTATGTAGGTACTTTAGGTACTGGAACAGGATATAGGATACTTTTTATCCCGGTAAATTGTACGGGTCCTGTGGAATAACAACAAAACATAATTCTGCAACGGCTGGGAACGTGACCGAAATATTTTTTTCCTCTGGTGTCAGAGTTTATCAGGCCACCCAAGGACCTCTGAAATGGCTTAACGACTGCTATCAATCGATAACAACCGGGACAGAATATTTAACGTGCCCTCCGAAGCCCGGAAGTGCTCAGATGTTATGCCACTAAACAGTCACCCATCCAAATGTGTGCCGCTGGGAACGTTGCTTAACATTGGTGATCGATTAAGATCCCTCAGCCAAACTCAAAAAGTAGTACCTAGGTACTCTTATTTCTAAAGCTACAACTTGCTGAAACTCACTTTTGATTTTCATACATCGACGCTGGAAAGTGGAAATGTGGTAACTACGCGATAGTTGCACATATACACTCAAAAAACAATACCCTACTTCTTGGATATCGGGTAAAAAATGTTTCCGTCCTTTTGGGTTGCCGTAATCAGTTAAAAACGTAGGCCAACATAGTATAATTTTATAATTCTGTTTTCACATAAATGAATTGTCTTTTCCCAATTTATTTTTTAGTGTACCACTGTGAAACTCAATTGTACCCGGGCGAAGCCGGGCCAGTCCGCTAGAATTGTACAAACTGAAGAGGATTAATATGTCTTACTCTAAAGGTAGGGACACTTCTACAAACCAGTTTAACTTCTTTCTCTGTAGTGATTTTCTTCTAGCATTGGCTTTGGTTGTGTGTTGCAGTAGTTGCAGCTCCTCCTGTAGTTTTGTCTGCTGGAGTGGAATGTGACGTGAGATGTCTAACAATCTCGGTGTACGCGCGAGAGGCGTCGTCGAGGCACTGACTGAGTAAAGACAGGAGCACAGGACGTTACCATGTCCTCCCTCCCTCCC
>NQII01002489.1:353334-365384 GCA_002778355.1 Clitarchus hookeri | reverse complement strand
GCCATAACCCGCCGGCCCCTCAAGACCCGTCGGCAATCGGCGCGTGGCGTTAACGTAACGCATGGCACGCGAAGAAGTGGATGCAGCGTCCACAACTAGTTTGTGGGGGTGGCACAACCGGCGTAACGTGGCATGGCTTGGCGTAAAGATGTCCCATCTTCCATCTCCTCGTGGAAAGTTTTTCAACGCTCTCCCATCAGAACGCGAGACGTCATAGATACCACTCTTAGTCAAATGAGTTCTGTATACACACACACACACAAAAAAAAAACCAATCGTAAACTGACTCTATGTGTAGCTCAAACATATTTTCGCGCCATCAACAGAATTGTGTTTATCGAGATGACAGTTCATCGTTCGCATACGGAAATGTACCATAATATCAGCGACAGCGTGGATTAAGCAAATGCTTTTCCATTATCATATCAAAAAATTTTCTTGCACCCTGCGTCCTTTCTAAAAGAAAAACCCTATTGGAAGTATATGTAACTAATCCTAGGAAACATTTCCATATGTGCTGAAATAACAGCTCTACCGCTTGTTATGTTACGTTGTGCCACGCCACGCCGGTTGCGGACGAGGCTTGATGGCGCGGTCAGTCTCGCACAGCTTTGCGTGATCTGAGAGACCGGCCCGTGGACTTGCGCAACGATGAGGTCGCAGGAAACGGAAGAAGCAAAAAAGCTCGAACGCACGCTAACCAAAGCGTTCGTTTGCTTTTGTTTCCTAGCTGCGCCAGAGGCAAGGTCGCAGTGACCCAGGGTTCTGCGCTCTCTCCTTGGGAGGTTTTCCTGCACGCACGCGCCGGACACGCCTAGGACGCCGTGCTTGCGGGCTGGTGTTCGAGATGCAGTTTGGAAACCACACCGCACTAGGGTGATGTGTGGCAAGGGCCTGCGCTTAAGGCCCCCGTCTACCTGGAACTTTTTCCCACGTCTAGGCCGAGAAGCGCGGGAGCGATAAGGGCGACACTGCCACGCGCATCAAGTACGCCATCGCCGCTAAGCGCAAGGCTCTGAACTGGCGTGCAGTGTTCTCGTCGTGCTGCGTGTACCTATGGGACTTTCAGCGGTGACCATATTATTTTATTAGTGGGAAGTCTTTAGGAAGGTTCAGTGCAGCCCCCTATAGTAGTTTTGTATGTATCTGATGCGTGCATTTTGAGCTACAGCGCCTTGGAAAGGCCGTTTTTAGCGGTTTTGGAGTACTCTGAATTGATGTTTCTAACTTACGTGATATTTTGAAAGTACTTAACAGCTCTCGTCTGAAGTGTGTGTTCTTTTCGTATATCAGCACGTTGGACGCACGCTTAATAGTTTCGTTGAAAAACGTGTATTTGGAACACTCTGCGACGCAGTTCAAGCGCCAGGTAGACGGGCGCCTTAAGGAAACAGTAGTCGATTGTGTCTGCTGCAATTACGTAACTTAATTAAAATCACGTGTATGTGCTACGACAATGCATTGCGTATGATTATATTCAACAACTGAAATTCTAATTCATTTGTGAAAACTTAAAATACAAATGGAACACATGACAGCATTACTAGGAAACTTGTCCCACGTGGGGGACGATAATCCTATTACAGTGGGGTAAGAGTCCTTATGGTATCTATTACATTTGGAAAAGCCCTTTCCCCTTATAATCAGTACAAAGTTCCTCCCACAATGATTTGCATTCGCTGCACATAATCCAGTCCACATATGGAGGCTCATCGTACATTGCACCACACCCACCACATAAATAGTCCTCCTCACCAGAGCTTGTAATGCCATTCTTGTCATCGAAGGTAAATTTGCGTTTTGCTCCAACGCCTTTGGTCTTCAAGCTTACTGATCTCGATGTTACGGTCGTTTTCTTTGGGTTAGGCCTACTTTTTATTTCACTTTGTCATGACAGTATTTTAGCATATGGCGACGATGCGAGTATTTGAGACAATTTTTGGATTTCTGCGCCTCTTTTGTGGATGACTAGCTTTTGGGAAGGTTCCGATTATTTCTGGCGAAAGGTCAATCTTAATACTTTTAGTGTTTCTAATTAGAGCCCGTGATAGTTTTACACTCCTCTCATTCTTTCCTCCTAGGACCATTTGGGAGAGACCCTAGAAGGATCAATTGGTAACCTAGAAATAAACAACTCGCAAATATATTAGTTTTCGCACAAAAACGCATGATGAAGCATTGCCCTCGCTCTTACTGCTCGCATTGTAACATTACCAACAGCTCTCCAGGCATTGGGACTGGAATCTATGCAACATTCTTGCAGCCATATTGGACAGCATTAAGTTGTTTTTAAAATAATAATTATGTCGCATAGCAAGCTCAACAATAATTATCCAATATCCTGAGAGAATCGTACAGGCGAGCTTACATCACCGAAACCTAAGAAAACTACATCGAAACTAAGGAAAAACAATGCCGAAACCTAAGAAAACGACATCTAAACTAAGGAAAAACAATGCCAAAACCTAAGAAAACAATATCGAAACTGAAGAAAAAACAACATAGAAACTAAAGTAAACAATGCATAAACTGAAGAAAACAACAAAGAGAAAAAAATTGACACCAAAAAGATGGAGAAAATATGTAAGTGAAGAATGAGAGTAACTGGAGATAAATGGTGATATGAATAAGTTCATTACTAACTCTCATATGTTACAGTGCAGATAGAAAATTATAGTTTCAAGTGCTTCTTATCTCTCTTATCTGGCTGAGGCATCAAATTCATGTTGTTACCNTATATATATATATATATATATATATATATATATTCATGATAGAGCAACAGAGCAATATTGGTGTCTGTATCAGTTAAAATGTATTTACAGTTCCTCTTCATATCCATGAGACAGTATATTTACACCATCATCCATTATGAGCCTCTTATAATCCATCCAACTGAGCGATAATTTAATTACGGACGCCATCCAAACCGTAACACCGGACATGCTGACAAGAGCGTGGAACGAGTTTTATTATCGCGTATATGTCGTTCGGGCCGCTCGTGGTGGTCACATTGAACATTTATGAATGTACGGTAATCATACTTCACAGTTCCATGGTTCATTTGATTGGTCAACCAAGGTTGTAGGTTGTTTGGTTTTGATATTATAGACCTTAAAATTTGAGGTATTATTTTATACTCATCCTGTATATAATATTGTAAAATATTGACTTCCCTTTGGATTAGTCGAGCACATTTGTGCAGAGTTATTTTTTCAATACTGTTTTGCCCAGGTGTTAATACCTCGAATGCATTGTAAAATATTGACTTCCCTTTGGATTAGTCGAGCACATTTGTGCAGAGTTATTTTTTCAATACTGTTTTGCCCAGGTGTTAATACCTCGAATGCATGGGAGTAAATACAATCTCCAGTGCTGCCCTACGTTACCTAGCTACCAAGGTACTGAAGTGAACTTTAGACTGTATTTCCTGGAGAACTGCACCAGTGTAGCAGTGTTTTTTTCTCACTATATTTGGCAACATTGTGGACGTGCAAGAGCAGTTAAACGTAAATTTATGTTTAAGAAGTTATCTACACGTGCTGCCTCTTTCCCTTCCCTCGCAGAATATGAAGGGCGTGTAACTGTGTGTTTTTTTTTTTCAGATGGATTGCGACCAGAGTTATTGCTTATGATATTGGGCATAAAATCTCCACAGAAAGTTTAACCTAGGAGTTACCATGTTCGTCAATATGCTGGACGGCCCCGCCAACTGGAACGAGTTGGCATTGCACAACTTTTATGACGAGTAGCTGGCATGGCCGGCCCAATTGGAACTAGAAGTTGCTGTGGACTTATCAGTGCTACAAAGCCTCTCATAATACACTGGGAATATACCCACACTTTCAGACAGGAAGTACGAATCCAGCCGGCTTACGTAACTCATATACGTTCCCTTTCGTAGAGTACACAGCGGGAGACAATTTGAGCTGGCAGCAGATTTACACGCAGTTTGAACTGTCTACAGTAGGAAAGCAGTATCCCCAGTAATTAGTTTATTTTCACGTGTGCACACAAATGCGTGCACGCTACGAGACTTATTCGCCTTCGCGCCAATAATTTCAGCCAACCATACGTTGTGCATTGGACCTGTGATACGAGTGAGAATGATGAAAACACAAGTATAGCGGCAAACCAAAAATATACAAATTCTCTTTCTCTGTACAGAGCAAAATAAAGATTTTATCTGGGACTAGAAGAGTTACAGGAGATTCGCGTTGAAATATCTTTATGATTGGATAACAGACCTAGTACTGTGTTGCGTCACTTGGGAGCTGTTGGAGCCCATTGGCACTTAAAGAATGAGTGAGTTAAGAGATGTAGGCAGCTCTCAACACAGAGGTCTTGAGAGCTGATGAGAATGAAGCGAGGTAAGTACGGAGATAAACTAAAAGACTGCAGTAACTTTGGAGTTACTAGCCCTGNATATTTATAGCATGCGTGATGTCCTTAAGGCGCCCGTCTACCTGGCGCTTGAACTGCGTTGCAGAGTGTTCCAAATACACGTTTTTTCAACGAAACTATTAAGCTTGCGTTCAACGTTATGATCTACGAAAAGAACACACACTTCAGACGAGAGCTGTTAAGTACTTTCAAAATATCACGTACGTTAGAAACATCAATTCAGACTACTCCAAAACCGCTAAAAACGGCCTTTCCAAGGCGCTGTAGCTCAAAATGCACGCATCAGATACATACAAAACTACTACAGGGGCCTGCACTGAACCTTCCTAAAGACTTCCCACTAATAAAATAATATGGCCACCGCTGAAAGTCCCATAGGTACACGCAGCACGACGAGAACACTGCACGCCAGTTCAGAGCCTTGCGCTTAGCGGCGATGGCGTACTTGATGCGCGTGGCAGTGTCGCCCTTATTGCTCCCACGCTTCTCGGCCTAAACGTGGGAAAAAGTTCCAGGTAGACGGGGGCCTTAAAGCACGGCCATGCATTTTTAAGTTTTACAGCACACATTACCAACTGGGTTTTTCAATCTTACGTGCTAACAACGGACGTTGTCATTATATAATCTAATGTTTCCGTACATAAAAGAGGTCGTGCCCTCATTAGGTGGTATCTTCGTTAGTAAACATAAACCCACTGCTTCGCATCATTACACGGAAACAGGCGAAGACTTGGCTTGGCATCTTGCAGTAATTGCGTATGCAGCAGCAGTGATCCAGTAATTCGGTTACAGTTGCCACGCCAAGGCCGCCAAACGGCGCTAAAAAAAGTTAGAAGAGGGAGAAATCTATATTTTAAAACAGTATTTTTTTTAGTAATGTTTCCTCATGAGTAGACACGCGTTTGGTATTGCAGGCCAGCTGTTTCGAGAGCGAGAAAGATTTGTGCTCGCGCTTGACGGCGAATGGGGGGCGAAGCGAGGTGTAGATGGAGCAGCAGCGATGGAATGCAAGGGCGGAGGAAACGGAAGTACCCCGAGAAAACCAACTGGCCACCAGCAACTCCCGCCACGTTTCCCACCCGCATAACCCGGTCCGATGTAATGGGAGGTGAGTATTCTGAACACTACATCACCCGTCGCCGTCGGCGGTTTCGCCGGTTGTAGAACTGTCCTAGCATTAAGGCTATTTAAGAGCCAACATTTTTCCCTCCAAGAATTTTGGGGATATTTTATGGTTTCGTGATACGGTATCGATAGTAACGTGGTAATAATATAGAATCATTTGAAAACTAACATTCATAATGTTTTTTTGTTAAAATATGAGACTTTTAAATTAAAACCCCGAATCGTACAAATGTCAAATGGTCATTTTAGCGTAAAGACAAGTTTTACCTAAAGCGTTTCTTGAAGTCACGCGTATGGCATGTCGTGTACCTGTGGTAAGGTTTTAACTTCAGATTAATTTTTGTTTTAAATTTTATCTTAAAAGTTAAAATTTAAATACGGGCGAACCGCAAAACAAATTACCAAGAATAGTCTCCATGAAATTCTATTAACATGAAAAATTATTTCGAACTGAATGCTAACTATTATTTAGGTTCCATTTTTCGATTTTATGCAATAAAGATATAAATTTAAAATTCGAAAATTGTATTTACTTAACATTTGAAATTTCATTTTCTTTCATTTTCATGCTTTTTCACACTGTTAACTGACATCACAACGGAAATGGATGTATAGTCTTTCGCGGTATCTTCACATTTTTAAAATCAAACCTTTGAAAAACACCCCATATATAATAATGTGTGTCTCTTGTAACACGAGCACATTTTTACTTTTGTTAACATGGAAGTATCTTATATTTGGTTGAATTTAATTGTTACGTATACTTTATTTATAAGTTAAAATATTTTATAATGAATTGATATGGATAAAATCGAGAGGAAATGTGTGTATTTGTAATGCCTGGTAATAAATAGTTCTTATGCAAAACATCATTAAACTGAATGCGCAAAAATGCGATGAACTGTCCCTTGGGTGTAACTTCCTAGATATAGTTAAGTTTTGTTTGCACGAGGCGGAGGAATAGCCTGAAAGTAGAACTTTAGCAGGGCTTCAGAAAATATGGGATTAACCATTAATGGACTATGATATGCTAAAAATTGAAAACATATTTTGTAAAATCTTGAACGCCCCTTAATGGCAGACGCTCGATTACGTTGCAAGCATTGGGGGGTGTTATCCCGTTCGACGTCGACGAAGCAGACTCCACCGTCGTGCATTTCGATAGTACTGGTAGTTGTTGAAGACACCGCGAAGGGCCGAGCATCGGAACTTGCCCTTGGCAAGACAACACCGCCTCCTCGTGGTTGTTGCCAAGCGATCAATTTGCCGGTGAGTGGGCCGAGTTTACATCATTGCCGAAGCTCAGCGCGGGGGTAGAACAGGTCCCGTTAAGGGCCCTTGACCACCCAGGTTGTGTGTCACTTATGCAATGGCAGAGGGTTAGGACAGGCACGCGCCCATCCGCCCTCCGCCCCCCATAACCAAACTTTGGAAATAGCGGTTTCCCGCAACAGTCGCATTTTTACACTAGGTTCCCCCCAGTGGAGGGGTTGTAAATGTTTTCCTAACTACCCCCTGCCCGCAGGGGAGGTAGGTTGGAAGGCGGGAGTAGAAAACTCCCACCTGGTTGATTATTTAAAAATAAGAATTTTGAATATTACAGGACTAGTAAAATATCCACCAACAAGCCCCACGAGTGGTCTCGCTAGCGGATATAAAAAAAAAATGTTGAAATTTGGTTTTGTTGATTCTAAACGCCAGAAGTTATCATTGAAAACGCGCGACGTCGTGAGGGCGTGGTCCAGGAAAAGGAATTAATTACGAGTTATTAAAAATTCTCCTTACCAGTTACCGAAGGTAACTGGTAATTAAACAAGGAAGCGAAGCAGGAAGGTGCTGTCCAGTGAGTAGGGGAGGCTCTTAACCGCGAGGTCTTGAGAGCCAGCGAGGGAGAAGCGAGGGTGAAGCGGGGGAAATGAGGAGGTTCCCCGAGTTAAAAGAAAACCTCGCCGACCTGCGGCATCGTCCAGCACGATCCCCACTTGCGAAAAATCCGGAGTGGAACCGGCCGGGGATTGAACCCGGTTCAACCTTGGTGGGAGACGAGCGGTCTAACCGCTCAGTCACCGCGATCCCCCCTCCTCATTTCGCCAGCGATATCCTCGTTCGCCGGTCAGGGGTGGTTTCAGCTTGCGAGGATTTGCCGAAGGCCCGGGGCAGCGACGGTTGGCGATGATTTGCGAGCAGCGGTTGGGTGACCCGAGTCCTCTGGCCTTCGAAGAGAGCGAGGGAAACTGCAGTTGGAGAAGTCTCTGGCGCAGAGATGAAGTGACCTGAGAGGGGAGAATGTGTTTTTTTCCCCCGTCTGGATACGACAAAACTCACAAGTGCCGCGGAGCTTGGTCGGTACTGGCTGGAATCGCGGTTGTAGTCGTGACTTTAGCCTACTCACTGTAAAGTGAGCACTTTCTGAAACCCTCTCATTTGGAGTAATAGTCAATAAATATATTTTAGCGTAGCCTTAACCGTTAACTTTCGAGTCCGATGAAATACGTACGCCGTGTTTATTGTTTACATGGCAATATTTATTTTAAAAAAGTGGTGGAAGGATAAAATATAACCGATAGGAAAAAAGAAACCAGGGTCTCTGAAGTGCACACTTTACCGTGGACAGCCTATAGAGCCCGTATGCCACGATGGAAGTCTCCTTGGAAAATGTCATGCAAGCTTGCATGGCCGCTGGTACGGATTGCTGTATGGAAGATTTAGCTAACTGCTGGTCATTTTCACGGACGTTTTGATGACTGGCCATGTGCAATCGTCCTTGGAATGTTTCCCTCAAAGTGGAAATAACAATAATGGCGTGTGGGGAGTGCACCCACGGCAAAGTCAACACCCTCCGAGTGACGGTCTTTCCAGCTGGGACCCGTAGGTGACCGTCATCCCCGAGCATGACAGAAATGAAACCCTAGAATGGAGCGGCGCTGGAATGCAACGGCGGGGGAAGCGGGAGCATCCCAAGAAAACCTACCGGCAAGCGGCATCGTCCAGCACGATTCCCACTTGCGAAAATCCGGGAGTGAACCCGCCGGGGATCGAGCCCGGATCGCCGTGGTGGGAGGCGAGCGCCCTGGCCACTACGCCACCGCTGCCCCCTCAAAGTTGAAAATTCAGTTAATCAGTGTGGGTGGTGGGTGGTGGGATGCTCCTAGTGAGTCTATTATGTTTTGAGAAAGATTACTCCAGTATTCGCGCAGAATTAGAACGTACAACGACGTGCCGAGAACCGCCGCCGCTGCAGCTACTTGGATTCGAACCCGCCACCACGCCAAAATGCTGGTCGACCACGCTAGATGCACGACCAACACACACGCATGGAACTAAGCGTATAGAAGCGACTCTTTGTGTAACTCTGCTCGAGTACACGGCGGTGTACCCACGTCTGTCGTCGCGTAACACGAGCCATTTGCTTCACGCGCGGCGAAGCGTCTTGTGTACCATTTCGTTCCGGTAGGTTCCGGCAATTTCCGAGTCAAAAACCTGCTGCGTTTCTGTGAGTCGGGGAGTCGGGACGCGCATGTTATGTAACTTCCGTGTTATGCTCATAGCAGACTGGAAACAGCGCTACAGCTGAACGAGTGCGAGTGAAACATTACACACGCTCCGCTTTAAAACACACAAAAATCAGCGGTTTTTATTTTCATAAGCAGGTGACTCAACCGCCACGCCACAACTTCGAAACTAATCTGTGCCGGTTGATTTACCAGCATGGATGAAACTTTGAAAAAATAGAGTCTGCAACTGGCGCACAAATCAAAATGCGTTAAGATCTAATCCAACATGATCAACCTTGTATTGACTTAATCACACTGCAGAATGTCAACAAATAGGCTAATACAAACATACTACAAAAAATATTTTTTTTTACAGTTGAATATTTTTTTACAGCAAATATTTGCTCTATTTCGTACAGTAACGCTGACAGCAAATATGATCCGAGTTTCAACATCTAGTAATTAGTGTGCTGATTAAATTGCGCACATTAGATTAAGAAATTGCGCAGGTGTGACATTTTTATTTTTCCGAGAATTTGACAGTTACTCTTCTCGAGTCAATAGTATCAAAGTAAGTATGTATATGGATATGATCATTTTTACACGTGACGAAATGGTAGAGAACAGACAGCAAGGAGTAACTGAATTCCATAATGCTTCGAGCAATTACAACACTCGAGAAACCGTCATCGTAACACTGCATACGTTTGCAGGACAAGTCACGTCTGGAGGCGAAATATTTGTACAGCACAACACGCTGAACTTCAGTCCTTTATATTACGAGTTTATCTCAGGCCTAGATTGTTAATTTTCGTGTTAAATTTATACTTTCTAAAAACACATGAAATATTCAAACACGTAATTTATTGTTGAGTGCAAACTACTTGACTTATTAAGTATTATTTCGATATACCAGAGCAAAATATCCGTACGTCAGACAAGTTATTTTTATCTCTTTCACGGCCGTCTCTTGAAAATGATTCTTCCAGAATTGGCAAAATTTAATTCCCCAGCTTATAAACCTGCCGTACTGAATCTCAAAATCGAACACCGCCGCTCAAGGCCGTATTCAATATAATTATACAAACTACGCGCTAACCCCCACCCCCACTACANTCAAGGCCGTATTCAATATAATTATACAAACTACGCACTAACCCCCACCCCCACTACAAAGTATTAATTGAAGGAAATCGCTTTGACTAACTTCTTCGGCGAGTGCCGAATTAATACACTGTTAAAAATGTATGTTTAATTACGGGCATTTTTTTACGGAAATGTACAGTAAATAAACTGAAACGCAATCGGTAGTGACGGAAAACGGGACTGAACTCCGTAATTACGGAATACGGGAAGTCACCGTATTTCCTATAGCTTCGGGTCTCGCGGACGAACAATAACGAGTCTACGTGAAACTTTTTTCGCCGCTATAACCAGAAAATGATCGTTTCTGTGACAGTAGGCATATTCACTCAACTTAGACCTATTCCTTAAAACAACAAAAAAAGTAGCACCAGGCGTTTGTAACATACAGATAGGGATTCTCGGCCTTTGTTGTTTTTTTTTTTTTACGTAGCGCTGTAAGCCACAAGGGCCATTCCGTCGCTACGACCGCCCAACCTGAGGGGGAGAGGGACCACGTCCTCTAATCGCAGGTGTCCCAGCTTAGCACCCAAATTGACCAGAGCCAAAGACCCAACCTGATTCACAAGAATGGCAAAGAGCACCCTACCACAAGGTTCTGAGACCCTCGTACTCAGATACGAAGCGTGTGGTCTGACCAGGGTTCTATCCATACCCCTAGCGTCTCTCCAGGAAACCACCAGAGCGGGTTGCCGCTCACCGCCCGGTCTTTCTTTGAGAGGGGGGATCTCTCCAGACCTCCTCCAGCATACGGAGTTAACCACTGCCAGCACGAGTCCAACCTCGATGTGACCAGGACACCAGAGAGAACCTCTGGTGGGGCTGAACCGATCAGCCCGTGCTCCCACTTATTTTCCATGGCACTAGTGGGTTTTAAATGACCGACCGCTCAGCCTATGGCGATCATCAGGTGAACAGAGGCAGCCCCTTACACCCGTCAGTGCACCAGGGGGCACAACCCACCTTTAGGCACACTCCGGTTGTGGTTGGGAACTCTTTAAAGCCTCACCGGGCACAAGCCTTACACCCATTACTGACCGGTTGCCCGCTCAGCAATCCCACACCAGAAGGCAAAGGGCGAACGACGGGTGTGGAGTGGGAGACGCTCCTTGACCCACCATGGCACGCGGCACCGAGAGAAGCCGCCCCTGCTCGGAAACGGAAGATTTCCGTCCTTATCGAACTCCGTAGGTCAGGCAAACCGTAGGTTCCAGAGTTCTACCACGTTTGCACCACTGCCACCACGTCGCCACCACATCCACCAACCGGGCCGGAAGAGCCGTCATCGGCCACTGACAATTTCCGTACTTTAAGATTTCCTCCACCACGAAATTCCAGTATTGGGGCCCCCAACGGCCTGAATGTCAAGTGGTCCAACACTTCCGCCAAGTGGTCGGGCCTAGCTACCATCTGTCGGCCCAAGCCATCACGGCAGATACTCCTTACCAGTCACGAGGAGACTGGTTCCCATGGGGATATGGGCGGCGGAGCCCAATCTGCGTTACCCAGGGGAGGCACGACGAGTATTGGGTCGCCATGAGTGGAGAGAGGCTACAAGGGGCGCTCCGTCCATCCTTTGTAGGGTCAAGTGCGGTAACCGGGCTCCGCTATACATAACGTGACCATACGTCCCGTTTTGAACGGGACAGTCCCGTTTTTCAGCACTCTGTCCCGTTGTCCCCGATGAAAGCTTCGGGACACCCAAATGTCCCGTTCTTATCAAACCAGCAAAAATATTGATTTACTGAACATAAAAATCATTTCAAAATTGTAAATTTACCATAGAAATAGAAACGTCTGAATGCTGCTTTACCCGCGGTTGTCAAATGACTTCTCGCTCGTATTTTTGCGAGGCGCGGGCGGGCGGTGTGGTTCCCTCCCTCC
>NQII01002489.1:322865-346015 GCA_002778355.1 Clitarchus hookeri | reverse complement strand
AAAAAAAAAAAAAAAAAACTGACCCAGAAACACGCGACGACATAACCGAGCGATTACGTTGTGCTTTGAAACCAACGTCGATATTTACAGCAGACAGACCACGTTAAAGCGTTACGTGTTGAAGTTAACCCGTGCTCGCTGGGGCCACTGTAACATTACTCTTTATATACGAGGTGTGTTCAAAAAATAAGGCGACTTTGCAAATTTCGAGGGCTACATACATTCGATTATCGATTGTTTTTATTGTTACGTTGGTACACATGTCCCCAACATATGTTGACATTATCAGCCATTTTGCATTGTTAGTTTGTTCGTGACAGATATAAAGGTTATACGTGTTTTTGGGGTGCTTGGCGATTTTTTTGCTATCGCAAACGATGGATCAAAGAATCTGTGTTAACAACACCGTAATCACGCCTCAGCCATTGTATTCACCGGACGTGGCCCCCTGCGACTTGTTCCTGTTCCCAAAACTGAAGGAGCCCATGAAAGGACGGAGGTTTGCCACGATTGAGAAGATAAAGACCTGGGAGACTTCAATGCCATACCAAAATGCGCATATCATAAGTGCTTCGAGGATTGGCAAAAAGCGCTGGCACAAGTGTATTATATCCGAGGGGGATTACTTTGAAGGGGATAAAATAGATATTGATGAACACATAAATATTTATCGAAACGTCAGAAAATAACAAGTCACCTTATTTTTTGAACACACCTCGTAAATTATGAGGACTGCGTACTAATAGCTCCCGAGGACATATTTTAGCTCTCCGAATTCTTATTTCATCGCTAACAGAAAATTATCAAAATATAAATAATTTTTTTAGAAAAAATTGTAGTACAAAAACTTTAAGTAGCCCGGGCGCGTGTGGAACACGTTCATCTTTGTTTTTTATATTATAGAGTGTTTGGGTGACAGCTTGAAATGCCATATTCCACGCTACACGAATGCAATACTCCAAGTCAACTTGGCGAAGAAATTTGATTTACGGACTATTACTACCCTTACCGCTGCCTTCCCTACATGCGCCAAACGAACGATATTAGTTTCAAGCAGGTGGGAGCTCTCCGCACGGCTATCACTTGAAATTCACCCAAAGACAATTGTCATAACATTAATTTCTTTCGAGCTCTGCCCACATTTTAGAGAAAAAAATGCGTGTCATAATCAATTAAGATTAATCCCCGCCCATCCAGCAACATAACCTTAAATAGTAACATAAAATCATCAAAATTAGTTGTAAAACCGAATTATGTCATTGTCTATTTACCTAGCAAATACGAAACGGCAAGGCTACCAAGTATGATTACACAAGAAACGCGTTTAGCTGTCGCTTTCCTATGCATATTTCGCTTGGTTGCAGTTTAAATTATTGCGCTCTTTTTAACTCATTTAGTGTTGTCACATTTGCATCGTTTAAAAATAACGGTGCAAAACTCAAAATAATTTTTTACGTGTCATTCTAGACACAACATACAACTTAATAATTACCAGAGTCTGAGTTTTAAAAACATGCTAACACGGAGAAAAGTTTTGTGTGAGCTAACATTTAAAACGCATCGTACACTAAAGACGTATTTTCATTTTCGACTGGACTGTAATTGTTTGCAACATCAGGGAACTTAAAACTTGCTTACAAATACTTAATATATAGATATGTATGAAATTAAAATCTGCAGGTGTTGGACACGAGCAGTGGCATTCCTAGCTCGCATCCGAGGTCATGGGTTCAGTTCCAACCGACAGCATTGTGGTTCATTTTGTCCCTTGCACTGTTCCAACTCCGTCCTCAGTTATAGTTTCTTACTACCTACTTTTCCGGTTTCTCGGTCGTTCGGTTAATATTCTGATAAGCCAGTTTCTCGTAACAGAATTAGAGAATTAAAAAAAAAATCAAAATAATTAGGTTTAAGTAAGAATGTGGTGCTGGACTTTCTCTAGTAGCATAAGAAATATCAGCAAGAAAGTCACAGTTTAAGTAACGTCAAATGCTTCAACTGTGGTTTCCAGGCCTTGCGTAAGCGTTCTTCAAAGGTAGCCGTGACATCCGTGGAAGCAAAGCGTTCTCANAAGTCACAGTTTAAGTAACGTCAAATGCTTCAACTGTGGTTTCCAGGCCTTGCGTAAGCGTTCTTCAAAGGTAGCCGTGACATCCGTGGAAGCAAAGCGTTCTCAGCCGTGACCAACAGCGCGAGTAAATTGTTACGAAGTTATGACGTGTTGGATGTTGCGGTCAGGCAATTCACAAGACAATAGCGTTGCAACTCCAAGTGTCTACAATTACGGCACTGTAGTGTCATCTGTACATCATGCAAATTAAGTTACCATGGATATGATGTCCTAAATTGTACGCTACGAAGCCATTTACACTTAAGACACCTGCATGACACACAACCGTAACTAGGGGGACCACGATGGCTAAGCTGTTAGACTGCTCGCCTCCCACCAAGGCGAACTGGGTTCAATTCCCGGCCGGGGTCACTTCGGATTTTCGCCAAGTGGGAATCGTGCCGGATGATGCCGCTGGATGGCGGGTTTACTCGGGGATCTCCTGTCCCCCCCCCCCNGCATTCCGGCGCTGCTTAATTCATTTCACTCCCCTCGGATCTCAAGACCTCGTTGTAAAGAGCTACCTATATCTCTCAACTCGACTCATAATCGTAATTAGTTGTTGTCAAGAATCATACTGCCCGTTTCCCTTCTTATAAGTTTTCAAAGTTTTCAAACGACTACTTAAACTGTAGTATTGTTTAAGGATTCTAGAGTTCTTCATGAAGAACTAATTCACTTTCTATTAGAAACNCGACTACTTAAACTGTAGTATTGTTTAAGGATTCTAGAGTTCTTCATGAAGAACTAATTCACTTTCTATTAGAAACCATATAACAATCTTAATACACGCAAATCGGAAGAGCCTGAGTCGTAATTTTACGTAATTCGTGCTGAACATAAAGTATCAAATATTTTTTTTCTGTTGCGTAGAAAGTTTTCCTCCTTTATAGAACGAAATATGGTGAACATGTATAATCTATTTTGACATGATCTTGGACTGCCTTATAAATATCGTCTCTTCCTCTGTTGGTTTTAGATTTTTTAAATATATTTTATTTGAGTGATACTTCAATATTTATTTTTAATGTAAATTGTAATTGTTGTTTGCCAAGGAGCACCTATTACAGCAGTGACAACCTTGAAATGAGAGACGTCAAAATATGGCTGCATTTCCCTACTGAGATGGAACGGNGAGACTTCAAAATATGGCTGCATTTCCTTACTGAGATGGAACGAGGCAAAATAGACAAGACGAACTGGCATAGAGGGATTATTTCACTTACATCCATACGAGTTTTAACAAATTTATACAAATTGTGTTGAAAGAGCACCAACCATGTTTAATATTTGTTGACAGCGAAGTGACAAATCTTCACTGAATTAAATTCTATACGCTGAGTAACGTCATACAGGGTAGAGTAAATATATATAAAAAAATTACAATACGTTCATCAAGAAAATTTAAATTAGCAGTAAAACAAAAATCAAGAAATAGTTCTGCGACCACCCTTAAATCTACAGACGAAAGTTATTTCTTTGAAATTTGTAATTTTACTTATGTTAATAACTGAGTGGCCGTAGATTTCGATGCGTTTCTTGAAACTTGACTGGACCCGAAGAAACCGTACGGTAGCTTTTGAGATTATCAGCTTTCATACCAGCAAATTTATCTTTTATGGCCTGTAAAATAAAAATCTACGCCCCAATGGTCGTACAAAAAGTAATAATGTGGTTCATTCATATGTTTTACCACAAACCGCTCTTTGGCCTCCCGAAATTGAGATAAGAAACTAGCTATAATTTTGTTGTCTAAATCAGCTGTATTGTATGTTATAACTTTTATTGTTTGGAGGTTTGATGCTTTGTAGTTATAAGCGTATATAATAACTGAAGAGGGAGAAACAGTTTTGGACAGTCTTATAATTCCACAGTAGTGGTTGGTTAGCACAGTTATACATCTTGCTTCCTCATAAAAACCAACCATAATTTTTCAAATAATTTGTAGTCTGTGTTAAGTTAAAATAATTCTCAATTTTGTTAAGACATGATTCAGTGTTTGTTTATTGACAGTTAACTCTCGCATACAAACGAAAGCCTCTCAGGGGATGGATGTCTTAAGGTAGAATTTAAACTAGCGCACAGTGTTTGAGCTCTTTTGGGAGCAAATTAAATAGCAAATCACCAACAGAGTTTCGTAAGTAGGGTCCGGATATTTAAAAAAATGCATATGCGCATATGCAAATGAATATTTTGAGGGTTATTAACGTTTATTGCATATTATAAACGTAACAGCGTATCTCGGCATATTTGTTTGAAATTAAGGATAGTTTCCATTACCTCAAAAAAAAATATATCGGTTTTACCTGTTTTTGGACATCCCTTACCAGCTGTTATTCTGAACTCTCTGAGTTAAGGGAAGGGCTAACGGCACTTAACTTTTACCACCTAGGCGATATTACATTTCCCGACGAGTACGTAAGTTATCCAGCCAATATGATTGAATGAGGAAATGAAAATAAATAATTAAAACTTGTTTTATTTAGATATTTAAATTGGAAAGCAAATTTTATGTTTTAATTTTTTCGTCGCGCATTAAAAAAGTACACCTGGCGTATATTTCCACTACTTTTGACTTAAAAAAAAAACGAAACTGATTTCTTGACACTTTGAACACGAAACGATTGTGAACAACCACATATCATTGTCCCTTACGTACATATTCTCATGCACACGTCTGTAGATAAACACGTGACCGTGGGCGTAAACCAACCTTTACGAAGGGACGAGGTGGGATTTTCCTGTCTTCCTTTGGCCGCCACAGCAGACAGCAAGTAGCCTCGGTGAGGTGGTCTTCAGAGAAGTTATCTTCTGCTAACGTGTTCATTTTTTTAAAATAGCATGCACAAAAAAAAGTTCGTCCTGAAAATGCCGAAAGAAAAATGCAGCAGTAGATGTTCAAGAAATCAGTGGTTGTCAGATGTCATTGTGTACTGTCAAATTCGTTCAAAGGAGTGAAATGCGGTAAGAAATTTCAACTTGAACAACACTCAAGAACGAATGTGCATGTTATGGTAAAGGAGGGTAAGAAAAGGCAACAACTTCTTACACAGGTAAAACCCAAGTCCTGAGTTAATACATTTTCAACCGATCTTTGTAAAGCTTCAAATTGCAGCAACATCCCGTGGAATAAATTAAACAACCCAGTTCTGCGATCATTTCTGGAGAAATATTACGCAAATAACAAAAAATCCCACATGAATCAACTATTATAAAAAAAAACTATCTATCTCCACTGTATGAATCTACTTTGGAGGCAATCCGTTCTGACATCGAAGGGAACTGGGTCCGGATAACGGTAGATGAGAGATGATTCATGTGGCGGATAGGTGCCTAGCAAATTTGGTAGTTGTCAAGCTACATCTAGTCTAGATGAACTCGGTAAACCTCGTCTTCTTGCTTGCAAAATACTAGAGAAAATCTGCTATACCATAATAGCAAAATTTGTAAATGATCCTTTGCGACTACTGTGGCCACATGAGAATACTATTAAGTTGCTTGTTTTAATCACAGATGGAGCGTCTTATATGTTGAAAGCAGCAAAGTCCCTTTAAGTGTTTTATCCAAATCTCAAACACGTAACCTGTTTAAGGCACGGATTGCACCGTATCGCAGAAAAAAAATACGCGAATTGTTTCCAGCTGTTAACGTTTTAATTGCAAGTGGGGAAAAAAGCTGTTTCTGAAAGCACCAGCTCGTGTCCAGTTCTACAAAGATTGCCTGCCTGAGGTTTCTGTGCCACTTGAAGCTGTCCTAACTGGGGGAGAGACATGGTCTTCCATTTCATTATATCAGGAGAATTTCTATCGAGTACCGACTGAAAGAGGTGGTTACAAAACATTAAGACGATAAGTACGCATGTATCCGTGAAGTGAAAGTAGTGTTTGAAAGTGATAATGTTTATCAAGATGTAAATTTAATCCATGCACATTTTCTACGCTTTCGAAAGCCATCGAGAGCATAAAATCTTGTGGTGCACTCCTTCACGACTCACTTGAACTCTTTCAGAGAGCAAGTTGTTCAATGAATTCCGCTCCAGCGAAGTTGGAGAAAATATTAAATGCAAGTTAGAAATGGCTTTGAATCCTAACACAGGAATGAAAAAGATTAAGTCAGTTAGTCAGTACTGGAGTGGAATTAGGGTATATTTGCCAGATAAATGTTCCGAACCTTCGGCGTCAGTGTATAAATACTGTCCAATCTGTAGATGCAGAAAGACCATTCTTGGCCTACAAACTCATTTTGACGAACTTATTGTGATGCTACTTTATGCAGTGAATGATACATGTAAATAGGAAAGTCTGAATGAAGTTACCCGTTTCTTAAGTGTAAATTGTTTTATTTTTGGTGCATATTTACATGCATGTTTTAGGTGTCTTTAGTGAATAAAGACTCGGGCTCTAGTCATAGTTAACTAAGGATAATCTTAGAAGAATAGAGGCATTGCAATCAACCTTCTCGGAAGTTTGTGGGAAGGTTTCAGCATGCGGGTCTTAGAAAATGAAATGCCACCAAGAGTCATGGTCACACAACTGGAAAAATCGCCGAGTATCTTTTCCATACGCGAAGAGCTGCAGTATCTCGATTTAGAGCCCAAGAGATTGCAGCCTAGCCCCTCCCGGCGTGACAGAAAACAACTGCGCATGTTTCTGGTTGACCTACCAAGCAATATCAAAAACAAAACAATTTACAACTTCCAAGCACTCAGCGGGCTGGCAGTAAAAAGCCAGTAAAGAAGACAATTAGCACCTCATGGGACTTGCGTAAAGCAGCAGCTGCGAACGAGTCTCACATTCAGCAAGGTGACCTTGCAGTTCAAGGGCATCTGACTCTGATCTGCGCACTTGAAGATAAGAGCATCTGTGCTAGGAGGACCTGAGTGGGTTTCAAAGGCAACCACGCAGATGATCAAAAGAACTACCTTACCGTACCCATAAGGAGCGAAAGTTACACTATCTACCATCAGACAATCACAAAAAAAGTCTTCACACTCGAGAAAGCACAGCCCTTAGTAAAGGTTTCAGTACCTAGCACTACTGACAGTTGGCGAAGGGAAAGGTCAAAGTATACAAGGGGGGGAAAAAAATATGAAAATTTCGAGCAGAAGTCAATATCATACATTCGAGCACATCTGTATGCTTGTATTGATAACAGGGATTATCTGCCAGTCTTTCTCTATGTTTGCGGCATCCATTGGAAATCCCTTCGGAACTTAAGCGCCGGATAGCTTCAGAGAGTGTGATGAGAGACCTTTCAACAGACACACCAAATTAATTTAATGACGCCACTGCTCTTTTTCATGTGCCCGCAAGAAAGTACACCGAACATGTCCCTGCCGACTTTACCGCGTCTTTGATATGTTTGGCAAATTCTCCACACATGCCCTTAAATGGCTGTGCTGGGTTCCGGTGAGTGTTCGACACTCCCAATCTCAAACGACAAAAATAGTCAGTGCAGGCCTCCGAAGGGCCTGTAACCCGTCTCCAATCTGCACCTTTTATTTCCTGTCTTGCTCCACGACCTCGCACAACCCGCTAGCCACTAGGGTGACCCGAGGGTTCCTGAAGTATGTCGACGTTGAGTCAACCATTGAGGCGATACCTCTACGACGTTTCATAAGTGCAGAAAATTATTTTATCCAAATTCCAGTTACATCATATACTTGGAGAGCCTTATATAATTAATGAACATTGTAATGATGCAGTTTTATTAATTTTCGGGATACGCGGTTCATTTTCTATCGTTTAACGGGGTTTCGTAATATTTTATCGGGATTCAAAAATTAAAGCCGTGGTAGTTCGTTTATCGTTATCGGACATAGGTTTGCCGTTTAAGAAAGTCGTAGTTTCCGTTGAGCGTCAGCATTAGATTAGAAACTTTCAGACTGCGTCATCAAGTTTTCTTCGAGAAGTTCGATTATTTTTTACTGACGGCGCAGTTAAGAGGGCTACGCAGTTTGGATAACGCGGGAAGAGCGTGCGTGGCGGCTCACGCCAGGCCCTTATCTGTGGAGAGGGGGGTGATAGGCAGCACAAATACTCGTGCACATATCGCCGAGTAAGCNTAACCCCCGCACCGGCAAACTTGAACGTGCTGGATTATTTCTCAGCAAGTGAGGGAGGTCGCTGCATATGTTTTTCTTGGGGCAATTAAAAATTCCTAAGTAAATCAAATAACGACTGTGGCGCTGCTCTGTACTTCTCCGTTTATATGTGAACCTGTTCGTACTCGGCATACCTGAAGATCGATGTGTGAACTGTTTTAATTGATTATTAAATACAAGTCTTAGAACAAATAAATCGGAACTTGACTTCATTTAATATTTAATTGGCGTCCTTTTAAAAGAGTCTCGTGTTGCTACCACTGAGCGAACCGAGTGGTAATTTCCATACGTCAATACCGTGACGTGCATCATTGCAACATTACATAAAACAATAGGCATTATGAAAACAAGAAGTTACTGATAACTAATGAGCCTACTTTCCTCTACATGGGTGCAAATGAATTTTAGTGAAATACTTACAAGCTTAGATGGCAGGTAGACGTTGACGTCTCATTGACAGCAACATCATTAGAGATGAAACCAGAAAAATGTGAAACAGCACCAAGATAATTAAAATACACGAGCGACTTACCCGGGATTGGAATTCAGAAAAACTCGTAAAATTAAGATAGCAATTAAGATAGCGTGCAATAAACTACATCACGGAGGTAGGATTCGGAGCATCAACTTCGGATGTAATCAGTTTTAATGTTTTGAATTAAGGGCTCACTAACCTGAAATATTTACATGACCATTATTTTGAAAATAAGTGTCTGAGTCACTAAAAACAAATTAGTTTACATGGCCTACCATAACTCTACTTGTGTGAAAAATTTGGTAGAAATTAGTTGATTGGTGTCCGAGATAAGACATAAAAACCCTATTTTTTTTAAAACAGGTATATCTTATAAAAACTGCCTAAAAGAGTTTATGTATAGGATGTTTCAAATATATACTATCAGCTTAAAAAGTTTGATTGGATTTGGTTAAATTGTCAAATAGATATACCAAACATATCTATATATTTAACATGGCCGCTATTTCGAAAATCAATGCCTGGCCATTTTTTAATCATGTTACTTTACATTGCTTCTGTAGTTGTGCAAAATGTGGTGGAAATTAGTTTAATTGTACCGTAAATATGGCAAAATGTTATATTTACTCACCTGACACTATATTGCAAAAAAAATACTGCAAAAGGGGATCTCTGCATGTATAAATGATGCTTCTAATTAATACTGTTTGCGTATAAAAATTGGTTGAATTTTGTTGAAACTTTTCATAGATATAATAAATTAACTTCAATACTTCATGAAATTTTGTATGAATCAGTTGATTGGTCTTCGAGGTATAGCATAAAACCTCTGCCTTCATATGACGTTCTTCATATATATTATCACATTCGATGGTTGTCATAGGTACAATGTACATAGTTAAATGTAAATATGTTACATGGTTTCGTAGATTTAGCACACTTAGCTAAAATGTTTGTATAGGCGCCTTTCGGAAAATAAGAGACTTATACGCTTTAAACACACAAATGAATATGGCCTACCACAGTGCAACTTTTTCGCCTAATTAAAAATAAATCGGCTGGTTGTGTCCCGAGATACGACATAAAAATTGTGTTATTTGACATGTGGGGCTTTCTTACAAAATGGCGGAGAAATGAGGCTTTGCATAGGCAATTTTGACGGACGTAATTGATAATGTCAGCATACAAAATTAAGTTGAAATTAGTTTTGTAGTCCCATCGATACTAAATTCTTAGCTAAAAGTTTATATTGCCACCATTTGGAAAATATGTGTGTCTGACCCTCTCAAAATTTATCAGTTCACATGGCATGCCAAAGTGCTCAGTCACCAATTTTCAAAATAATGTCCCTGTAAACATTTAAGGTTAGTAAACCCTATCATTCGAAACATTAGACTGATTAAATCCGAAGTTGATTCTCCGAATCCGGCCTCCGTGATGCAGTAGATTGCACGCTAGCTTATAGTAGGAGGTTTTCTGGGTTCAAGTTCCGGGTAAGGCATGTGTGTATTTGTAATTGTCTCACTACTTTTGCATAAGTTTCTAGTTTCATTTCTAAAGTTATTACTTTCAAAGATAAGTCAAGTTCTTCCTACTAATTCAGCTACTAAGAAATTATTTAAAAACTAATTGCGCCCATATTGGGGAAAGTAAGCTTATTAGTAATGTCGGTAGCTTCTTGTTTTATGAAAACTTTAACCTCCGTTCCCTTTGTGTATCATAAGTAGGGCCAGTGACTTTTCGCGTAAAAATCAGAGCACACAGTAGACTTAAACACTATATACACACACCTCAGNATAAGTAGGGCCAGTGACTTTTCGCGTAAAAATCAGAGCACACAGTAGACTTAAACACTATATACACACACCTCAGTTGTTGTTATACCTCCATTGGCTGCTGGTGCCGTGTCCATCTTTGACCAAGCCACTCAGGACTAAGTAACTCCGACACTGAACCTTCGTGATTCGTGCGCAAACGGTTGACACGGGTCGGAACATTTTTTTAGCCAATCAAAGATTGATGGACGACCCACAGTGCTTTGGACTGTATCTTGTCTCGAAATCTTTTCGCGAAACGTCACTGCCCCTAATTATAAGTAAGATATTCGACCACGTTCTGGTAGCTGACACATACTTCAGGCACGAAATAATCTCATCCGCTGTTAAGTGATGATAAAAAAAATAATAAAATTTTAATCAAGCAAAAAATGTAACACTCTAAGTTCATTGAGTTTTCAATCACAATTGAAGTAAATTCCGCTATATAAACTGACGTGAGTTTTCAGCCTACGTGCGTTGTCGAGGATGACAGCCCGAAGGTTGGATGTAGCCCCAAGCAAAGTAATGGCAATGGAACGTGGCCTGCCCAAGATGACTAGCAAGAATTATTATGCAGGTTTTTTTTGCAGTTTGTCCTCCGCAGAACTTACGCGTAGTATGGAAAATCAACAAAATTCCATTACCTATTCAGTTACACTCAGTGATGTGACCATTTACGTGCGAAGAAGGAACATCTGAATCCGAATGAAATTGTATTGGTGAGATGGTACAGACAAAATTAATGTGTTACTACAATATTACCGTTTTAAGGTGTTAAAGTGCCTGATTTTTTTTCAGTGTTATGACGAAATGTCACGGCGTTGTTACATAATATCAACAACAATTTGATAAAAATGCCAAATCAATTCAAAAGCAAGCCTAACTGTAAGATACTTTGCTATCAAAATTATCCACATTTTAACCTTAAATCTTGTGCCAAAAGATGTTACAAAGTTATTTAAACACCACGATTGATTTCAGCTGAAGCGTTTCCTTGAAGTCTTAGGAAAGCCGCAAAGAAACTTGTTTGAAATCTGGGACTTTGTTCGCCTGCTGCGACGAGGGTTTGAACTTCTGGTAAACCTTTAATTTAAATTTTACAGAAAAAAAAAAATTTAAAACAAAATTATAAGCGAACCGTTAAAATTTTTTTTTAATAAATTCCTGTGTGTTATTCTGGCGACTCCAACAATTAAGTTTAACTATAGTAGAATATGCTAAAATTGCAAAACTTTGAAATTCGCATGTTAAAACTTATAAATTAAAAACTTTCACAACTCCTGTAATTAGTTTTGTAATTTACTTAACTACTTTTTTTTTTGCTCTTTCAGCAGTTTACTGAAGTGGCACCTGAAAACACTTAAAATTCAGCGCTCCGTGCACTGGGTCACAGAAAAAAAACATCTTGATCAGTTAGTCGAGGGAATCAAACAAGCGCATATTCCCCCCGCAGTTATTGCAAATTGCGCTGCGAGTCACGAACACTTCGACGTGGAAGAATCAGGCGCACCACATCGATGGGCGAAAAATCAGATCAATGATAAGTAGAGACCTGAAAAATTCGCGAGTTCAGTGACCTACAAGATAGACTTTACAGCCTTGTACACAAATATGCCAATGTCAACCATGCATTGGTTGGTTGCCTGCTCTCACAGTGGAAGGCGACGATTGGTACATTGTTCTCGAGATGGTGTCAAACACCGCGTGGACCAATGGCTAAAGTTATACAAACGCGCGTATTTTGGATTCTAGCTTCTCCCATGATGAATCCGCGGAATTTTTCGTGTCTCTAATAATAAGTCGTGGAAGTGTTTTAAATACGATGCAAACAACTGTGTGTGTGGGGAAACCAGAGTTCTGTGCGGACGAGATTTGCCTTGCTGGGAACTGGTTCTCGGTAAGGAAAGATGGAACACGGAGCCACAGGATGAGTTCAGCACACCATCCGTGCACGATCCCATCCGTGTCATTGCCGCTTGCGAGCGACCATCACGTCCGACGGATCCGCAGACCACCACGGNNNGGGGGGGGGGGGCGTCGTGTATCTGCTGCAAACTGAGGCAGACACTGCAGCTATCACCTGCAATCCTCACTCCAGCACACGGCGATCATCCGTTCCCAAAGAAGAGTGCGATTCGTCTCTAAAAGACCAAATGTCCATTACATCCAACGTAATCTGACTGTGAAGCACGAACGATCCAAATGAGGGGGGAGGAGAAACGCCGTGAACTCGGCCTGTTCCAGCCATGTTACCGTCAGCTGTTCGTGCGTCTGTCGTGCGCGTCTCTTTTGACATCCCAGGCGCTCATTGGTCAAGCTTGGTAAGCGTCGCGCGTGTTATCTCCCGGTACTGTTTATTAACGTCACGTGCGCACACTGGGATACCGACGGCAGTGCCTCTCGCGCGACGAATGAGCATGCGCATAAAACACAAAATTTCAATAGTTTGCACGTCATCCATCGACGTGTCTACTACCACCTTTCAGGGTTACCGAAGAGTTTCGTTTTGGTGCGTGAATTTGTATGGCAATGAGTGTATAAATAAGCGCCGAGCGAGGCTACCGTCCTTTGTGATCCCACCCGTGCGTTTGTTTCATAAACAAGTTTAAGAGAGTTAACCGCGGATGCATGGGGAAAATCTTCACGTTTCGTCATTTCTTATAATGTGCATACACTGATGCGGTAATTCTGCAGTTTGTTACGAAGAGGGTAGGAGGTGATGTACTCTGCTCCGTATGACTTAGCATTCCCCATTAAGACATAAAATATTACTAAAACGTACTTACACGCACTGGCTGACTCATAAAGAAAATCTCTTGCACTTATGTTGATAAATGTATGAGCTAAGTTATTTAGCTGTATAATCCAGGGTAGCTTATGGTTTACCGACACATTTAATGATATTGTATCGCTACATGTTGCTCTGTGTCGCTTACTTTGCCCCGTCCCGCTCGCCCGGGCGAAGGACAGTGCGTCAAGGGGATCACCGGTAACCCGAGGAGTCCGCGGAGATTTACATCACAGGGGTGCCGCCGTGCATGCCCGATAGGGCTATCGGTCTCGCGCGCTCCCGTAGTTGAGCGGAATTAATTTCCGGGGTTATCATCGCAAGGATGTCCTGGTCATCGCCGTGACCTCTCTCGGCGAGACTCGTGGTGCTGGGGGCCTTATGAATAGGGCCAACGAGTCTATTTACGCCGCGGCGGTCCTCGGAACCGACAGTCTAGAGTTTGGAGGATCGTACGGCCTCGAGAGCCAGGTGTGTGAAGACAAGAGAAGTGACGAGCCAGCAGAGCGACGAGTGGCGACGACAGTGACAGGCGAGAGTGAAGCCTGCGGACTGCGAGCATCGGTACAGTGAAGAGTGAAGTCTGCGGACTGCGAGCATCGGTACAGCAAAGAGTGAAGTCTGCGGGCTGCGAGCATCGGCACAGCGAAGAGTGAAGTCTGCGGACTGCGAGCATCGGTACAGTGAAGAGTGCGGCTGACGGGAGAGACTACTGAACTGGATGCCTGAGTGTAATACATTTGGAATGATGGCAATACACAGTCGGATTGACTATGTGTAAATAATAAGTCTGAATCCAGTGACTTTAACAAATATAGAGACATTGTTAAGGACTTTCATTATATTTGGGATTGGCATTAAATATTGCGCTCTCTGAGAATAACAAGTGTTGCTAGTAGAGATAGGTAGTTTAATGTTGTAAATAATAGCTGTATGTATTTCATAGCGTTATAAATACCCCAAAAAATAAATTTAGTTATTTTATTACAGCCAAATCACCATCCCTCAAAAACTCTGATACGTCCATCAGGTAACTGGTAACAATATCCTGCTCTCAAGACAGATTTACTGAAATCAAATGCTATAACATTTACAGCGACAAANGGGGGGGGGGGGGAAGTCACACTGAAAATGAAGTACGCACGATTACTTGTCAAAATGAACTAACGTTTTCGATCTTTCAATTCTACAAAAGTTAAGTTTTACCTAGACGTCCTTGAAGTGTACTTTTATACTAATTGAATCCTGCCTGGCCTTCTTCGAATCACTTGTCAAGTTAAAGAAGGGCTTGAATGTTTCTCTATAAATTACGACAATCTTTGTCACTCTTGAATTCTTCTCTGTAGATCTGTAGGCACTATTTTTATTATTTCAATTCCACTTAATTACGCAATTTATTGTCGGCGTGGCTGTCCACATCACTAATAGTTTATTTCCGCAAGTTACAAATCAGTTTATTCCAGAAACATTAAGTAAATGAGCAGTATCAATGGTTGAAATTGTTTCAAACGCTACTGCTTACATGGTGATTTTATATACCATCGCTGTAAACTTGATAATGTTTGGATTACTGTTATCGACGAAGGGATTTTATCGGTGACTAATTCTTGCGGGTTTTCTGATAAAAAAAACGCTTTGCATTTGATAACAACTCCATGAAGTTATATGCTCGCAGTATGAAGCAAGCTACAACTCAGCGCTTTTTACTTAACGTTTCGGTACCACAAGGTCGTCACGCGTGCGTTTACGACTCACCCCTTCCCCCTCCACACCACCCACCATCCTTTTCCTGATTATTTATGAACCACGTGATCGATGAGGATTTCCAGTCAGAAACTGCTTTGTTTGGAATACCGTGATGTGCAACATGGAATACCCGGAGAATACAAAGCTGTTCGAAGGGACTGTACGACTTCGCGAATTCATTTTAGGGCAAGCTAGACTTTGAGCACCGTTCTGTTTACAATGGGGCCACGTTTTATTCAACGCGCCCAGGTAAACTCTGAGCCAATAACATACCTGCAAGTATACAAGCTCCACCTGGTCTGAGGTATAACTGGCTACACTCTGGGGCAGCAGCCAATGAACAGAAAGCTGAGGCTCGGAAATACATGGAACCGAGGAGTTTAGCCTACAGGTCGTTCCAAACGCGACATTCGCCTGTCCCCTAGCCATTAGTCTCGCGTTTCCTGTGGGATACCCCATAGTTAAGGTCAGCGATATTTCGCGAAAAGATTTCGAGACAAGATACAGTCCAAAGCACTGTAGGGTCGTCCAGCTTCTTCGATTGGCTAAAAAAAAAATGATCTGGCCCGTGTTAACCGTTTGCGCACGAATCACGAAGGTTCAGTGTCGGAGTTACTTAGTCCTGAGTGGCTCAGTCAAAGACGGACACGGCACCAGCAGCCAATGGAGGTATAACAACATCTGAGGTGTGTGTGTAGTATTGAAGTCTACTGTGTGCTCCGATTTTTACGCGAAAAGTCACTGGCCCTACCCATAGTCATGGCAATCTTATTTCCACCAAATTACGCTGAATAAATTTAATTTCCTTACGTTTGGAAATTTTAAACTTTTTACTCAAGAGGCCCTTCTCATTGCAGTCGACAGTCGTCGTCTATGTTTATTCCTTTTACAGACACGTCAACGTATTAAAAAAAATAGTGTTTGTTGCTGTACTTTTTACGTAACACCATCACGCAAAGAATACCACAGACTAGGAGAAATCACCATAGCAGACTCCGAAACACTTCAAAACCGAACTAGTGCTCAAATTTTGAATTATGCACTAAAGGGATAACAAAATAACAATGGTTGTGTTTCGAAGTACACATTAAAAACCAGTAACATTCGGGGAGTTCTGACATAAAAATTGGTACCAAAAGTAGTGGTTTTAGTAGCGCATAAATTGTGCTTTCGACAAGCACAAATATTTAGAAAAAGTATAGTGTTCGCTCAGTAAAACATTACATATGCTGCTAACTACTTACACGCCCTGCTGAGAACACGAAACATCACTAGTATATACATATTACAAAACTCAACGTCTCTCTGTCTGTTAGTGCGCTTATCGCTCGAGAACCACTTATCCGATTTACGTGTTTTTTTTNACAAAACTCAACGTCTCTCTGTCTGTTAGTGCGCTTATCGCTCGAGAACCACTTATCCGATTTACGTGTTTTTTTTTAATTCATGGCTATGTTCTCTGGCCAGGTTTTAATATATATTTGATACGTAAAGTAATATGAGAAATAAGCAGTGACGATAATAGTGAATCAAGTAGGAAAAAAGTTTGCCGCCAGCGCGCTCTCTTGCAATGCGCTCTCTAAACCGTTAAAGATGGAACAGTATCGCGTAGTAAAGAATTGTGTAGAATATAAAGACCTTAAAAAAACTCCGCGGTGGCATATGTCTATCTATAGCTAAACAAGAATTCTGCAGGCCACGCGAGTGGAGCCGTGGGCACAGCTAGTTTATTATATTGGAGATTATCCGTTGTCGCTAAATTAATTAAATGTGATTACTTGCATGCAATTTTTGTACTGCAGGTCTGCAAGACGTGTACACACAAAGGGTATCTTTCAAGTGAAAGTGAATCTTTATAGTACCAGTCAGAAAAGTCGACAGAAGCATGAATGTTCAACAGAAAATAAATCACCCTACTACGTATTTGCGTTTGTAGCTGGCCCTAAGTAAGGAAGAGCCACTGCGATGCAGCTTAAAACGTAGATCAGCTAAAAAATATAGTCGGTTAACTTTTAATAGTCCACTTTTAAAACTAACCTCTGAAAAAAATATTTGCTCTAACTGCATATATTAAGCTTAAACACTGACTGGACAACTTATAGAAATGTTGGCTCGGTAGCAAGTTTGCCTGTCTTAACACCTTATTTAAAGTGGAATGTTTAATTATCAGCCAATTCAATCGGAATATTTAATTTTTATACTCTTTAAGCTAGTAACTGATATAACATTACCACTTTGACACCGTTTCTACATCGACGTGACGATCAGCTGCGCAGAAATGGCGCNCTAGTAACTGATATAACATTACCACTTTGACACCGTTTCTACATCGACGTGACGATCAGCTGCGCAGAAATGGCGCATACAACTTTTTTACTTTCGATGTACTCCTATACGAACGTAGCAGAAAGAAAAAAATGCTGACTGCAGTTCTTGACCGAACTGTGACTGATGAGCTTAGCTGGTTTACGTAATTTGTCTTTCAAGGAAGTTTGATTGTTTTTGAAGTTTTTCGTCCAGGAAAGGCGTCTGGCAGCATTCTGTCGCTCGCGTCTCTGTTTGCGTACTGGTTACTCGTCAAAACTTCCTTGAGCCACAGTTTTAAGGAGTACGGCACAGAAGTTTCGCTGCGCAATGCCTTAATGAGAGNCTCGTCAAAACTTCCTTGAGCCACAGTTTTAAGGAGTACGGCACAGAAGTTTCGCTGCGCAATGCCTTAATGAGAGTGACTATCTCCGTATCTCCAGGATGCTTTTGCAGCGTAAGATGCTGCAAAAATACACAACCTCTGGAGCTCGTTTTGGTACAAGTTTTACTTAGGGGAAATTCCCTCTTAACTTGGCTGGCTAATGACAAATAAGAAAGATCGAGAGTATTCAGAAGATATGGCAAGTGAAAATATCGATAAGGCAACCTGGAAATGCAACTTACGAGGAATATTGTGCAACACATTTCAAAATGTTCGTAAGTGAAAATTTAATACGTATGGTAGACTTAAATTTGTTCGCATTGGCGCTGTAAATACCTGACTTAAATAACAAAGGAAGAGGTTACTTAAAATGAATTTATCTAAGGTGGTTAGAGTTTTAACACAATCCTTAACGAACTCCAATCGGCAAAGTCTCGAATATGTATGCATATTGGCGACATCTGACGTCATCCGTTCCAGCACAAACAAAATGTCCCCGCTGGCCTTGCTTGCTTGTTTTATTCATTTGAAAATATCATTTTAGAAAATATGCTTCTGGTACAGTGTGTAATTATAATTGCCCCCATCACGGACGTAAGAAAGTCAACTACCTGCAGCACAAAGCAACCAGAGATAAGTCAAATTTGATTTGGTTTTCGAATTCTTCGTTAATTTATATCGATAAATGTATAATTTAATAATTAAGTTACATATCGTTACGTGTTTCTTATCAAAATTTGCATGTATGTATAATTAGCTCTGTGTGTGTGTCTCTCTCTCTCTCTCTCTTTCTCTCTCTCTTACTCTCTCTATCTCTCTCTCTCTTTCTCTCTCTCTTTCTCTCTCTCTTTCTCTCTATCTTTCTCTCTCTATCTTTCTCTCTCTCTCTCTCTCTCTCTGTCCTGTGCTAGTGGACAAAATATAAATATATATGCCGCAAGAGAGCGGCCAGCAGTACTCAAACCTAAGGCCCCCCACCCCCCTTAGGCCACGGGCGCTTCTATTCGCCATGCACGTACCACAGTCACGTGGCCCTGACAATGGTTTCATGACGCCGCAACCTTCAAACTCTTTCCCCTGTCATTATTGTAATAACATAGAACGACATTGTGCGTGACCTTCGCAATGGAAACTTTTTTTTTAAAAAGATAGTCGTTACTGCGGAAGAACAAAGAACGACTGTTTTTTATGATATGGCTCTAGTCAGACGTTGACAATATTACGTGAACAATTGCGACTTGTTGGTATTGCACTTTTAGAACGAAAGGAGCAGTTTATGTCAGATTGCCAGTTTGTAATTTATCACGCGGTATAAGTATACTTACTAGCTTCGACATTCGAGGTGAAATATATAAAATTGATAATAGATTAACTTGAAAACTTGAACATATAGAGTATCTTATGTAATATTTTAGGATAAGTTAAGAGTTCTGTGGTCGTTATATTGTGCAGTACTGCGTGCTTAAGATACAAGAAAAACAAAATAGATTTTTTTTTACACTGCTGCTATCAAACATTGTTAAATTTGTAGTTAATACAATTTTCAAGAAAAAAAATTTCTGCAACATTGTGTTGCGTTATTAACATAAAAATTTACATTTAGATTACGTAAATAAGAAATGAAAAACTTGATAAAGGAAACCCTAATGTACTTTGAAACTCACTTTAAAGATATTGCTTATAAAATCGTTTTAAAAATACAAAATAAATAAAAATAGAGGATGTAATATAATTAAAATATTCTAACGCATTTAATACATTATATTTTGCGGAAAAATTTTTATTTCCGCGTTTTCTTTCCCGTGGTATTCCCAATGTACGTCATTTAATTTCTTCATATATGTCGGTTTTTTAATTTGTGTTGCTCGCAAAATAGTAACATCATGATTTTTACAGGTAATCTGACAAAAACAACTATACAACAGAAAAGAATTTCCTTTCCTGAAATCCTACACACTATAAAACTTCCAGAATTAATGTAAAATAATTAATATTTATTCTTTCAGCACTCTGAACAACCATGGCTTGTGGAAGTCTAATAAATGCTTAAGTAAATTCTGATTAATGTCGAACCGCTGAGGAGACAGTGTATTAAGCAACCGACATACGAACAAAACAGAAGCCATAGGAAACCGAAACAATGACAACTCTTTCGTAAGCCAACGAGACAATGACACCGGGATCGGGACTTCCAGATGTGAAATCACGAACTGTTACGCAAATGCTGGTTGTTGGTCACGTGTGGTTTACAAAATTCACGACCATAACTGCCCGTGGCCTTGAGCGCGAAGTTACCACGTACGTGAGTTACGTCCACGATTGACTCCTGGCTCAGCCGTACAACAACATTTACGAAGTAATAGTTCTGTGGGTCCCGATATCCAACGGTTTATCCTTCACAAGCTGTTAAAACCACGCGGGTTGGAATCACACCAAGCACATCATTTACATAAATACGAATCACGGTGCAANTGCACGTACCACAGTCACGTGGCCCTGACAATGGTTTCATGACGCCGCAACCTTCAAACTCTTTCCCCTGTCATTAATGTAATAACATAGAACAACATTGTGCGTGACCTTCGCAATGGAAACTCTTTTTTTAAAAAGATAGTCGTTACTGCGGAAGAACAAAGAACGACTGTTTTTTATGATATGGCTCTAGTCAGACGTTGACAATATTACGTGGGCAATTACGACTTGATGGTATTGCACATTTAGAATTAAAGAAGCAGTTTATGTCAGATTGCCAGTTTGTAATTTATCGCGCGGTATAAGTATACTTACTAGCTTCGACATTCGAGGTGAAATATATAAAATTGATAATCGACTAACTTGAAAACTTCAACATATAAAGAATCTTATGTAATATTTTAGGATAAGTTAAGAGTTCTAAGGTCGTTATATTGTTCAGCACTGCGTGCTTAAGATACAAGAAAAACCAAACAGAATTTTTTTTACACTGCTGCTATCAAACATTGTTAAATTTGCATAATTTGTAAATAATACAATTTTCAAGAAAAAAAATTTCTGCAACATTGTGTTGCGTTATTAATTTTAAAAGTTATTATTTAGATTACGTAAATAAGAAATGAAAAACTTAATAAAGGAAATCCTAATGTACTTTAAAACTCACTTTAAAGATATTGCTTACAAAATCGTTTTAAAAATATAACATAAATAAAAACAGAGGATGTAATATAATTAAAATATTCTAACGCATTTATAACATTACATTTTTCGGAACATTATTATTTCCGTGTTTTCTTTCCCGTGGTATTCCCGATGTACGTCATTTAATTTCTTCATATATGTCGGTTTTTTAATTTGTGTTGCTCGCAAAATAGTAACATCATGATTTTTACGGGGTAATCTGACAAAAAAAATTTACAACAGAAAACAATTTCCTTTGCTGAAATCTTACACACTAGAAGACTTCCAGAATGAATGTAAAATAATTAATATTTATTCTTTCAGCACTCTGAACGACCATGGCTTGTGGAAGTCTAATAAGTGCTAAAGTAAATTCTGATAAATGTCGAACCGCCGAGGAGGCAGTGTATTAAGCAACCGACATACGAACAAAACAGACACCATAGGAAACCGAAACAATGACAACTCTTTCGTAAGCCAACGAGACGATGAAACCGGGATCGGGACTGCCAGATGTGAAATCACGGACTGTTGCGCAAATGCTGGTTATTCTCTGTCACGTGTGGTTTACAAAATTCGCGATCATAACCGCCCGTGGCCTTGAGCGCGAAGTTATCACGTACGTGAGTTACGTCCACGGATGGACTCCGGGCTGAGCCGTACAACGGCATTTGCGAAGTAATAGTTCTATGGGTCCCGCGATATTCAACGGTTCATCCTTCACAAGCTGTTAAAACCACGCGGGTTGGAATCACACCAAGCACATCATTTACATAAAATACGAGTCACGGTGCAACTAGGATGCATTTAAGTTACGCCAAATAATTTTTTTTTTTTTTTTAATGAAAGCATTGTTCTGTTGGGGAAAAACAGACGCAAATAAACTTACGTTTGAATCCTAGAGGGAAATGTACTCAAGTCACGCAAAATGTTATTTGCATAGTGAACACTTGCTTTTGCGGAAAAACCAAATGTAAACAAACGGCACGTTATTTGTGAAACACGTGAATGTAACAGATCTCTTGGTAATTCTCGAGCCAATGCTGGGGACAGAGCCAATGCTATCAGACTATATCACAGTTGTGTCGTTCACCGGAAATTCTAGTATAAAGTATAATGCTAGGCATGAGTTTGTCTTTTTATGCAAGTCCAAGCAAAGTATAGAGCCACAATATTTTATACAAATGGCAACCAGCATCGTTAAAATTTTCACTTCGATGAACTTCGCTGCAACATGAGTTACACAAGACAACGAACTGATACTCTACATATAGCTCATTCTGCGTGTAGCACTTGTTGAAAACTGGCAATCTAAGGGCATTTAATAGAAAAAGTAAGTCTATGTATTTCATATTCAGCAACTACTTCTGCAAGGGGTTGGCAATTTTTTTTTTTTAAAGAGTCGTCAAAAATAACATTAACAGTTGTGAATTTTTGTCTATTCACTGAGCCCTTCTGAAATCAACCTATGAAAAAAAAAATCCGTTAACTACGTATGTGCTACCGTACACACTGGCATGAATCTTCCAGTCAAGTTGGCAGCGACTCAAGTAAAATAGTTCTTAAGCCTTAATGCTGTATTGCGAGTGGGATTTTTAAGATAATGGCTAATCATGTTGTTTCTATTGGTTTATATACTTGCTTTATGCATGAATAAAGTCATTAGGCCCATGGAAATGGAAATTTTCAATGTGCCGGAAGGTTATAAAATTGGGAGGAAAGTATGTATTAAGCAGGGCTTTCAAAAGTACTCGCGTAAAGGCGAATATAACGGTAAGCTAAGCACTTTTGAAAATCATGTTTTACATCTGCTTGTATGCACATTGTGTATTCTTCCGCAGTATATAAAATTGAAGCATTCTGCGTCCCTATATTTTATTCGTCAGAACACACGCTCTGGCGAAGCTCGCAGGCAGACGACCGCAATAATGATTAAGGGTTTTGTGGACATGCCAAAAGAATACCGCCAGGAAGGCGCAACCGCGCCTCGCAGATGCAAAGGCGGGCTACCAAATGTTCCTGCAAGTGCAACGGTTCCTGCACGTGCAGACGACATCCGGAGACAACGGAAGGCACCAGGACGCGGACACAGCTGCATTTTGCAGCTGCCCAAGGGACACAGAGATCCCACCACCAGCTGCGTTTGTCCCAGGCTTGTACCGCAATAAACCATGAGAGCTTTTAGCGGGCGTGCTGGGATATAGCGACACGATATCCGGAGGCAGGAGAACCACATGTGCGCCGAACCAAGAGGGCACCCAAGAGTTCC
>NQII01002489.1:285901-313479 GCA_002778355.1 Clitarchus hookeri | reverse complement strand
GGGGGGGGGGGTAGGACATCACATCCTGTTACGTCTGCGACTCCAGAGGAAGTGTACCTGGAAGGACGCGTAGTGCGGGGCACTTCCTGCAGGCGTGGTAAAGGGGAAACTTCCGCGGAACCGCCCGCATCGCCCCTGCTTGTTTCGGGTCCCACCCCTAATCGTTTCCGTACCATAACTTCGGTTTCAGGGCAATAACAACTTTCGCACCATAACTTCGGTTTCAGGGCAATAATAACAACTTTCGTACNATAACTTCGGTTTCAGGGCAATAACAACTTTCGCACCATAACTTCGGTTTCAGGGCAATAATAACAACTTTCGTACTATAACTTCGGTTTCAGGGCAATAATAACAACTTTCGTACCATAACTTCGGTTTCAGGCGAGAATAACAACGTCTCGGTATGTAAACAACATATTTCACAAGTTGTTACAAAGGTTCTTAAATTTTTGTACGTTGTTTGGTAGCTGTAAAAATACTAGAATGTATTGATGTCTTAAAATTTTGTATTACATGATTTGTGACATAATTATACGTTAGTGTATGTACCACAGGGTTAGGGAAACGGCTAAAATTCTAGAGAGTGGCGTTTTCGAATTTTTTTTTTCCTAAGAACCAGGTATCGAAGAATCCTACACAGAGGGCGATGACAAAAATTGCTTTTTTGAAATATTTTTGTCAAAAACTGTTTAATTTGTATAAATTGCACATTATGTCGCGCCTAAACCAAATAAAAAATTTTCGGATAATCGCATGGAAAAATTACGATTTTACATATTTGTTTCATACTGATAACAAAAAATAATTTACACGCCGAAATCAGTTAATAATATTGGGGGAAATGCCTTGATATACTTCTGTGTAATAACGCAGAACTGAAAATTNACACGCCGAAATCAGTTAATAATATTGGGGGAAATGCCTTGATATACTTCTGTGTAATAACGCAGAACTGAAAATTTAATAAAATATCTTTTAATTGTGGCTGTTCGTTAAATTTTGTGAAATAATTTCTGCTGAGCATATTTTTTTAAAAATTATTTAAGAGAGTGCCTTTCAACTTACTTTGTTTCATTTTCCGTTAGTGATTGAGTTTATTTTATTTGCGTGTTAGAAAAACAGTAAAGTGTGGTAATTCTAATTTGAGATCGTGTAAACCAAAGTTTGAAATCCATTTTTATTTCTTGGAAATATAATAACATGTAATGTCTACAAGTTGAACAGACGAATATGAGATAATAGTTTGCAAAGTCCGTAACTCCGAAATGTTAAGAATAAAATAATTTTTTTTTTAAGTCCATAAATTCGGCATTTTAACAGATTCAATCCAAAATCCAAGATTTTTCAAAGCAAGACTTTGGTTAAAATCGAATGCCGATATTGAAACCCGCACAGAGTTGTATCATCACAGACTAATACGAACCTCCGAAGATCCTACGTCTTAGGATCGTATGAAGAGTATGTCAATAAACCTGTATCATCAGCTGGACCATCACAGCGAATAGCATTTTACAATCACGTGCCATCTGCTCCGCCAACAACGTCTCAGAAGTGAACATTAAAGTTATGTGAATGTCACCGATGACTTGTCAACTGCCATGTCATAGCTGATTGGTACACAAGCCTTCGCTGCGAGAAGTCCTGGCTTCGAAGCACGAGAAAAACGTATACCAGATGTGTGCGCTGTTTTGGGTGTGAACTTAGCTATCCTAGCGTGTAAGACGCTTATCGATTACCCTATCCTCATTGAGAAAGCTCGTGTATATATGAAAAAATTTAAATAAAAAATATTATTGATAAAATATTTAGAAGTGGTTTTTGGTATACACCAAGACTCTCAGAAAACCAAATTAAATACCCCGTTGATTATCAAAATCAATAAAGACAACGAGTCAATTAATATTCGCATGTCTTGCTTTTTACTCTTTCTGCATCTAAATTGGATCGACAATTTTCGGCTGCAGATTAGTCATGGAAAAAGAAGGCGTGTGGTCTAAAGTGAATCCTGAAGGCTGTACACATATTTGAAGTTGAACCTGAAACACCAGTTTATTAAAAATACTGGGTAAAATATTTACTGTAAGATGGAATATTGAGTGTCTAGATAACGTGTAACGTTAACAGTGACATGCGGCTTAGTCATCCGTCTTTTAAACCCCACGTATGCTAGAGCGTCATGGAGAGTAAGTCGAAATAAGGGTATGGTAACCATGATTATTTCCATGAATTAATTTGATGACGGCGACCGATATATGTTGTGGTGTTTGCAGATCTTTGTTACGTTACACATTATCCAGACATTCTGTGTTCCATCTTTAATATTTTCACCAATATTCGTAATAAACTAGTGGTTCAGGCCCACCTTCAGATAAATGTACCGACCTTACGATTCACTTCAGGCCATAGGTCGTATACAGGATGATTCAAAAATCATGACACAAACATTGATGGGTGGTAGAGCTCACTAAAACCAACAATTATTGTATAGGAATATATGGGCGGAAGTGACGCGTTGAGGCACAAACACAAAAACATAACACATTAACGGAAACGTAAAANCGTAAAATGTTCATTAAAAGCATACTTAACGAGTGATTCCGTACAGAAAATGTTAAAACAGTTGCTGGAAATGCATCCGCCAACAGTCACGCANTCAGCAGCATATTTAACGAGTGATCCCGTACAGAAAATGTTAAAACAGTTGCTGGAAATGCATCCGCCAACAGTCACGCATGCTTGGTGACCTCTACATATTGCGTGATTGGCTGACAACGGTGGCGTGCGTGAAATACCCGGCGTATTTGAATCGGTTCGCCAATCACTCCACCGAAGCTACCAAGCTTGCATTACTGTCGGTGGTAGCAATTTTGATCAATTATTATGAGCATTGCTGTAAAAAGGCATTTAGCGGCGACGTTGTAAATAAACACTGTGTTGCATTTCATGTGTTATTTTCGTGTTTGTGCCTCAACGCGTCACTCCCGCCCATATATTCCTATACAATAATTGTTGGTTTTAGTGAGTTCTACCACCCCTCAATGTTTGTCCCATGATTTTAGAATCATCCTGTATATGTTTTTACTTGCGTTTTTCGCGATTAGCTTACAGCCGAATTTTGTCGGTCAAATTTAGATAAACACTTGCGACAAAGAAAGCACGTTTATTGACAGAAACGCCACAAGGAAGAAACAACGTCCAGTCTAACTAGCAGCTTAGTTTGAAGAAAGTGACACTTACTGTTCCTTAGTATAGGATCCATAAATGATCAATATCAGTATCTTACGTAACTATAGTGATACGCACCGTTTGTAAAAACCAAATGTGCCACCAAATTTTGCACACCATTAGTGCTACAGAAGGTCATGCAAACTTACATGCTTTAAATAGGATGAGATTATGTTTTAATAATGGTGACCATATAAATGTTTTGATAAGTTTGTCTTATCTATTAGACAATTTAATCATATTCAACCGAACTTTTTTATACTGCCAGGATCTAATAGAAGAATTGTATACACAGCCTTTTTAAGGCAATTTTGTAAGATGGCATCAAATAAGAAAATAAAGTTTTTATGCCATATGTCAGGGTCCAATCAAACGATTTCCACCAAATTCGTGACACAAGTAGCGCTACGGCAGACAATGTAAAATTACGTGTTTTAAGTGGCTCAGATACTTATTTTTAAAATTACGGCGATGTAAATATTTAAGTTTTAGTGGACCCTACCATTCAAAATCTTGAACTGATTACATCCTAAGTTGATGTTCTGAATCCGACCTCCGTAATACAGTTAATTGGACGTTAGCTTATGCTGCGAGTTTTTCTCGGTTTAAGTCCCGGGTAAGGCGCAAGTGTATTAGTAGTTGTCTCACTTCTGTTGCATATATGTTTCTAGTTCCATATCCAATGATGTTGCTGTCAAGGAGACGTAAAAACCTACATACTATTTAAGCTTTTAAGAACTTCGTTAAATAAAATTTATCTGCACCCAGGCATAGGAAAACAGGCTCATTAGTTGTATCAGTAACTTCTTGTTATTTTTGTGATTGTATGACACATTTTTGACTCTGTTTGTAGACGAATCGGGAAGGTTAATAATAAGCGTAGACGAATGTATCATTATTCCTTTGAAATGAGGAAGAAGGCTCTAACGCAGTCAACACTCAAGTAACGAAAGGAAAGAGGGGACGTCTATAGAGCGTACAGTATCCAGTGCGCAGATATTTCGACGGCAATTAGCTCTCATTAGTAATAATAATAATTAGAAAAACAGTTCGCGTCCCTAATGGACGAAACGCTCATGTCTTTGAGAGCTACACAACAAAAAATAATAATTTTCAGTGGTTGGTGGTTATTTACTGAGGAAGTTAAAATCTCACACAGTAACTTCCTTAAAACTAATTACACCTGCCTTTCTGCATTGGCAACACGCTGCAACATATACGAGAATTCATTTTAATATTTCATTGGGCAAAGCAGGAAAATAAGCATTACAGGAAGTTGAAATAAACGTAAAAAATGTTAACTCAGTTTTAAAAGTGAAATATTTACAGCTATGTAAAAAATTATCCAGAAATGAATTATTTTCACGGCAAGCAACGGGTTATTTCTGTGTTAATATCTTCGTATCCTGTGTGAGATCTCGACATGCGTAGGCCTTAAGGCTATTTCACGAGATGCATGGTTCATTACACCGGTTCTGTAAATGCGTTTAACAAGAGAGCAGAGTGCAGTACTAATGAAGGTTGATATTCAAAGGAAGTGGGGATTAANGTGGTTAACAGAAGGGGGGGGGGGCCATCATGTTACTCTTGACAGTCCACCGATCACAACACTACACAGTGAGTATAGTCACACAGGAATATGATCTGGAATTAATGAGGTGCAACTTCTCATTCGTTAGCTGGAGATGATACCGAGAAGGAAAGTCGAATTTTACTTAAGAATTAAAACAAAATAAGTAATTTTATCATCTTCTTCTTTAGGCCTCGCTATGGAAAAAGTTATATTGAAAGTTTTGAAAATATGCGACAACAGTGCCAGTGGAGCCAAAATTAACTGTAATAAAAATTGCCGTATTATGCCATCGCTTGGTTACTAAAGTAGTCTTCGCCCAATCAGACAGTTCATAGGTGCCTTTTTTTAAGTGGAAAGTTGTTAATATTAGTAGTATTTTATTCAATTTGCGTTCGTTGTCGATATTTCATAGCTGTGATTACAAATATGTTGTGTTTTCTAAAACAACCAGATAACCTGTTTTATTAAGGTTGGACAGTTTTCGTAAGTATGCATCTTTATACGTATTAAAATAAATGTGCTTTCGTACAGTTTAAATCAAACTTTTTTTTTAATCTTCTGTAACGGGATGATTCGGAGCAGTAAAACACATGCCACATGTCTTTATACTTCTTGTGCCGAGATCAACNTAAGGTTGGACAGTTTTCGTAAGTATGCATCTTTATACGTATTAAAATAAATGTGCTTTCGTACGGTTTAAATCAAACTTTTTTTTAAATCTTCTGTAACGGGATGATTCGGAGCAGTAAAACACATGCCACATGTCTTTATACTTCTTGTGCCGAGATCAANTAATCTTCTGTAACGGGATGATTCGGAGCAGTAAAACACATGCCACATGTCTTTATACTTCTTGTGCCGAGATCAACTACGCTTGTGCGGACCAAAGCTTACAGTAGCATACGCATAGCGTAACAAAGTCTATAAATGTGAGTTTGTTGTGTGTCATTTGATTGTTCGGCGACCTTTTAACTGTAAATCAGGAAGAAAATGAACTAAAAACCGAACAAAAAGTATTACGTCGCGTTTCTTTATTATTTCAGTTATGACTAACCGAATTTGTTTGTGGAAAATAAAACGTTTGACTAAACTAGCAGCAAGCTCCTTTTCTGATGTCGCTTAAGTGTTAACATTTACACAAGGTTCTTGGCTTTTGTCCCAGGTCAGTTTTGGACAGGTGTGCCGTGATTAGGTGACTCTGGCTATTCAGGTATGCAAACCGCTGCCACCGACACAAAGTAGGCTTCATGACACGCAATAATATTTCAAAAATAATAAATAAGACATTGCGTTCTGNCGCTGCCACCGACACAAAGTAGGCTTCATGACACGCAATAATATTTCAAAAATAATAAATAAGACATTGCGTTCTGCTCAGTTAAAAATTCAAGTGAACACAATTTTTTTCTTATTATCCCTACTTGTGCAGCAAATGAAATCCTGAGAATCCAGAATGCTTATTTTACATTAGACGTCAGCATTTGATTTTTTTTACACGTCTTGGTGGGTTATACGAATTCGCAACAACCACATATATATTTTTAGCTGTGAATATGAAAAATAAATGGGACGTGAAAAAATTTTTAAGAAACGATTAGGTAGAAAATAACAGAGTAAAGCTACCAGATAACCGCCGTAGCTGTTAAGTTAGTGAAGCACTTTTCAAGACAAGTCACACTTTGTTTTCCCATTCAATGTTACAATTATAACAAGGCGAAACCTACTTAACGTTGCTGATCGGTACCACGACAAGTGGTACCGATCCGTTAACGATACGTGTGTTAACGTAGTAATGACACCAGCTGATCAAAAATAAACGCAGTCGGTAAATTCCCTGACGGATAAATATTTTAAACTCTAGTAAACACACAATATCACCGCCATCATGTCTAGAACAGGTGTACGGACATACTGAAGCAATTTCGTTATTTGCAGGTTATGTTGTTCAGCTAACGTAATAAGAAACAAAAGACTGTATCGCGAAAACAGTGTCGCATCTGGTTATATCTAGTCATAAAAAAAGTTAGCGAGCTTGGGTAACGGCATAAAAGTGGAAACGGTAATAAAAGAGAGAGATAGAGAGAGAGAGAGAGAGTGAGTTCAGCAAATAAGAGTTAATAATCATTACAGCATCACCGCAAAGCTTACCTTATCGCGTGGATGTCAGTTACTCACAGCCGCGGTCAGGGAGTAATAGTCATTCGCCAGGCGGACGTTGCGAATCAGCTGCGTCTGCATACTGCAGCTGCGATGTAAATATTGTCGTCTGCTGGCGCGGCGAGCGATCGCCAGCGCTCCTCCCAGCCGGCGTGGCGGTCGCGGGAACTACGTGGAAGTTGACGCATGCGGGGAACGTTGCCCTTGACTTCACGCCGGATCGACTCGCCAGTGCTGCCAAATTAGCGGGGGTTTTTTTCCCCGCTAGCTCGAGTTTTTTTTTACGGCTGTCTCGCATACAGGAATTTATCATCGCGCCAACAGGGATATTAGCATACTTTTTGTTATGCCAAGATACACAGTAACTCAGAATATCTTACTTTAAGTAAAAGTTCGTGCTATTTTGTGCCCGTCTCTCTCCCGCGAGGCCTTTGTAAAGTGCTGCAAGCGACACCAACTTTTTTTTAAAATACTAAACTAAACTATTCTACTTGTTAATCCATACCGATCAAACACTGGCTTCTGTTATTTTTTAAATTTAAAGTTAAATTACGATTAAANATTCTACTTGTTAATCCATACCGATCAAACACTGGCTTCTGTTATTTTTTAAATTTAAAGTTAAATTACGATTAAAGTTATTAAATTCAATTGCGAAGAAAGTAAAAACAAGAGGCTATGGCTTTTAAAGTTACTGTGTAGGGTAAAGTTTTAATTAGCTTTCTATTCTTATTATTATGATATTAAAATTAGGGATGGTGTGATAATTCTTTATTAATTAATTTTGGGTTTTCTCTATTTTTGTTCTGGGGAAAAAGGGGAGGACCCCCTGTAAAAAAAAAAACCCCCCGTAGCACTGTTCGTGGTTTCACTGTGTTTACTTTTGGATTATCTAAGTTAATTCTGGTTGTTGAGGGCTAACACAGTGTCGAATATAATTGTGAATCTTTCTTGTGTTGTGGCATTCTGGAGTTTGAAGTTTGCTTCTCTGGTGTGCGGCAGAAAAGGTCGTAGGGCGTTCATAAAAGATTGGATTTCGGAGATGGATTGTAGTGATTCTGTGGTTTGTTCTTGATCTGTTGTGGTGATGTCGGTTTGTTGTGGTGATGAGTAGATCTTGTTATTTTGACGCTGCCTGTGAAAGGCGATGGGCAGTTGCGGGATATGTGCTTGATTTTGAGTGGCTGCGGTGTACCACAAGGCTAGCGTATCGCTTCCCTACAAGGCGGTCCGCGTTTAATCCCCGGCGGAGTCTCTCCTGACGTTCGACTTGGAAACGTGGTGGACGTTGCCGTTGGCCGGAGGACACTCTCGGAGCGATCCTGTCGCTCTCAACTCTCATCTACTTGGACACTGAAGTCTTAAATGTTAAGAGCTGTCCGTATCTCTCTTATCTCGTATTTTTAAACGTAATTAATAATCTGTTACCCGCGGTTGCATTGCGCGTTTGTACGCAACACACGGGTTACACCGCATAGCCGTGGAGCGGGCCACGCGAAGATCAACGTTTAATTGGCAAAGCAATCAACGACAAGACCAACAATTGTCGAACAAAGAACTGTGGGTTCAGCTGACATCAGGACATTTCGTGAAACTTCCAATATTCCAAAACCAAACTCCGCCTCCCCTACGCAACGGGAACCAATAAGCGATGAACTGCCTCATAAGTCTATTTGCAGTTTCTTCACACGTTTTTAATCAAACCTTTGAAAAAATTACCCCATGCATGACGCGTTTGATTTTTTTTTTTTAATATGTCCCGTATTAGAAGCGTTTTATACTCGTGTTAACATAAAAGTACCTTATTTTTTGGTTAAAATGAACCATTATTTACTTTTTATGTAAATAAATTATAATATTTCATTTATAATTAACATGAATAAAAACAGTGAGAAAATAGGTGTGTTAGTAATGCCTAGAAGGAAATAGTTCTCATTTCTCATGCAAAATACTGAGTGCGCACGAATGCGGTGCGTTGTAATTTTTGTGTAATTTTCTAAACTGGGTTAAGGTTTATTCTACCCAGGTTAGTAACAAAACACAATTTATTATGAGGATTTTGGCATAGGGAAAATTTCCTCCGATAGGTGCGCAGTGTAAAAGGTAAATTTTAATTCAAATTTAAAGCTATGTGGATAATAAAAGAGAATTATTTTCCTTAGTTACGTAGTTATTTTATATTTTAGTTTTTTATTGTTGCAACTGTCCTGTTTTTTAACATATAAAATAGAGAACATTTGGTTCACATGTGACATTAGCGCTTACCTATAGGCGAAAATGTTAGGTTTGAAGTAACCTTAATTGGGTTAGGTTTTGTTTGCATGAGGCGGAGGAAGTTGGAGTTACCGGGGATGGACTATATCAGCTAGGTGGACTTACTGGCCTCAGACACAGAACCTGCGAGACGGAGTACTTAGCGACGGAGATGGTATACCAGGCAGCGTCTCTCCCTCTCGGAGGCTGTTCCTTCTCATTGGTCGGTCAGTGCGGGATCGACCCAGGGTCTACCTTCAGTTCGATTATTCACGGCGATCCCTAATCCAACCACAATACCTTCCTGACGTTCGTGTCTGTTTGAGACCTGTTTTAATTGCTGGAAGGTATTCGCACACGTAGCAACGGAGGGTTCTTAGTGACCACCAGACCTCTCTGTCACATGTATAAAACTCGCCCCCAACTCCACAACCATGTCATCCATGTTTAACATGCATCGGAGGCGAATAACAATGATAGCAGAAAGTGAATTAGCAGTAGCGTTATGATGGTCAGTTTAAAAGTGTATCTCTAGAAAGCAAAAAAAATTATTTCCATTTTTTCTTTTTATTACTGGGCACTTCTCCTCTTTTTTTCTCCCTCCGTTCGAAGAAAAATACAAACAGATTTCAATATCAATAACATTACATTTATGCAAAAATTACATTAAAATATTAAAAAATTATCATGTCCCATATTACTTTAAAAACATTATAAAATTTAGGGGTTACAATAAAAATGTGCCATTACAAAAAATGCATAGCTACAGAAATATATACCATTACTTAACTGGCACAATCTTGTCCCTCAATTTACAATTTACTATATTCCAAAATTTACATGTCTGGAGTGAGACCAAAACCCCCTAGTTGTGACCTCCCCCCGAGTGTCCGCCGTCGTTTAGTTTGCCAGGGCATTTATAGTGAAGGTTTCGCAGCCACCGTCCACCCCACAGCTGTGGAGAACATCCTCGAAACGGAAGCCGATTTTCGTCCAATCCAATTTAAAAGCGGTGCTGACGTCTCACGACGAAGCCCCCTCTTTCGCCCCAGCCGCCGCAAGGTGGAAGGAAACGCCGCGCGCTCAGTGTAGTTCCGACCTTGAACGGCACCACCAAGCACCCGCATCGCGGAGTCTAAGGCCTCCTCCTCCTCCTCCCTCGGCTGCCGTCGACGTGAAACGTCTTCGAAAACGCAAGTATCGATGATCGACAAGACGTAGTGTAACTCCGTTACATCCCCCTCCTCACCCCTCCGGAAGGAACACCAGTGACCCGCAACTGCAGGCGAAGGCGTTCCACGTACAAGCGCTCACTTCAGAACTCAGCTTCCAGGCAGGAACGCTCCAGCACAGCAGATCAAAACATATCTTCCAGGGTCCATCCTTCGAGATCAGGGCCTCAACACAACGAAAGAGAAGATGGCAGAAACTAAATTAACCCAAAACACTCTATGCATATTTAGATACTCTCGTGGGGCCACCTCAAAAGTCTCCTCATGCGCAGAGTAATTTAGCCCTTCTTACATCTTATACATAATTTAAAAAATAAACATGGGTCACTCAGATAAGAAAAAACACTCTAAGAGATTACACCAGAAGACATCATAAGGTATAACACATCCTGTGTACCAAACTATAAAATCTTATATAAAAATTATAAACACACACACACATATATATATATATGTGTGTGTGTGTGTGTGTGTGTGGAACCACTATCATATTATTTTCCTCAATATTTCTTAACAAACTGACATGGATTTTAAACTGTCTGTGGGGAGATTGTAGAACTTCTACTAATAATGTCACAGGTGTGAGAAAACGACGGATTTTAAACGGACATCTCCGCTGAATAGCTAGCTTAGCAATGAAATAGTCCACTTTTGAACTCAAAAATTGTCCTTTTACCAAGACCAAGTCTCCCGCATTTAAACTCGCATCCTTACGTTGGCTGTTAATACGATCTTCCGTCGTTTTACGATGCTCAGCAAGATTCTTGGTTACGTCTTCCCAAACCTTGACTATATCATTATTTTCCACCGTCTCCCAGCAGAAAGACTGTAGAGCCCAAGTATTAATCAAAGGATACAATTACCTAATTCCTAAGAAAATTACATCTGGAGTCTGCTTGGTGGCGTTACTAAAATCATTATTAAAACATAGCATAAGGCTATGAAGAATTCCGTCCCAACTTATCTGTGTATCGATCTGAAAACTTCTCAGGGCAATCGTTATGTTAAGATTGAAGCGTTCCACTAGATTTGCTTGTGGATAATATGGCGAGATGTGAACCGTCTTAACATCCCAGGAGAACATCAGGTCTCGGAATTCACTGGAGAGGTAATAACCGGCATTGTCAGTAAAAACTAGTACAGGAGAACCAAACAAAGAAAATAAACGTTGCAAAATTACCTTACAAATTTCTACAGATTGTATGGTACGGAGGGGGAAATAAAAACAAAATTTACTAAAACTATCTACTGCAACTAAAACATACATGTAACCAGAGGAACTACGGAGCAGGGGACCCATCACATCGAAATACACCCTTTCCCAAGGGTAAGTGACCACTGTACTATAATATTTTCCTTCTACTGGTTGATTTTTGGGTTTTGCCTGCTGACAGGCCGGGCAACTTCTTACCCAATATTCAACTTATTTACGAAAGCCAGGCCACGTAAACACGTCATAAATACGAGCAATTGTCTTGTCTCTCCCCACATGTCCACCAAAGAAGGATTCGCGGTAGTACGAAAAAATAATGGTCCGCAACTCCACGGGAACAAAAATTCTAAATTTACCTTTCCTGGACCATTCTCCTAAATACCCTTTATACGTGGCATACCCAGAAACCCCATTTAGAATTTCGGCCATCAGGTCTTGACATTCCCGATCATTCGCCTGTTGTTCTTTAAGATTGACCAATATTTTAGGGAAATTTTGTAAGGTGTTTATCCATTCCGCGCTTTCCGTTACCTCCCCCTGTTCTTTATTCTGTATACCATTCCCAGACCCGGTTTCTACTACAATACAAGCTGACTCCGTCTGCACCAGGTCGAATTCCTCATCACAAAACATACGTGACAACGCTTCTACCACGACATTCTCATTACCCTTAATGTGATGAATCTCGTACTTAAAACCGGCCAAACGAATAAGCAATCTGGCTAACCACCCTGCATATTTTTTGGAGGACAAAAGCCAACTTAGAGCCGGATTTAGCGTACACAGCTTGAAAGAGGCCTGTTCTAAATAATAGGAAAAACGTTCCATTCTCCAAATACATGCTAAACACTCCTTTTCAAACACCACGTACTTCCTTTCAGCAGAGGTTAAACGTTTACTGGCAAAAGCTATCGGCACCAAGGACCCATTTTTCTTCTGACTCAATACAATCCCCAAGTGCTATCATACTAGCATCACAACGCAGAAATAAATTCTCGTTAAAATCAGGCGAGTGTAGCACGGGAGGATTAGTAATTTTTCCTTTAAGAAGCTGGAAAGCAGCCTGTTGTTCAGATACCCACTTGTACTCTACGTTATTATGTTTCAACATGTGTAATGGTTCAGAAATCCTGGGGAATTCTGGAATGAATTTACCGTAAAAAGAGACCATACTTGGAAATCGTCGTAATGTTTTTGGGTATCGGGAAGTTTACAACCGCCTTTAATTTTATCCGGATCGGTGCGGTGTGCAACGTTCCCGGTGAAATTATGAAACCTAAATAACGGACATGTTTTCCGGCCCAGCTGATCTTATCTGAGTTAATAGTTATCCCGGCTTACCTCAAAACTCGAAGCACTTGTTAAATGTGGCTTGTGTGATCTTCAAAGGTATTGGCTGTAAATTCACACATCGATGTAAGTAAAAATAAACCATATATAAATTTTTCTAAAACGTGAAACAACAGCCTACTCATCGCCTAAGGTCCTGAATTTATACCTAAAGAAAGTCTGGTCCACTGAAACAACCCCTAGGGGGTGCATAATGCTAACGGGTTGTGGGAATTTTGATGCAACTCTCACTGGAGATATGCAGAGTTCAAATAACCAATAGTGAAATATTTAGCAGAATCCAAATGTTGAAACACCGTATCTATGACTGGAACCGAATAATGGTCTAAAATAAATTTTTTTATTCACTTTCTAGTAATCACATATTAAGCGATATTGTCTAGGGTTTTTTCTAAGGAAGCAAAAATAAGGGCTCGCATACTTACTGAGTCTTCCACTTAAACTTGTTCTATTAAATCATGGATAAGCTGTTTAAAAGCCTGAACCTTGAGAAGAGGTACCCGGTACAGGAAGGAAGTAACAGGTTCTCTTAATTTTAAGACTACGTGGTATTTACTGCAATGCCCCAATTTACTGGTAATAATAACATCTGGAAACTCTTCCTATATACTCTGTATTACCCGCAATCATGCTTCCTCATTTTGAACAGTACGTATTTTCCTGACATCTGTCTTAGTTTCTAAGAAAATCCAAAATCTCAAACAATTAATATGTACATCTACACAACAATGTGTTTTAGACACAAACTCTGCCGCAAAAATTAATAAATACGACCATGTATCAAAAATTCTAAATTAATCTTTCCACGGAAAGGACGCAATTTTACTTTTTAACATTGGCAACTGCCTAAGAATCCACAATACCTCCATCCGCCATCGAAAATGCTGTTTTACAACAGGTTGATATTTGGACAGCTCCAACAGAATTACCACGCATCAGCTGGTTGCAACAATACCGGCTCATTAACGACGTTGACTCACCTGAATAATTAAGTGCGTAAACTGTAATATTCCCGATTACTAAAGGCACAAAAAGTAAACTAGATCGTTTTAAATGTGTAAGATTCACCTTGCCAACCCCAGAAGACCTTTTTCATAACTGCACAGTGTCTCTTTACGTGAACTTCGTTACCACAAAAAATATATACATCGGAGAGCGTGTACCCACTCGACGGCTCCTCTGGTTTAGCCCACCTACGTCACTGCTCACCGCACCTGTCGCTTACGTGTTGGTTTTTTCCCCACCAGATCAATACCTGAGCCTTTTCCTTTTCGGAGGGGATCGCTCCTGACCTTGGCGCTGCTTGCAACTGTTTCAAGGTCATTCTTCCCACTCTTAAACTTACAAAATTTACTGTCTTTAAAAAAAAACATTTGTCGCTGGCACGATTAGTTCGCTCACAACATTTGCACTCAGTTTTAACTTTCGCATCTTTTACATTCCCGTTTACGGATACAGTCCCCCAATAGTTAATTACGCCTGATTCACTAACTGCAAAAGTTCAGGTAGTGTGGCAGGTTTGCTAACAAACGCAGGATGTTTGTGATTCCCTGGTAACAAACTGATGAAGATGATTTGTACTAACTAAATACGCTTCATCTCAGGGCAACCCCAAAAATGTATACCCAGGGTATTACCTCGTGTACAAACTCTTGCATGGATTCGCCAACCAACTGTCTCCGCTCATTTTACACTTGGCAATCGCTACTGGCGACCCTACCAATATTAACAGTTCATCACGAGAGCGTATAAATTACCACATTTGCAAAATGGCCTGGCTGACTGCACCGTGCAAACTGGCAGGTGCCCTCAGCAATACCACAGGCGCTTCACAATGGTGACTCTACACATATTTAATGCTAAAATACTACATCCGCTCATCAACAAATTAACTATTACACAGGATTATTCTAAAATCATGGGACAAACATTGAGGGGCGGTAGAGCTCACTAAAACAAACAATTATTGTATAGGAATATATGGACGGAAGTGACGCGTTGAGGCACAAACACAAAAATAACACATGGAATGCAACAAATTGTTTATTTACAACGTCGCCGCTAAATGCCTTTTTACAGCAATGTTTATAATAATTGCTCAAAATTGCTACCACCTACAGTAATGCAAGCTTGGTAGCGTCGGTGGAGTGATTGGCGAACAGATTCAAATACGCCGGGTATTTCACGCACGCGTGCAGCCGCACAGGATAGTCGAGAGACGAGGTCTTCAATGGAATCAACTGGAGTCTCGTAAATGAGGGATTTGAAATGGCCCCATAGGAAAAAATCGAGACTCGATAAATCTGGCGATCGTGGTGGCCATCGGACTGGCCCACCACGCCCTCAACGCCTGAACGCGTCACTCCCGCCCATATATTCCTATACAATAATAGTTTGTTTTAGTGAGCTCTACCACCCCTCAATGTTTGTCCCATGATTTTAGAACCATCCTGTATACAACGGCACAACATTTACTACTGAGATTTTCTCAGCCAAAATGGGTGGTAAATTTTTGAGGCTTCCAAAGAAAATGAAAGGAGTCGCCCACGTCATCAGAACCGACGCCATCTTTACGCACGAGCCCTCCAACGTGTTGCCTTGAGACTTCGACGCCGTCCTCCGACGGAAATATAACCCCCGCATCCTTCAAGTAGAGTCTGCAATGACTCCTTCGACATCTGCTGCACCCAAGCGGTGCGCACGCCACCTGCAGAAGACATCTCTGGATGAAGGTTCTGCTTGCAAAAGATCGTACAAGTTAAATTTTGAAAATTATATAGTTTTTTTTTAAATTGAACTACACAGTCACCCAAAATAAACCTCCTATCATGACTGCCATAACAGCAGAATGGCGTAGAGAATATATAAATTCAATGGAGATATCTTAGTGACAACCAGACCTGTCACATGTATAAAACTCGCCCCCAACTCCACAACCACATCATCCATGTTGAACATACATCGGAGGCGAATAAGAATTATAGCAAAAAGTGAATCAGCAGCAGTCTTATGAGAATAAGAATAAGCAGTTGTTTCACCTCTGTAGTCTTAAGTACTCTGTGTTGATGCAACACATTTCACTTTTCCACCTGCTGAACACTTCAATTATTGAAATATTTTAATTTGTACTCACAAAACGTCAAACACTTTTTATAACCGAGAAAAAAATTTGCCAGAAATCGAAAACAAAAGACTTTCTAGTAAAGAAATTGGCGTATTATGGCATTAACTTTTCACTTTCGTCACGGCCATACAAAATGCATAAATTAATTTGTTCGGAAATTGCGATGAGAAAATTTGTTAGGATTAATTTTTCACAACTAGTTGAAAGTGAAGGAATAATTGGGGGGGGGAGGGGTAATGGAATGAGTTAGAAGCTGATATTTTATAACATCCGTCATCCGTGCTGAGCGCTGTATTTGAACCATCGATCTTAAAAGAAGGAATAATTCCCCCTCATCTTCGATTTATCAATTTTTGCCATGAATTACACTTAAGAATTTTTAATGACACATTCCGCGCGACAAATCATAAATAATAACTTCTCAAGCTGCCTCAAATTATAAGAACTTCGCTTCCTTTATTAATATTTCATAAGTGACTGCCGGCAAGAAATAAGTAACTTGAACTTGCGGGCGATTGTAGAGGTGACACTGGCGACAGCAGCCAAGCGACGGCGATTTTTAGAAAATACATCCTTGTTGATCTCTAAAATGAAATAAAACACAAAATATGTGACGAAGAACGTGGCGACAATTCCATAAATCCAAGATGACGGTGACTGATATTCTAGTTAATGATACTCCTGTTTGCTATTCATCACACCTCTTCGTAGAAACACACGTCTGAGAACAGAGTGGGCCGTGCATCCATGGATATTTCATTACCTCATGGGGCAGCGGTGGCGTAGTGGCCAGGGCGCTCGCCTCCCACCACGGCGACCCGGGTTCGATCCCCCGGCGGTTTCACTCCCGGATCTTCACATGTGGGAATCATGCCCTTCTCGGGGTACTCCCGTTTCCCCCGCCCCTGCACTCCAGCGCCGCTCCCTTCTAGGGCTTCATCTCTGTCATTCCCGGTGATGACGGTCACCTACGGGTCCCAGCTGGAAAGACCATCACTCGGAGGGTGTCGCCTTGCCCTGGGTGCACTCCCCACACGCCATTTATTAATAAATTTTTTTCATTATATCAGAAGAATTTGTAGGTTTGGATAGGTTTTATAAGTGTTTCGTTATTGTGTGAAAATAGGGTTAAATCAATTTTACTGCCTTTAAAAATAAAATATGGAACATCATATTTCTGCATTAAATATGCTTTATAATTCGATTGGTTGCAAACTGCTTCACCTCGGTACCGCCTTTTACATGGGAAACGACTCAGCTAGTCGCTTCTTTGGTACAAACGAGTCCATGACTCACGACAGTTATTCTGTCGAGCAAGTGAGTCTTGGGCGAACGGCGCACTGGAATTATCCATCGGCAGAGACACGTTTGGAAGGACATATTTTTTGAGTAGCGGACTTTCCCATCATCAGATGAACTCGAGGTACATGATTATCACGTATGGAGACAGCTACCTGTCTTATAAGGTGCTGAAGTACTAACTGCTTTTTTGTAATCACACTTCTCTTGCAAAGTTAATTTAATTACTTGTTTCGTGTTTGGGCTGTCCCGTGTTAATATTCGCAATTTTTAGATTTACGTGTGGTAACGGACTTAAGTTTTACTTTTCTTCGTTTATTACGTTAAGATGAAACCACAATAGAGTGTATATTTTCAAGTTTCCTGCAATACAAAATTGCATTCAAAGTCAACTCTATAGAGGAATGACGATTCTGGCAGCTGCGTTGCTGCAGGATTGATTTCGAAACTCTACGACCAGGTCCCGACGTACAGTTTCGCCAGCGAGTGCTCAAACAACTGGCTTCAAGCATTACGATAGCGCGATGACGCCATTCCTGTAGAAGAATTGTTCGGACGGCCTCGGGAACTGGGCGCAAGGTAGACCCTGCTGGATATCCACGCCATTTTCAGGAGTAAATACTTAGGTTTCTGGAAGCCATCGTAACAGAACTCTCCGACTACCTACAAAACGCAATGCTGCTTTTTCCAACACAGAACTGCGAGAACATTGGCTTATCCTGTTCGTTCTAAGTGATCGACAGGCTGTATATTGTTGTGTAGATAAGGTAATCAAGATCCTTATCGAATGGGCGAACAACTGATGAGGCACTGCACTTGCATTCGCCTGGAATGTATTTGGGAGGTCACCGGGTCAAGGCCATCCCCAGAACTGCAATACGGAATCACAGCCTCAGCCGACCTCCAATGTGAGTCATACACGTTGCCTCAACACCAAACTCGCCGGCTGTCTGCCTCATCCTTGTTGGCGGAATAATTAAAAATATTGCGAATTATCATTTCGGATTAGTGTTCACTTTAAGAAATCACTGTTAAAATATCCCTGGGACTTAGGCAAAAGGCAAGTAGCACATTCTCGTAATCCAATCTCTAAAAAATATATTATAATAATAATTACTATGTATTTTTACAAGTGATTCCAGAGTTTATTATAACATTAACGTTTTTGTTGGAAACATTTTCAATGACGATGTATTTATTTACAACTTATAGTTGTGCGGGTAAAAATCTACAAATTCACTATTCCAGAAAAACCACCACTATAAATACATTTTCTGCTCGTGAAATTTAAAAAAAAGTATTACTCTAGGTTGCATTTTGTCAGATTTTCCATATCAGTTTTTTTTTATATTTTTTAACTGCGGTGAGTTTCCTTTCGTTCATTTATGTTCGTTAAACACAGTGAAGTAAATTTCAGGTTTGCTACGAAAAATGTCGTTGGTTTGGTGGAGTGATTCCTTTGAATTCCGTTTGTAAGGTCAAGTTGGGGTTTCATTTCGCAAGGATACGTAAAGATAGTGACGGCGTAACTCCATAAGATACCCAGACGCTTGACGTTCCATAGAAAAAACAAAGTATTAAAAATGCTTTTTCTACATTCTATACAAGGCGTGTGTTAACATCAGCCACGCATTTGTACAATGCAGAACGCCAGCAGCCAAGTATTCCTTCCTGTATTTTTCGTGCCTGTGCCTATCGCAGACGCCCGGGCATTCTGTAGTTTGGCCTTGGGAATGTTGCGCGGGGAGCGAGCCTGCGCAGATCAGCCGACAGGCGACTTAACGTCCTTTCACACGCTCAGATATTTACACAGATCTCCCTGTACGGGCCGTGTTTGTGCAGACAAGCCGTAGCGTGTAAATAAATCGCCGACGGGAAAATTCGTCTGCAGCCCGGTCTGTGTTCGGCCTGTGCAAAGTCCGGCGGAGTTTGAGATAACACAGACCACGCACAGACATGTCTGGGAATCTAAACGATACACAGACCACGCTGCAGACTAACAGCTCAGTCCGGCGGAGTTTGAGATAACACCGACCACGCACAGACATGTCTGGCATCTAAACGATACACAGACCACGCTGCACACTAATAGTTCAGTCCGGCGGAGTTTGAGATATAACAGAACGCTGCAGACTAATAGATCAGTCCGGCGGAGTTTGAGATAACACAGACCTTGCTGCAGACTATTAGCTCAGTCCAGCGGAGTTCGAGATAACACAGACCACGCACAGACATGTCTGGGCATCTAAACGATACACAGACCATGCTGCAGACTAACAGTTCAGTCCGGCGGAGTTTGAGATATAACAGAACGCTGCAGACTAATAGATCAGTCCGGCGGAGTTTGAGATAACACAGACCTTGCTGCAGACTATTAGCTCAGTCCAGCGGAGTTCGAGATAACACAGACCACGCACAGACATGTCTGGGCATCTAAACGATACACAGACCATGCTGCAGACTAACAGTTCAGTCCGGCGGAGTTTGAGATATAACAGAACGCTGCAGACTAATAGATCAGTCCGGCGGAGTTTGAGATAACACAGACCTTGCTGCAGACTATTAGCTCAGTCCAGCGGAGTTCGAGATAACACAGACCACGCACAGACATGTCTGGGCATCTAAACGATACACAGACCATGCTGCAGACTAACAGTTCAGTCCGGCGGAGTTTGAGATATAACAGAACGCTGCAGACTAATAGATCAGTCCGGCGGAGTTTGAGATAACACAGACCTTGCTGCAGACTATTAGCTCAGTCCAGCGGAGTTCGAGATAACACAGACCACGCACAGACATGTCTGGGCATCTAAACGATACACAGACCATGCTGCAGACTAACAGTTCAGTCCGGCGGAGTTTGAGATATAACAGAACGCTGCAGACTAATAGATCAGTCCGGCGGAGTTTGAGATAACACAGACCTTGCTGCAGACTATTAGCTCAGTCCAGCGGAGTTCGAGATAACACAGACCACGCACAGACATGTCTGGGCATCTAAACGATACACAGACCATGCTGCAGACTAACAGTTCAGTCCGGCGGAGTTTGAGATATAACAGAACGCTGCAGACTAATAGATCAGTCCGGCGGAGTTTGAGATAACACAGACCTTGCTGCAGACTATTAGCTCAGTCCAGCGGAGTTCGAGATAACACAGACCACGCACAGACATGTCTGGGCATCTAAACGATACACAGACCATGCTGCAGACTAACAGTTCAGTCCGGCGGAGTTTGAGATACAACAGAACGCTGCAGACTAATAGATCAGTCCGGCGGAGTTTGAGTTAACACAGACCTTGCTGCAGACTATTAGCTCAGTCCAGCGGATTTCGAGATAACACAGACCACGCACAGACATGTCTGGGCATCTAAACGATACACAGACCACGCTGCAGACTAACAGTTCAGTCCGGCGGAGTTTGAGATATAACAGAACGCTGCAGACTAATAGATCAGTCCGGCGGAGTTTGAGTTAACACAGACCTTGCTGCAGACTATTAGCTCAGTCCAGCGGAGTTCGAGATAACACAGACCACGCACAGACATGTCTGGGCATCTAAACGATACACAGACCACGCTGCAGACTAATAGCTTAGTCCGGTGGAGTTTGAGATAACACAGACCACGCTGTAGACTAATAGCTTAGTCCGGCGGAGTTTGAGATAACACAGACCACCCACAGACATGTCCGGGCATCTAAACGATACACAGACCACGCTGCAGACTAATAGCTCAGTCCGGTGGAGTTAGAGATAACACAGACCACGCACAGACAAGTCTAGGCCTCTAAATGATTCACAGACCACACTGCAGACTAATAGCTCAGTCCGGCGGTGAAGTGTTGTGCTGCGGTGTTCATTTTCTATAGAAATACAGATAAGGGTGATGCTTCGCATGATTGGCGTAATTATACACGTGTTAGAATTAATAACTGTACAATTCTTTGCCGTGTTTTTGGAAAGTTAAGAATAAGGAATATCGTGACCGTAATAGAAAAACCGCGGCCTATGTCACTAGAAACAAGAATGGTCTTATAAGCAAATTCCCTTTTTTGTTTATTATTGTTATTATTTTTGTATGCCATTCCTTACAAAAATGCTTACTGGCTTTAAGTTCTATTTTTTATTATTTTGTTGCAATAGCCAGTTTATATTTGAAATATTTCTTAAATTTATTTGGAAGTCTGTTGATTTTAAAGTGTTATAATATAGACAAGAGAGTGTCCACTTGATGTATTTATTTGGTAAAGGATTAAAGGGTTTAATCTTTATTCTGTTCTTTCTTTGTTATTGTCGATTGAAGGAAGAAGGGGAGTTACCCCTGTAAATAACCTTCAGTTGGGCCTTGTGCTGGGTGATGATGGATGTGATCTCACTGTTTCTGGTGCTGGAGCAGCTGCTGCATTCGGTCATGTTGTTCTTGCTTCTTATTCTCTGGTGCGGAGTGGTGCTGCGTGGATGGAGGTTGGAGGGTTGTGACTGTGACTGTTTGTGGATTTATTCTATGTTGCCAAGCTCGCACATGGCAGAGAAAGTGATTTGAAATCTGGCTTCTGGAGTGGTGGCAGACTGGAGTTGTGTGTTGGCTTGTCTGATGTGGGGTAAATATGGGCGAAGAGCGTTGATGAAGGTGTTAATGTCTTCAATGGAGTAAATTAATTCGGTGACTGGCACTTTCGGGCTAGAATTCAGGACTGCGCGAAAGCTGCGCATGAAGTCGGAACGTGTGACTGCAACGGGACATCGCAGACAACCTGCGCAGACGGGCGTTCGCAAACATGGTCTGCGCAGACAGATCTGAGCGTGTGAAGGGCCCTTTAGACCGGTCTTGTTTCGCGCCGATCGTATACACATGATACCAGCTTACAGGGAGATAACGACGAAGGAGTCACCATGCTTCGCTTACCAAAGCGAGAAAGGCGTGTGACGGCACCTCGTGTCTGTTCCCCGCGATTAATTATACTGTTTTCCTCGTAACGTAGCAGGGTTACCAACTTCTACAGGTTTGCCATAGGGGACAATCAGACACACATATGACTCCACTGGAATGATAAAAAAAAAAAAGTTCTAAAATAAAACCGTCTATAACATGAAAAAGTCAGTACCTAATATACATCAGTCAACATTTTATTTTGACATACTGTATGAACACACACACACACACAAACAAAGTAATAGTCGTACCTACAGTGATAATTCGATAATTCAGTGTGTTTTGAATTTGTGATTTAGTCGGCACCAAGACGCATTGGAAGAATAGATACTGTACACATCTCGGCTGGTGCTTGACCCGTATTGTATATATTTATATTCAGTTTATTTTCGAAGATGTCTGAGATACGAGATGAATGCCTTCCCGTCCTGTGCTTGTACGGCATAATTCCTTCAGCGCTAGGGCACGTCCCATGCAATATGGAACAGTAGGCAACCCCGCTTTGCAATAGTATTGTGTAAGCAACCCACGTGCCTCCATGCTGTTATAGCCACAAACACGAATAACTAAAAATAGTTTAATTAGTAAGCTTTTTTACCTTACAATATTGTTTCTTTCTTTTTTCGGGGGAAAAATTTGGATTACCGTTTTACTAGTGCGGGTAAGGAAGGACCTCCACCATTGTGCGCTACGCCACCATACGAAAGTGAAGATATTTGGGCGGCTTAACATCTAGGCCTTGAGAACCGACACTGTACGAAAGTGAATATATTTGGGCGGCTTGACATCGAGGCCTTGAGAGCCGACACTGTACGAAAGTGAAGATATTTGGGTGGCTTGACATCGAGGTCTTGAGTGCCGACACTGTACGAAAGTGAAGATATTTGGGCAGCTTAACATCGACGCCTTGAGAGCCGACACTGTACGAAAGTGAAGATATTTGGGCTGCTTAACATCTAGGCCATGAGAGCCGATACTATACGAAAGTGAAGACATTTGGGCGGCTTGACATCGAGGCCTTGAGAGCCGACACTGTACGAAAGTGAAGATATTTGGGCGGCTTAACATCTAGGCCATGAGAGGCGACACTGTACGAAAGTGAAGATATTTGGGCGGCTTAACATCTAGGCTTTGAGAGCCGACACTGTACGAAAGTGAAGATATTTGGGCGGCTTAACATCTAGGCCATGAGAGGCGACACTGTACGAAAGTGAAGATATTTGGGCGGCTTAACATCTAGGCTTTGAGAGCCGACACTGTACGAAAGTGAAGATATTTGGGCGGCTTAACATCTAGGCCATGAGAGGCGACACTGTACGAAAGTGAAGATATTTGGGCGGCTTAACATCTAGGCTTTGAGAGCCGACACTGTACGAAAGTGAAGATATTTGGGCGGCTTAACATCTAGGCCATGAGAGGCGACACTGTACGAAAGTGAAGATATTTGGGCGGCTTAACATCTAGGCTTTGAGAGCCGACACTGTACGAAAGTGAAGATATTTGGGCGGCTTAACATCTAGGCCATGAGAGGCGACACTGTACGAAAGTGAAGATATTTGGGCGGCTTAACATCTAGGCCTTGAGAGCCGACACTGTACGAAAGTGAAGATATTTGGGCGGCTTAACATCTAGGCCATGAGAGGCGACACTGTACGAAAGTGAAGATATTTGGGCGGCTTAACATCTAGGCCTTGAGAGCCGACACTGTACGAAAGTGAAGATATTTGGGTGGCTTAACATCTATGCGTTGAGAGCCGACACTGTACGAAAATAAAGATATTTGGGCGGCTTAACATCGAGGCCTTGAGAGCCGACACTGTACGAAAGGCTACATATGATGAGCCCACGAGAATTATAGCGGGCTCCGAACAGTTTGTTACGGGCTTGATGTTACGTCGCTTAAGCTGGCACACACGATCTGGCTGGCCTGTCAGTTCGGACTGAACATTTCCGTCTGACATCAGGCCGCCGGATCGTATGTAAGTTCCGGTCGGACTGACAGTTGCAACTGCACAGGCGGCCGGAGAGGAATCGAAAATACGTTCGTCCACCCGGTAGCCCGGAAGGGCGCACCACTGTGCCGGAACGTGTGTGGGTTCACTTGTCAGTTCAGATCAGTCCGTGCAACGAGCCGCTCGTGAAAAAAAGAGCCTGCACCCTCATCCGAACAGCAAGTTTCGTTCTTTTGATTTAGTGAGTGTGTTCATAATAATTGTGTCTCGCGACAGGAGGATTTCATCGCAATTTATCAAAGCGAACCCTGTTTGTGGCGAGTGAAGTCACCGTATTGTCACGACCTGGTTAAAAAAAAGAAGCTGGTTATTCTAAGCTGGGTTTGAACACCGCCGCTCCGACCTCCTCGCCACGGGAGGTCTTGACGTGCGCGATTTCAATGCTGGTGCGAGGACAGCGCGTGGTATCGGCGCAGCGTCCTTGCGGCAGGACCCCCGGCGTGGAACAACGCCTCCGCACGGGCGCGTGACCTAGGCGGAGAACCGGTAAACAGCTGCGATAACAGCCGCATCCTCGCCGCTCTGGCATTGGAAGGACGACTACTTGATTACCAGCACCGACTGTACATACCTTCAGATGAAGGTGGTTGGAGCGGCGTCGGTTCTCGGTCTTGGACGACCCTGGACTTCGTCCGTGGAAATTGACGCTTATCCAAGCATCGACGCTTTCTAAAAAACAACTTCTTCAGGGACTGTTTTTTTATCCTTATTAGTTAAGCTATTTTTATGTAACGATTTTTAGATCTCGTTTAATTTTCAGAATTCTTTTTTTTTACAATTAACAAAAAAGAATCTTTTTAAAAGGTGAACATTGAAAACAATGCTGATGTGTATTTTAGCTTATTCATACACGCGTACTATACGTGTATGCATGCTTAATCATAATGCCGCCTACTATGTGAAATTTTCTTAAGGCCCGAGATAAAGGATGGAGCGGATTGGAGAGATTTGGACCGCTCAACATCGAGGTCTTGTAAGGCGAGTATAGGGTAGCGTCGGAATGCAACGAAGGGAGAAGCAGGATACCCCCAAGAAAACACGCTGACCAGCGGCATCGTACGGCACGATTTACACGTGCGAACATCCCCGCCGGTAATGGAACCCGTTTCACCTGGGCGGTAGGCGAGTAGTTTGACCACTACACCACCACGGCCCCACGAACGGATAGATTTTTACATGACAAATGGTTTCGGTCGTGTCTCAGCTACCTCCCACGATACTGCTTTCAAACAAAAAGATAACCTTTCGTGCTACAAGAGAGCCAGTAGGAGTAAAATAATAAGAGTTCGTGTTTTGCATTTTTTTTTTTATCTATATATAATAATTTACCCACAATTTTCAGACTATTAAATATTTTTGTAAAACACTTTATGTAGCAATGTGGCCCAGAAAAATACACTGAAGAGCCAAAAAAATCTGGTACACTGGCCCCCGCGAGCAATCAGAAGTGCCGCAAGACAACGTGGCATGGACTCGACTAATGTCTGAAGGTATGCAGGAGGCATTGAAATATGCGCTAATTTGAGAAAGGGTTGCACGTCTGTCACGTTTAATGATTCTCGCCAGTCGTCGTTTGTCCCGTTCATTCACGATCTTTCTCAGGCCGCAGCGATGTCGAAGATTTGATGTTTAAACCGGATTCCCAATATTCACAGTACACTCGTGAAATGGTCGGACGCGAACATCCAAATGTTATCGCTACCTCGGAGATGCTATGTCCCATCTCTCGTGCGCCGACTATAACACCACGTTCAAACTCACTTAAATCTGGATAACCTGCCATTGTAGCAGCAGTAACCGATCTAGCAGCCGACCGCATCGCGTTACTCTGATTGGTTACATACCTCTGTTATTTGCGTACGCACGCCTAACAACAATTTTTTTTTTGGCTCTTCAGTGTATATACAACGTGTTTTTGCTTGATAGCGATATCGTGAAAGGTTTACTTTTACAAACAATGCTTACTATACTAGTTGCCAAGATTATTTCTGTAATGCCACAAGTACATTAGAGCAGNTTGGCTCTTCAGTGTATATACAACGTGTTTTTGCTTGATAGCGATATCGTGAAAGGTAAGGTGGAGTCACGTCTAAAATCATCTAACATTTACAACCCTATCCTTTCACTCAACCGGTCCCGCAAGAGGCAGCCGCGTTTACTTTTACAAACAATGCTTACTATACTAGTTGCCAAGATTATTTCTGTAATGCCACAAGTACATTAGAGCAGAATTTAAATCACAGTATACTGCGGCATGTGTTAAACTAATGTCGAATTTTAACACGTAAGTACGGCAGACTCAAAGTTCATTACAAGCGTGGAGATACACAAACACTTCTCTACGTTTCATAAAACAGCATGCTGTAAAGATACGTTGTTTCAACTTTCAGTGTTACGCGAAAATAGTTAGCAATTTTTTTTTTTTGTAAAACGTACAACAATACTTTACTGTGCAACTAAAAGCACAAACCAATCAAACCAAGCACAAAATACAAAACACAAAAACACTTCATCGAAAGGAAAATAAATAATACTCGTACAAAATAATATAATGTGGAGAGAGAATTAAATTTTTACAGTATATTACAAAACGCCGGTAAAATATTTGGAGTTTTAGGTTAATATACGTACCGTAGTTGATTTTTTGTGATGAATATGCTTCATTGGCTGCTTTCGTTCTTACGTCCCCAGGAGGAAAATGCTGGAGCATTTAATATTTAATGGACCATTTAGGCCTATCGATCGCCTCCGGGAGAGCTATGTCACGTTACGTCTTATAGTATGTTCGCGGTTTCTTCACACTTTTTATAAACAACCTTTAAAAAAATCACCCCATGCAGGACGTGTCTGGTTGTTTACTAAATATGTCAAATATCGCAACTGTTTTATATCTGTGTTAAGGCGCCCGTCTACCTGGTGCTTGAACTGCGTTGCAGAGTGCTCCAAATACACGTTTTTCAACGAAACTATTAAGCGTGCGTCGAGCGCGCTGATCTACGAAAAGAACACACACTTCAGACGAGAGCTGTTAAGTACTTTCAAAATATCACGTACGTTAGAAACATCAATTCAGAGTACTCCAAAACCGCTAAAAACGGCCTTTCCAAGGTGCTGTAGCTCAAAATGCACGCATCAGATACATACAAAACTACTATAGGGGCCTGCACTGAACCTTCCTAAAGACTTCCCACTAATAAAAT
>NQII01002489.1:259637-285767 GCA_002778355.1 Clitarchus hookeri | reverse complement strand
TAACATAAAATTACGTCCCGCAACACGCAGCAGCCAGCCAGATAACAGTGTCACTTTCAGAGCCTCGCGCAGGCAATCAGCGAAGGGGTACGAACATATCAATGGAACCGGATTCGCCATTTCACTTCTGAATACTCACATGTTCTGTGATAGTGCTACGGAAGTTAAGAGCTGGATAAAAAGCTTTGTAAGAGTGCCTTTGCTGATATCTGATCCCAGTGGCGATCTAGAGATCCATTACACAGATAAAAGTCTAATTGTTTTGACAACAGTATTAATATTACTACAACAGTAATTTTTTTTATTATCTGTGAACCGTCAGTAACAAATGCTGCTGTTGAAGTATTATACTGTTAAGTTTTTAATGTTAATGCAATATTAAGTACTTTTGTAACAACGTTATCTCCATACTGTACTGTCAACATTAAGGTTGTGTGTTAAAAATTTTCCTGTTTTGTCTTTGCTTTACAAAAATACATTCCGATGTAAAATAAATTAAGTACTGTTTTTTTTTGTAACGAAAATAATATTACCAACGAAGAAAAAAAATTTCGGCCTAGAGGGGAATAGAACTCGCACCTTGAGTATTTAGCGTACTACCAACTGCTTTATTTCAACATGTTCGAGTGTGTTTCATGTTGTGGGTATTCATTACAATATAACGACAACGTGTAATTCTCTTTCGTTATATGCAAATACTTTATGGCCTAGAAATATATGCATACGTAAACTGCTTTGCAAAGCTTGAGAACTAGTCAAAGCTACATTTAGTTATCATACTATGCATAACATTTAAATATGGTGGTTTCATTTTACAAGGTTATCGCTGTTCGCTAGTACCCACCATTTTACAAAATCAAGTCAGTTGTAAATTGTTGTTGGCTGGACATTAAGTACTTTAATGTCGCAGTAATACAAAATTAATTTGTTATTCGTGTTATTTTTAGCGTAATAGAACATTTGGTTGCGGCAACATTACTTAGAGACTTTAAGGAGGGGGCAGCTCGATGGGCGAAGCAATGCGCATTACGATCAAACCAAATGCTTACCACCAGGAATCATAAAGTTTCGCTGATACATATAAATGTACTGTAAGCACTTGGTGGATTGGCTATCAAAATACTTTTTAAAATCTCCTGTATATATACCAAGTACAGTATATGTATTGATACTGCAATATTAACTATGTACTTGTATTTAAGACTACTCTCATTTTATCCAGCGTAAAAGCAAGCTCAAAGGGAGGGGCTTGATCCCCCTTATCGTCCCCCTTAGATCAAACCATGTCTAAAACTTTTCGGAAAACAGAGTGTTCGGAAATTAAGCGCCCAAACTGCGGGAGGCGATTCCTTATTAAAAATAAAGTCGAAAAAATTGTTAGAAGGCGCTAGAGAGGCGTATCTGAGTTCGTGTAGGATGGGGGTCTTAATGAGAATAGAAGAACTACATTTTATTTCTAATTTATTAATTACAGCATTAAATTATATATCTACACTCTTTTTATTTCTCAGAGAGCACCATATTTAATGTCTATTTCAACTCTAACTAACGTCCTTCTCAATATATCGCTGTTTCGATATAGTCAATTAACTCATACTCATCATTAACACACATTCAGTCTGTCTGTTGCCATCATTTGTAATGTCTTTCACTCACGCATCTAGTCCAATAGTCAGTTCAGCCTGCCAGCCGCACTCTTCACTGCTTGACACTCGCAGTCGCAGATTTCCCTTCCGCTGGTCACTTCTCTCGCCACTCGTCGTCTATCACTGGAACTCGGCCACTCATCNCACTCGTCGTCTATCACTGGAACTCGGCCACTCATCCATTCAACAACTACAACTCAACTGCTGGCCCAGAGACCCGTCGCAATATTTATAATCTGCTGGCCTTGACCTGGAAAGTTCGACGCACCCCCGAGTCATGCGGACATAATCTAGGGCGGTGAACCACTACAAGATTCCACAGATAGACACAGAAAGTTAATAAAACCAAGGTCAGCAGCGCGCGCCGCAAAAGGATTATCGTGCTGGTTCACTTTTTGGTAATAGATACGTGGCTCTTGGTTTAGCGCGCGGCTGTAATTCATAACATTCCAATGACTTGCCACTGCCATAATATAACTGCTGTCCTTCCGTTTCACTCGCTCGCGCGGGATGCGAAGCAGAGTGTCTGTAACAATATATAGGACACCATATAACTAAATAGAATATTAAAGGAGATACGAGCATGTGTAATTGGGTTTTGAAAATGTATTTCCGCTGAATGCCTTGTACTTTCTGCCAGCGGTATGGATGGTGGCGATTTACCTACAGTACGTTCCACACAGTTGAATGGGACACTCCCATTTGGCGCGCTATGGAGTATGTCACTTGTGGAGGGCATGTCGTTGATGTGCTGACATATCACTTCCTCAAGCCGAACAGTGCACACAGGGAGATGACTTCCAGCATTACGCATGTGTCTCTGCAACATGGGAAGTAGAAGTGACCATTTTGCTGCGGACTTTCTATGCGTNATATATATATTTTCGACTTTATTTTTCATGAGGAATCACCTCCCGTAGTTTAGGCGTTTAATTTACGAAAATTTTGTATATATGGTGCCTTGCGTGTTATATTTCATATAATTATTCAATTCTCCAAGGAATTCTCTGCCATTATACTATACACCTTTAACATTTATGCACAATCCGATATGTACTGAAGATAAACAAAAACTATATTATATTCGTGCTTATTTTCATAAAATGTGGAATTTGTTAACTACTGAAATTTTCCGGCTTAAATGCATAATTTGGGGGAAAAGTAAGTATATAAATATATGCTTAGCTATTTTTATTTGAGCTGTTCAGTTTTAGCGCAGTACTAACACAGTCACTAAGTTCGTGGACTGGCGCCACGAGTGTAGGCAGCCACGCACCACGGTATTCAGCCCACGATTTTATTGACTGTACTACGTGTGTGTTTCCTTGACAGTTCTCCTTATCTCCTGACCATATTACAATTTGGTCAATATCAATAAGAAACACACAACGTTTGAATAAAAGTTTGTTTGTTGTGCGAGGAAAAAAGTGATTATTGTGTCGCACCTAAATTTTTTTTCGTGAACTTTAATGTTACATAGATCAACTGTTGTGATGATGTATTGTAACAATTGGCAGTGTACGCAAGAACTAATTTCCAAATGTAACTTAAGATCGTCGGCAAACAATACAGCGCTTTGTCAACTTATTATGGGTACACCACACTGCGATATTACCTAAGGCATGTCATGCCTTTATGACATTGTTTCATCAGTTGCATGCTTGGTTGACGTAGTACGCAACAAATGGGCCGCGGGAGATCATGTCGTCGTACACTTTGCCTCGAAAATGAACGCATTATCAAATAATTTTGGCAGTTTAATGTTCTGTTTTTGCTTATTATTTTTTTTGCCAATATCTTATAGGTTAAATTTTTTTATATTTTACCCGATACGTTGTTTATGGGAACAACTAAAGTATTTAGCCACACCATAATATATTTCTCTGAAGTCAGGTTGAAGTTAAATTAATGTATCAACAAAGTCAACAAATATTGATGAGTAGACATTCATTATGAGTCTGGATATCTACTGTATATCGGTCGAAGTTATTGGTTTTAGTTTCGTTATTTCTTAGTGTAATTTGCTACTAAATAGTTACTGAAGCCAGAGTAAAATTTTAATTTTTCCGTCAACGCCTAAGAAATTTTAATATTTTAAGAAGTAAGGTGCATATAAATTAACTGAACTATTAATTTGACATACGCCATTGCAACACTTTGTTATAAGTTGTGTACGGGCAAAAACTTGAAACAACAAAAATAAAAAGCGAGCCAATGGTGTATATTCCTTAACTCACTGCAAAAGTCGTTCAACGAACTTAACGTGAATACACTTTCTAAGTATCCACAAAACCATCAGCTGTGCACTGAGAAATACTTGCGATTCATCTCTGANTTAACGTGAATACACTTTCTAAGTATCCACAAAACCATCAGCTGTGCACTGAGAAATACTTGCGATTCATCTCTGAGAACAGACACACACACAGACACAGACACACACACACACAACAACAACAACAACAACATATGCACCCTGCACCAAATCTTAGGTTTGGTTTAGCGACCGTGAGAGAACTTGCTCAGGGATAACGTTCAACATGCCACGAGTACATTANCCAAATCTTAGGTTTGGTTTAGCGACCGTGAGAGAACTTGCTCAGGGATAACGTTCAACATGCCACGAGTACATTATCAGAAGAGAAGATCTTATTATCCATGTAACGTTGATAAGGATGATTATACATGCCGTCGCAGGTCGTCATTGTAGAAGGATGTTATATTCTTTTGACTTAAATCTACAGATTCGGTTTGCAAGGAATAACAGCCAGAGCAGGAAGTGGACTTCTGGTGTTCTGTTTTTTCCATAAGCGTCATAACGCTGGTAACCCGACGTTTACCAGTTTGGCTGAAATGCGGCAACATTAGCACACTAGATCTACTGTGGATTGCCGCGTTCAAAGTTTTAGCGTTGGGAGATAAGAGCTGCGTGATATTTCTCTACGTTCATGTCCTTGAGATAATGCTTATCTTATCTCTTGTTTACTTCCGCTGCGGCTGCATTGCTTCTCTTGCCTGCTATCTATGGAATTCTCTTATCTATCAGTAGCATGCTACGTGCAAGAGTTGTGTAACACTCATTCATTGTTTAACTTATGCTGAGAACAGACACACACACACACACACACATACAACATATGCGCCCCGCACAAAACCTTTATGAGTGTAGCGACCAGAGTGAGCTTCCTTCGGTATAACGTCCATCATGCCACGAAGACATTACCAGAAGAGAAGATCTAGTGTGCTGAATGTTGCCGCTGGCGTTGAGGTTATGTTACAGAAAAATGAGAACCACTGAACCGATTTCGTTCAAACTAACTTTATTCTCATTCATGCATTATACACAAGCTCTACATGACCAAGAACATGCAAATTGTACCAATTAACTTCCCATAAATCCATATTTCATCTCCCCGCTCGAACTTCATCTTCTTACTGGAAGACAGAACAGGTGATGAATATTAACTAATTACAGACTAACACATGATACACAGCAGATATACTGAAGAGCCAAAAAAAACTGGTACACCTGCCTAATATCGTGTAGGGCCCCCGCGAGCACGCAGAAGTGCCGCAAGACGACGTGGCATGGACTCGAATAATGTCTGAAGGTATGCAGGAGGTAATTCACACCATGAATCCTGCAGGGCAGTCCACAAATCCGTGCGAGGCGGTGGAGATCTCTTCTGAACAGCACGTTGCAAGGCATCCCAGATATGCTCAATAATGTTCATGTCTGGTTATTTAGGTGGCCAATGGAAGTGCCTAAAGTTAGAAGAGTGTTCCTGGAGCCACTCGGTAGCAACTCTCGACGTGTAAGGTGTCGCATTGTCCTGCTGGAATTGTCCACGTCCATCGGAATGCACAATGGACACAAATGGGTGCAGGTGATCGGACAGGATGCTTACGTATCTAACACCTGTCAGAGTCGTATCTAGACGCATCAGGGGTTCCATTTCACGCCAACTGAACACTCCCCATACCATGGTAGAGCCTCCACCAGCTTGAACAGTACCCTGTTGACATGTAGGGTCCATGGATTCATGAGGATATCTCCATGCCCGTACACGTACATCCTCCCGATACAATTAGAAACGAGACTCGTCAGACCAGGCAACATGTTTCCAGTCATCAACAGTCCAATGGCGGTGTTGGCGTGCCCAGACGAGGCGTAAAGCTTTGTGTCGTGCAGTCAACAACGGTACACGAGTGGGCCTTCGGCTCCGAAAGCCCATATCAATGATGGTCCGTTGAATAGTTCGCACGCTGGCACTTGTTGATGGCCAAGCATTGAAATCTGCGCCAATTTGAGAAAGGGTTGCACGTCTGTGACGTTTAATGATTCTCGTCAGTCGTCGTTTGTCCCGTTCGTTCACGATCTTTTTCCTGCCACAGCGATGTCGAAGATTTCATGTTTTAACGGATTCCCGATATTCACGGTACACTCGTGAAATGGTCGTATGCGAAAATCCAAATTGTATCGTTACCTTGGAGACTCTATGCCCCAACTCTCGTGTGCCGACTATAACACCACGTTCAAACTCACTTAAATCGTGATCATCTGCCATTGTAGCAGCAGTAACCGATCAAGCAACTTTGCCAGACGCTTGTTGTCTTATATAGGCGTTGCCGACTACACCGCGTTACTCTGATTGGTTCCATACCTCTGTCAGTTTTTTTGGCTATCCAGTGTACAACTACGTAATATTATCCTGCTTAGCTACCATATTTAACTGCACACACATTTTGTATTTATATATTTTTCTTATGGTAACCAAACGCAATATTTTCAATTAATTTTTCATTTCTTGAAACAACAAAAGTATAAAGTAGTAACTCTTGACACGTTTTGCCTTTCCTGGAAAAACATTTCTTGAAACAAGTGATTTTTTGAGAAACGATCAGTTAAAAGCTAATTTTTTATTTTGTCAATTCTTACTAGGATGTGCCCGTAAATGTTACACATTAGAAGCACCACTACAATATATTGAAGAGTTTTTTTTTTAATTAAAGCAAATTTAATAAAGATGTGAGGAAATGTGGCGAGCTAGGCAGGCGGAACTGTCAGGCGCACGCGTGAGTAGAGAGAGCCCTGTGTGCCTCAGGTACAGGTGACAGGTTGCTGAGCAGAGATGGACGTGGCAACCCAGCATTCATGACTAACTACTCTAAAACTAAGTGTTATGTGAGCCCGCGGTAGGGACGGGAGTTAAGTGCGTCTCAGGGCTAAGCCCCATACGCCTACAAGGAAGGGAGAATCATGCAAGGAGACATGCATCACGGCAAAGAGGGATCGGGCTGCCATGGCCAGATTGTGGCCATGACAACCTCCCTAAGTGTACTTATAGCTAAACTACTATACTAAGAAGAGAAAGGGAATAACCGGCATAGTCACCGTAAAAACCCTTTCGACAGGAAAGAATTAAAACTAATGTTTCATGCATTATCATATTTAACAGAAAATGCTACAGGAGACAGATGGGTAGGAATCATGCTCTTTATTAGTGGATAGGAAAAGTGCTAGTATAAAAAGGGGGGGGGGGTCATCTTTCTTTAGATTGGCGCTGCTTTAACCAGAGTAGAGGAAGTCCGGGCACCTGAGCCGAGATCAGGGTCAGGCTCGGCCCGACTGAGTGCGCATGCGCGTGTGCGTGTGAGGAAGACGCTCATGCTACTTCTGGCGCGTGTCACATCCCACATAACTTTCCAAGACAGCTTGTCGTCGCGGGTCTGCCGGTCCTCGGGCGTACGTGCCAATATCGCAGATCTGAAGTATTGCTAGCGACTGCCATTTCGGCCTTACAATTCGGCAACCCGGTAGACGTCACGGAGGTCTATGATTGTTTGACGCGTGTCGTTGTAAAACCCACTCGCCCGACGACGCTTCGAAGGACTCCACTCGAGTAGCTTCAAGGAAATTAACTCCAACTGTGTCAGCAGCCAATGAACAAGTGACTTCTACTCGAGCATGTAGAGGCCTGTGGTGTGGTGTTCTGACGCTAAATTGTGATGATGTCTGGTCTGTTAAATTAATCTCGAAACATAATCATAACCGCATGTTTCGTCTTACATTAATGCTAATTCTGAACAATAGTATACTTACCATTGTTAAATCGCAGTCGCTTAGTAATAATGTTCAATTATATTTTGTGAATAAATACCACTACATGTGCTCTCATTAACAATGTACAATAAATACAGAAATGCTAAATTTGCGTTATAATTTCGGGGCATGCTAAATGTCATATCCTTTTACATTTTTCAACACAGCTCGCAGTTTAATTGGCTACTATTCTCTAAAGGACGTCACTGAACTATCTGGTTGTGTTTCTGAAGACGGGTCTCTCTACCGTTGAACTCTTGTTACAGACTCATAAGACCTTCGGGGTCGTGCCAAACAAACAGTTGCCCAACTGCAGAAGTCAGTGAACGTACAGAAGCTTGGAGTTTTCTTCACAGCCAGATAATAAATCTAATTTCACATAACATCTTACATGATGTTCCTTGCAGGGCCGGATCTAAAGTTTGGACGCTCCTAGACCCAAGAGTTTATGTCGCCCCCTCTTCATTCCATCGGTGAGTGGGGGGCGGGGGTCGGTCCGGCAATTTTCCCTCAAGAAAATAATCTTTAAGATTACAATTTTAATTTTATCGCATAATAACATCAATTATAAAAATAATTTGAGAATCAAAGCCCTGTCTGATATATGGTGACCGATTGCGCGTGCGATAGACCTGAGTCACACGTTCTACGCCACTGCCTACGTGTCTAAGCCACTTCCTACGTGTCTACGCCACTGTATACGTGTCTACGGCACTGCCTACGTGTCTACGCCACTGTATACGTGTCTACGCCACTGCCTACGTGTCTAAGCCACTTCCTACGTGTCTACGCCACTGTATACGTGTCTATGCCACTGCCTACGTGTCTACGCCATTGCCTACGTGTGTACGCCAATGTCTACGTATCTACGCCACTGCCTACGTGTGTACGCCAATGTCTACGTGTCTACGCCACTGCCTACGTTTATACGCCACTGCCTACGTGTCTAAGCCACTGCCTACGTGTCTAAGCCACTGTATACGTGTCTACGCCACTGCCTACGTGTCTACGCCACTGCCTACGTGTCTACGCCACTGCCTACGTGTGTACGCCAATGTCTACGTATCTACGCCACTGTATACGTGTCTACGCCACTGCTTACGTGTCTACGGCACTGCCTACGTGTGTACGCCAATGTCTACGTGTCTACGCCACTGCCTACGTGTGTACGCCACTGCCTACGTATCTACGCCACTGCCTACGTGTCTACGCACTGTCTACGTGTCTACGCCACTGCCTACGTATCTACGCCACTATCTACATTTCTACGCTACTGCCTACGTATCTACGTCACTTCCTACGTGTCTACGCCACTTCCTACGTGTCTACGCCACTGCCTACGTGTCTACGCCAATTTCTACGTGTCTACACCAATGTCTACGTGTCTTCGCCACTGTCTACGTCTCTACGCTTACTGTAACTCATTTCAAAACTACACGCAACTTCAATCAACAATAATTACGTACAGCAATAAACTGTATAAAAGAAAATTAAATGAAGACTCTTCTTAACTCATCATAAACATTTTCTTTGTTATTTAAACAAGTATTTTTTTTAGCGTGTCCCCCCCCCCTCACCGGCATAGTGCACCCCTAGGCCAGGGCCCAGTGGGTCTAGTGGTAAATCCAGCCTTGGTTCCTTACATAGGTACATAGGAATTGTGCGCGGAGAAATATAGGTAAAAGTGAGGGCGTACTTTATACATTAGCGAAGATCGCCTCCATCGCCCCCTAACATTCAAACGAATCTAACCCTAGGCGGGGCTGTCGTCCCCAGTGTAAGATTTTTTTTTATTACCTATTTAATTATTTTGAGAAGAATTACACATCGAATGTGTATTGAAACAAGTTTTTTACACTGTCATAGTGAAGAAACGTGTATTTTTTTTATTTCGCATTTTGATTGTGGTGCTGTAGCTTAGTTACATTCATGGCTTAATAATACTGGCCTCCCTCCCTGCCCACTTTATCTAGAAAACTGAACAAGAAAAAGAAGGAAAAATGCACACGCACAAGGAACATGCCCATCTGCTACAATTTATATGTTCATTTTTTCTTTCCGTGATTTTCCTTGATATATGTATTTTGTAGTCTGTGCAACGGAACAGAATTCGAATGTAATTATTTTTTACGTGTAATTATTTGTTTTCGTAAGTAAATACTATTTTAGAACTTACTAGTTTTCAACAATTGAAAAGCTATAAAAACGTATTTTCTGAATAGTTTGGTTATATCGGGGTGACAAGGGGACCGAAGTAAAGAAACTTTAACAGTGCCAGTGTTTTTTTAAATTTTACCGTTTCATTTAAAACTGAGGCGGCCATGGAGACGCTACTGAAGTGTTATCAGGTTCGTCGTAGTTCGTTATAACGTCGCTAGGTGTCAGCAGTAATCAGCAAGTGCTAGTGAGCCACTGCGTCGAGACTGTGCGCCTTAAGAACGTCATGCAATACAAGCGTGTGCGACAAAATGCATATACAGCAGCACACAGGCGTCGAGTGCTCGAAACTGAAATACTCGAAACAGTGACACAGCCACTAGATTGCTACAACCCCCACATTGCATAAACATAAGCGTTTTAAAATTACATATTTGGTATTTTTTGCACCTTTTATCTTCCTTATCCAAAAATAGCTGTGTATTCAAATTTTCCAGTGCGACTCAAACATGTGCAACGAAGACAGTAGGTATATGTTAGTAGCGTTCAGAACACATTACAAACTCAAACTGTTTCCCATCACACGCAACAGAAGAAAGGTTACATTTTTTTTAAGTATATTAAAAATGAAATGCGCAGTAAACGCCGCATACATTGCATTTTATGCGTAATGGAGAAACCAAAATGGAAACATTTTTATAAGAAAATAATGAGGCAAAAATACTTATTAACATATCTGTAAACAATAATTTATGCGTAACGGGGACACCAAAATAGAAACATTTTTATAAGAAAGTAAAGGTGCCAAAAATAGACAATAATTTATGCGTAATGAAGACACCAAAATGAAAACATTTTTATAAGAAAGTAATGAGGCAAAAATACTTCTTAACATATCTGTAAACAATAATTTATGCGTAACGGGGACACCAAAATAGAAACATTTTTATAAGAAAGTAAAGGTGCAAAAAAAACTTCTTAACATACCTGCAGACAATAATTTAATAATGTTTTTGGATTACTGTTGGTTACTTCTGACAACGTGGAATTATAAATTAAAGTGCTGAGTAAGAAACTATTCTAAAATCACGTGACTTAGCAAAGAAAACTTCACAAATAAATGTATGCAATAATGTTTGAAGAGGTGCCACCAGTCTACACCACTGCACGGCGAAGCCCTTCAAATACTGTAGCAAGCCTTTCTCAGGGTGTTTCAATATCGTGTACTACCATTATTCATATGCTATAGGCCTCGAGTTCCGTGTAGCCGGCGCACTGGCCTCTTAACACATGTGTCACGGCCTTGAACCCCGGTACAACGCGGCCCGCATTCCTGAGTGTTGAAAACATAGCGTAAGCCACCGACTAACTAACAGTTTGGTCGGGGTGCTCCCGTTTCCTCCACCAGTTCATTCCCGTCGCTACCATATCCTAAAATTCTCATCTCGTGCCGCACTTCAGGGATGACAGGCTTATGCGGAGTGCGTTGAAGAGATTCGGGCAACAGCTCTTAGCATCGAGGTTTTGAGAGCCGACGAGGTTGAAGTGAGGTGAGTATGGAGCAGCACCGGAATGAAAGGGCCGGGGAATGGGAGAGATCCCCGAGAAAACCCCCGCCGGCCAGCAGAATCGTCCGGCACGATTCCCACGTGCGAAAATCCGGGAGTGACGCTGCCAGGAATTGAACCAGGTTCGCCTAGGTGGGAGGCGGTTTATATATACATATATATATATAGCAACAAAACTAAGTAGTCATTTGTACTAAATATAGTGTATAAACTAGTGGAAAAGCATTGAAGAGCACTTGGCAAACATCGAGTTTTAGCTGTAATTAAAAGTTATCATCGTCAATACTACCGTCTTTGTCGAACTATAAATATATTTTAAAGATTTTCAATCATCAAACCTTTTCAAGTAGTAGCCACAGGGTACTGCAGTGTAATTGCCAGCTACGAAAGCTGGAATTGAACCTGCTACGGAAAGGAGGACTGGTCCTATCACCAAACCAAATTTATTATTACCAAATATGGTCGTGCAAGGCGACATACGCCATGACGGGTGCCATACTAGTGGTATAATGGCCGCTATGGCAGACCTTTCACAAGCTTTCACAGACTCTGGTACCACGTAATACGGCCTTTACTGTTATGTGCAACGTTTACTGTTGGTTGACTGTCAGTGAATAATATACCTGCCGAATTGGCCGTTCCCAATCAAATGTCGATTCATATAAAATAGCATGTAATCTATCGTCGTGGCTTCAGCATTTATAAACAAATATTTTGTTTTAATCACAATATTTATACATTGCTTGAGGGAAAGCTCTTGTAATATTGGCATTAAAAAAAGTGAATCAATGAAACTATACCCTGAGAGAAAGGCCAACAAAATGTATTTGTTTGTATAGTGCCAAAAATATGAAATGTTGCCCCAAAAAAATATTTTGTTGAGTAAACAAAACTTGAAAAGCAACAAAATTAATTTTGTTCATCCAGCAAAATACATGTTTGGATAAACAAAACCTCTGTGTTGGGCCAAAAGAAATTATATTGTCAAAATATTTTGTTGAATCTACTGTATTTATATGTTTGGCCGCTCATTTAACTGACTTCGTTCGAAAATACAGCTCGATAATTTGTTTGCATTTTTTGTGACAATGGGGATTTTAAGTAGATAGAAATAGTATGTTCCAGGGCAAGGGCTGGGGCTAAAGATCTGAGAATCCACCGCCATTTTAAATCCGTCATCTTGTTTCTGTCTGCTGTCTTGTATCCTGTTGCCATATTGGATTACCTCGTCGTTTGCGAACATTTTATGTAGTGTATTAACAGGAGGTAACGAAGTCGTCACATGCTGTTTGTCGGTGGGCGAAAAAAACACTACATTTATCAGCCTTGATGTGTTTATTTAAGTTATCACTTCGAGTGAACTGTCTGGAACATTTATAGCAGCTAAGAAATGCATGAGATGGGCTCTTCAAACAGTCACTCTTCTCATGTCGCCGTGCACTGCAACTTCTACTGAACGACTTGGCACAGTAACAGCATTGTTTTCCATGTCATTTTTGGGCAGTCGTTGAAGATACGCATGTAGTCGTACAGGACATACTCGATTTCATATCGTCAGTGGCTTGCATCGTCTTCAAGTATACATGAATTCATACACTTTGCTCCTGCCGACTGACTCCTGCCGACTGACTCCTGCCGACAGACTCCTGCTGACAGACTCCTGCCGACAGACTCGTGCCGACTGACTGTCGACTGACTGACTGACTGTCGACTGACTGACTGTCGACTGACTGTCGACTGACTGACTGACTGTCGACTGACTGGCTGACTGACTGACTGTCGACTGACTGACTGACTGTCGACTGACTGGCTGACTGACTGACTGTCGACTGACTGGCTGACTGACTGTCGACTGACTGACTGACTGACTGACTGACTGTTGACTGACTGACTGTCGACTGACTGACTGACTGCTGGCAAGATGTTACTGATTTGCTGGTACAATAACAACTAACCTATGAGTCATGAATATATTAATTTATATATGCAGATGATTTATTGCATTTATTGAATGTCGTGTCAGGTATCAGCAATTTGTCGTATGGCGCATGGCCGATGCTGTTTTACAAGCTGTTTTCCGACGAATTCTCGAGCTAAACGAACAGACACTGGATAACTCACCATCCATACCACTCACTCGTGAGCATACCCATGGCTGTAGATGTAGCACCATCCGATCGGGACTCGAACCGACGACACACTCGCCATCATCTTCGACGCCCAGAAGAAGTCTCCTTATTTCACGAACCATTCATCCATTGTACGAACTTTCCCTCTTGAATTCACTTAACGAAACACATTGTGAACGAAGCATCTAACTGGTGAAACATTTCTTGTACTGTTGTTTTAAGGAGCCTTACTTATGCTCACAGAAGGCACTCTTCCATACATTTTAAATGTTAAATGTACAAAATATGGGAACATTATGAGAGAACCCACATACTTATTCGTGCGAGAAGAAATCGCATATAATCGGAAAACCCGCATATATCACCATCGATACATAACCATTATATATATATATTAAACTAATATATTTGTAGGTATATACTACTTATTTATATAACATACATAGAAATATAAAATACATATAAATTATTTTATACATAATCAATATATGTATTCCTACAAACATAATGCAAAATAAATTGTATTGAATAGATATTAGTTACGTTTAATTCTTAAATATTGTAACAAGGTACACATATACGACATAACAGTCGTTGAGAATAGAGTAGTTAGTGCTACAACCTTAACGATGTAAGGGATAGTCCGACTGACAAGGGCAGGTAGTTAATCGTTTTGCACAAGGAGCTGCATGAGAGAGCCTCATTTGCAAAGTAACACAGCAGCTGTTTCTGCCCTACTTCAGTTAAGCATGACTGTTTTGAGAAAAGAGCTCTTAAATGTTTAGTTTTTTGCTGTAGTTCAGAAAATCTGCCATGAAAATGTGTTTTGAATGTAATACAAATCTCGCACTGGTGAAATGTAATTTATTTATAAATTTTTAACTATATCTTTCTATCGAGATAATTTAAATTAACAATATTTTTGTCTTGGTATAAATTATGAACCGGCGTTAAGACATTTCACTGGTAATGTAAAACTAAATGTTGTTTTAACTTGCGGTACATAAATATTTGTTTCGAAACGAACTTTGCTACGTCGACGATTGCTGAAAATATTTCCTCTACACGTACCGAATTATTAAAATAAAAGGTAATGCCACACAAATATATACAATACTCTATATCACAAAAGTTTATTTACATTAAAAATTCTGGAATATTTTAAAATCCAAATTTATGATAGCCGTCATCGTATCAAAAGAATTAACACGAAATACGCTTTTTCTTCCATGAAATGCACAAGTGCATTTGTAAAGTGAAGGCAGCTGAACATCGTCAGGTTCTCTCTCTCTCTGTCTCTGTCTCTGTCTCTCTGTCTGACTCTGTGTGTGTGTGTGTGTGTGTGTGTGTGTGTTTTGTCATCTTACACTCGCTTCGCAGTTTAGTGTCCAGGTATGTGTCTGGTAAAANTCTGTCTGTCTCTGTGTGTGTGTGTGTGTGTGTTTTGTCATCTTACACTCGCTTCGCAGTTTAGTGTCCAGGTATGTGTCTGGTAAAACTAAAGTTTGGAGAAGTCTTTTATTATCTGAAGGACCATATTATTTCGGTCGAAGGTGCCCATCCGTATAAACATTATCATAATGTGTATTTTCCACGTATTTTTCTCACAGAAGACTTTTCCATTGAAAAAATTACCTGTTTCTAGTTCTTTCGCAGTTAATGAAACCAGAATATTTGCATATTTGATAACTATACGCAGTAAAATAGTTTGTTGGTTTTACAAACAATTCTTTGGAGAAAATTGAAGTAGCCAAAAAATATACTTGCAGCACTACAGTACAAACACCGTTTCTTTACAAAGATTTTTTTTATGAAGCATTCAAAAATTGTTTATATGTTTATAATAAACCTGTCTATGGTACTCGCTTGTTAAATTTCAACGCTAGTTTTACCCACTCCGCAGTAACATGTAAAATGTGCTCTTTATTTGCTTGCAGTGTTACAAATAATAATCTTGGTAACTAGTATTCGTAGAATATTTTGTAAAAATATAGAAAAGTTTTACAGTATAGCTAATAGTGCAGGAATATAGAGCGAGATAATCGTAATTCATAGTATTATGCTGTACTATGAAATAATATCAAGCTGACTTAAATGTGCTGTCACCATAACACTAAAACAAAGACAAAACTCAGGTGCCCATACAACACGATGTTCTAAGATTTAAAGGCATCTTTTTATAGCACTTAAATTTCTCTTTCCAGTTCATTACAAGGACAATTAAAATGTCTTTGAACTACATATCATAATACATATATACTAATGAGCAATAGAGATACGTNTCATTACAAGGACAATTAAAATGTCTTTGAACTACATATCATAATACATATATACTAATGAGCAATAGAGATACGTATTTTTATTACAGTGAACAAGCACAAATGCATAGTGTGCTTCTGTAAAATTATAAAAGCAAATATNTTCATTACAAGGACAATTAAAATGTCTTTGAACTACATATCATAATACATATATACTAATGAGCAATAGAGATACGTCTTTTTATTACAGTGAACAAGCACAAATGCATAGTGTGTTTCTGTAAAATTATAAAAGCAAATATATATATATATTTATTTATTTATATATCAAAGTCACACTGTTTCGAAGCGTATGTTACACGATTGTATACTAATTTTAAACGATATTATAGAAGTTCTGTGAAAGATATTTCTAATAAAAATAATTTGTACCTCATTTAATCATTTCAGTACTTCAGGTAGAATAAATTTTGAGTTCAAAATATTCCCGTCGGTGCTTTGTTAAAATGTTTACATGAATCACCAAAACTAAAATTTGTGTTTTTTTTTTAATTTTTTGATTTTAGGGGNAGTTCAAAATATTCCCGTCGGTGCTTTGTTAAAATGTTTACATGAATCACCAAAACTAAAATTTGTGTTTTTTTTTTTTTTAAGGGTTTTTTTTTATAGTTCCGTTTGTTAAAATGTTTTATAGTAAGAAACATTACGATGGTCCATATAACAGTACAAGTAGGTACTGCAAAATATGCAGAACTGTTTCCCCAGAATTGTTTCTGTACAAAAAAAAACTTTAATATTGATATTTGAATCGCCAGTATTAAAAATAATTTATATGCCAACATTTAAATTAAACCTTCATACTGAAAATTAAACACGAGCTATATAATCAGGACAGCAAGATTACGTTTCATTCACAGCTTATAACCGAAATTTATATGCTTCTCTCACATGATTTTTAATATGATATGACAGTACTTGGAACTGTAATTAGACGTAGGAAATCAAATTCGTACAACATTTTAATAACTACATTTGATTGTGATACTTTTTATTTTTTTATTTTTGGCAGTATTGACATTGTGGGATTATACTTTAGCTTAAAGATTTCGCAGCCGCAGCATCTCCGCATCACGGCATTTCGAGTTCGAATCCCGTGGTGTGCCACGTGCCTCCCTTTACGTAAGGTAAAGTTAGATAAATATGAAAACTACCCCTAGTTTAGCATCCGGAAAAAGCGAGGACGTTAAAAAACTACAATGAAAAAAAATCCGCACTATAAGAAGTAGCGGAACGTTCATCCTTTCTGATCTAAATGTTATTTTCAAGAACACGTGGTAACAACTATTTTGAGGATATTTGATTGTTCGAAATGTCGTATAAGCTCCAACCAGCGGTGGTAACGTATTCTTATTCACGCAGATCTGTTCTCGAATGTTCATTCGTAGGTTCTTGAGGTTTCTTCGAGCAATTTACGGAGCAAGTACGACCGGTAATTTCTCCAAGCTCCTGCTCGTTTCTCTCTGTTACACTCGTTTCCTTTACACATCATCATCGTCCTTAAGGAAAGCTGCTCGTTCGAGCCTAACACGTAACGTGACCACTTCCACCAGCTCTAATTGTATCTGTGGGAGTGACCTTGGTGGCCGAGTTTGCTAGTTGAAAAGTCGTCGCTCCCGCCAGGCGCGGAGTCCAAGCCGTCAACGACGGTTACAAACTCGCAATGAAAATATTTGTTGATATTTGTAATGTAGACAATATTTCACACAGAATTTCATGTTCAACACCTCGTGTTAAGCTGCGCAATCTACTTTGACCCATAGTACTCCTTACTTTTTTTTTTTTAGGGAACTTTCTTCACTACAGTTGGTAAACACGAGTGGCAGATGCCCAAAGTAATTTTACTGTCTACATTTGTGAAATATGACTCCATAGAACTATCAGTCATCAAGCCTCATACCGCGTTGAGTTTCGCACGAAAATAGTCGGCCTAGACGTTTACATAACTAAACCATTAAGGCTAAATTTAAAAAAAAATTGTTTGTTGTACATAGTGCGGGGGTCACCGGAAGCGCGGAGCCCTAGGCACGTGTTACTTCTGCCGTTATGTTAATCCAGCATAGATTTGGACCACTAAAGAGACGTATTGGTGGAGAGCGATTTGGGGTCAATACAAATGTACAGGATGTTGTCAGGATAATTATAATAGTCAGGATCTCCTTTTCTACAGTGACGGACTCTTCAAATTTACGCCAGTCTAGAGTCCGTGTAAATATCATCAACGGGACTAAAAAGAAAAGTAGATGTAAGTGTACTGTTCAATACAGTAAATATCGTTTGTGCATTCATTACACCCACAACTCATAGCACAACAAGAAAACTAACTTATTGAGTCACCATCGTACTTCAAAATGCTAGAACGTGTCGTTGTGTTATTAAATAAATATCATGGAGTGGCTCATAATTTTCTAAGCCTACTTTCCGAAAGAGCAACGAACAGTGGACAATGAAATCACCTTCCTGTCTGTGAGACTCTCTCCCTCATAACGTTAGACCTCTGCCAAATTTCACCAAACTCAAAATACACTTATCTGTTAGGAAGTACGCATGACTTTATTTGATTTGATAGTTCCGGGAGCATATTTTTCAATCCATTTTTTTTTGGTACCATGCCATTTCTCACAAACATTTCAACTGATCTTGAACGAATTTGGTAAGTCAATCAATACTTCACGATGCTAACGCAAAATTCAGAAACGCTCATATTCAGTCAGACATTTTGGAAGAAAGCGGAACCTGATAAAATAGAGATTTTACAAGTACTGCTACGGTAGTTCACGTAGACTTGCTTGATTTAGTTAGACCAAATTTATATTTTCAAGATGGTGGTTTGACAAATATATATATATAGTTAATATTGCATATATTTTTAATTATTTGGCGTACTGAAACCAAACTTGGTATGCCGACAGAAAGTAACTTCGCATGCATTAAATATACTAATTCACTGCCTTTTCTGTTTGCCATTTTGTAAGACAGTGCTACCTGAAAAAAATAAAGTTTTTCTTCATTTTGCTTTGGGAACCACTCAAACGATTCCCGCCTAGTTAAACTTAGTACAATAGTAGGCCACTTAATTACGTGATTTTAGTATATCATTCAAATATTCCCGCCTAGTTAGACTTAGTACAGTAGTAAGCCACTTAATTACGTGATTTTAGTATATCATTCAAATATTCCCACCTAGTTAGACTTAGTACAATAGTAAGCCACTTAATTACGTGATTTTAGTATATCATTCAAATATTCCCACCTAGTTAGACTTAGTACAATAGTAAGCCACTTAATTACGTGATTTTAGTATATCATTCAAATATTCCCACCTAGTTAGACTTAGTACAATAGTAAGCCACTTAATTACGTGATTTTAGTATATCATTCAAATATTCCCACCTAGTTAGACTTAGTACAATAGTAAGCCACTTAATTACGTGATTTTAGTATATCATTCAAATATTCCCACCTAGTTAGACTTAGTACAATAGTAAGCCACTTAATTACGTGATTTTAGTATATCATTCAAATATTCCCACCTAGTTAGACTTAGTACAATAGTAAGCCACTTAATTACGTGATTTTAGTATATCATTCAAATATTCCCGCCTGGTTAGACTTAGTACAATAGTAAGCCACTTAATTACGTGATTTTATTATATCATTCAAGTATTATCACCTAGTTAGACTTAGTACAATAGTAAGCCACTTAATTACGTGATTTTAGTATATCATTCAAATATTCTCACCTAGTTAGACTTAGTACAATAGTAAGCCACTTAATTACGTGATTTTAGTATATCATTCAAATATTCCCACTTAGTTAGACTTAGTACAATAGTAATCCACTTAATTACGTGATTTAAGTATATCATTCAAATATTCCCGCCTTGTTAGACTTAGTATAATAGTAAGACACTTAATTACGTGATTTTAGTATATCATACAAATACTTTCAACTGCTGGCAATACAAGTATTTTAGGTTTGTGTATCATATTTTATAGCATCATTAAAACTATTTAAACCAAAGTTGGCATACTTGTAGTATGTTGTGAGCATAAAATCACGCATTCGTTGCTCCTAAGTCCATCATCTTGTAAGATAGCGCTCCATTGTATATGAAGCTTTTACAAAAACCACAGAGATGAATTTCAGCAAACCAGCATATACAAATAATACTATGGCAACCCGCCTAAACTAACAAGTTAAATGAATAAAGTACCCTATTATTTCAGAACGGTGGCCTGGTCGTACTTTCTGTCACATGCTGTGTCTTTGGAGCCAATGAATCGAACCGAGTCACTCTTCCAACGCTGATAGCATATATTGTGTACACGAAGTGCACTCATTGGAAACATTTATTAGTCTGCCGTTTTGGAAGATATCATATGAAAATAAAGAAGCTTTAGTACGATATCTCAATAACTTTTCAACTGAGTGCCATAATGTTTGGCATACAAGCAATTAGAATGATTGAAATGACTTTGGNGGGGGGGGGGGGAATCGGAGCTGTTCATACTCTGTCACTTCTGGGCGCCCGGCGGCCATTTTTCCTTAAACATTTCCCTTTTTTCTCTCAAAATAGATCATTTTCTCTCAAAATTTCACTTTTTAATTAGAATTTCCCTTTTTCCCTCAAAAATGTACTAAACATCCCAGCTGCAAAACGAGCAGCAAAAAGGCAATTTTTGATCCATTGGAAGTATTTAGGAGGCTCGCTTATCAAGGGCAGAGTAGTAGCGGCCATATAGGTTTTATAGGCATAGGCTATGCCAAATCGTTACACGGGACCCGGGATCGGAGTCAGACATAACCCTCAGCCATCCTGGTTCTGTCAGCCATTTTGTCCGCTATATTGGAGCCAGGTGACTTACCTTTGACCTCGACCCCAGTGACCTTTGACCTTAAACCCAAAAATTACCAAAAATCCTTAAACATTTGTAAAAAATTAAATTTTTTTTAAATTATAAAATTAATTTTTTTAATGTTTGGGCTTAGAGGAGACGAGGGACTGGAACCGACCAGCCACAATGTTATGACGTTACCCAACCGCCATGTTGGACCCAGGTGACCTTGACCCATGAGCTTGACCCTTTAACAGTCACCTTGGATGACCTTGGTAACACAAAATCGATAAAAAAAAGTAAAAATTGAATTTTATAAAAGTTAGTGAGCATATTACATTACTGACTACTACCGCCATCTTGGATACAGGTGACCTTGACCTTTGGTCCTAATCTGGTGACCTTTGGTTTTAACCCGGTTATCTTTGACCTTGAACCCAAAAAGTCGTTAAAAATCCCAAAATTTCCTAAAACATTTATTTAAAAACTTATAAAAATATTATTAGAAATAATTTTTTTTACATTATTTTTAAAAACTTACATTTCCGGAGGTCCCCCATAGTACCATGCCCAGCAGAAGACTGACCAGATCCAATAAATCACATTTTATTAACATTCCCCTTCCCATTCCAATGTTTCTCATTGGTTAATTAGTAGGCAGGTCTCCACCCCTCTCACCTTTGCTCATTCTGTCGACTGCACTCCACCCGCCATATTAATTTTTTAGTTTGTCATTTGTTAACATTTTTATCACCTGGGTGGCACTGATGACTCCGACCAACATGTTAGATCTGGAGGACCTTCACCTTGACCTCACATATGTGACCTTGACCCCATGAATATGACCTTGAATAACTTTGAACCCAAAAATTAATTTCAAAATCTTTTTTAATCCAAACATAAAAAAAATATTTGTAATTAAAATATTAATTAAAGACATGTTTTTTCATCAATATTTTGATGAATCTCACAACATTTCCATCAATTAGCACCACACGCACCACAAACAGCACCGCAATCAGCACCATGATACCAATCCTAGGATCGATCTCAATCCTTCACAATACATCAAACTTTCGCAATTTTTCCATCAATATTTCGCATATATCCATCAATATTTCAATCTTTCGCAATCTTTCCACCAATATTTATATCAATAATCAATCCATGGGTTTTTCGTCTGTGTCTATCCATACATATAAAAAAAATATTCACCGACTGTCTCCAAAATTTGTACGTGTCGACAGAATTAATGTTAACTATTCATGCATTTTTTGTACGTTAAGTCTTTATTATCATACTATATGCAGATCTTTCAATTAATAGTTGAGTGCTCATAGCACCACTTTAAAGTATTGAGGGCTAAAAGGACACGACACACAAATATAAAGGGAAAAAAATTATTTTGTAATACTAATTAATCATTATTTCGTTATTACAATTTCTTAAGAAAGCAGTTAAACAGATCGTGCGATATACCCCGTTTCTTCAGTTAACTAATGATTGAAGATATTTCAACAATGCGTGAGATATACTCACGTTTTTGAACGTCAATCAAATATCCGAGTCTATCAACAAGTTCATTCGGGTATTCGAGAAATAAGTAGCCAGTATTCTCGGCGTCTTCTACGTTCTTCGTGTCGCTCATTGCAGCAAATGTGTTGGAGGGGTGTGTCAGTGCATCGATAAAATCGCCATCGTCGTCATGTTTATATCCATTTATGCTGTCTTCATGATCGTCTTCACTTCCTGTTTTATACTCAATATCAAATTTACTTTTCTTGGTAGCAAGTGTTGTGTGCTCATCAGTATTTAGAGCCGATGATAGTTTATTTTGAAGTTCGACTTCACGCGAACGTCTTGAAAGTGTACATTCCACACAAACCGACTCTACTGTACGATGCAGGTCTCTCAGTCCATCACCAACTGTCTCGTCATAATAGCCTGTCGAATCGGTACCCGTCGATGCAGCAAGAGGTAATGCCCGCAACACTTGCTGACTCCCAGTAGACGAATCCTTGTAGGTCTCGTTATGTTCTTTCAATGTACCGCCTTGCACAAACTGCGTGGGATCAATGGCGTAATGCTTCATCGCGCGAAAAGGGCTCTTCGTACAGGCCATTCTCTCACGCCGACGAGCATTTTGACTGTAGGTGAAAACTCGATCGCATAATAGGCACTGGTGACAACAAGTTAGTGATGAATCAGGTCGTGGCTCCATGATCGTTGACGTCAAAGGCAGACCTTCGTATTCGCAATTCATCTTCGTGGTATGAGCGCTTCCAAATCGATGTACACCTCACGGTGTCAGAACGTCAACTGACATTTTTTTCCTATATAAATGTGGTTCTTTTTACAATGAAGAGCCTAGCTTGTGCCCACAAAAGGCCTTCCACCATAAAATTTATACGCAAAAAATATGGGAGAACTCTGAGAAAACCCATGGCGGGCGTAAATTATATTTTTGTTAGTCAATGCTTGAAGAGGTTATTTATTATGTTACTACATTGCAAACTGATGATAACTTATTTTGCCAGCTATTTTTCATGGTTTTCTATTGATTTGAAACGACACACAGAAATAATAATTTGTCTTATTAATCATGACTGTCTATTTCACGTAAAATTCTTTAATTAATAAAGCATCTATTTCTTCACACTTACTTACTGTGTTAAGCTTTACGTAGTCGTTGAAGTAGTTAGAATTTCTTTATTCAGTGATTTGCATATTTTGTCTCATTAGTAATTTTCGTACAAATTGCATGAAATTGTGTCTTGTGTTCTGCCATGCTAAGAAAAGGGTAAATGTGTTCTACAGTTTTGTACTGTGAAGGATGTTCTTTTAATACGTCTCTATTGCTCTAGTGTCGACTTATCTCTGTTTCAAGTTAAATATTTTGACATTTCTGAACCTCAGATTGCTAACTGAAGCCGATTTTCACACGCCGCATAAATCAAAAAGGGACGCCGACTTACGTGGCGTCATCGTCCCCTGTACTAGACGCCACGCTCATAGAGAAAGGAAGCTGCGTGTTAGGAATGTCATGCAATCATCACTCGCACGCCCGATAAATTCCACGCGTATTTTATTCTATAAGATTTTCTTTTATTACAAGAAAACACACATCATATTAATTTTATTTTTAATTTGGCACAAAAACACGCAAGGGAGAAGTCTAACCCGACAATATGTATACAGGGTAATTCTAAAATCATAGGACAAACATTGAGGGGTGGTAGAGCTCACTAAAACAAACAATTATTGTATAGGAATATATGGGCGGAAGTGACGCGTTGAGGCAAAAACACAAAAATAACACAGGAAATGCAACACATTGTTTATTTGCAACGTCGCCGCTAAATGCTTTTACAGCAATGTTTATAATAATTGCTCAAAATTGCTACCAGCGACAGTAATGCAAGCTTGGTAGCGTGGGTGGAGTGATTGGCGAACAGATTCAAATACGCCGGGTATTTCACGCACGCCACCATTGTCAGCCAATCATGCCATATGTAGAGGTCGCCAAGCATGCGTGACTGTTGGTTGATGCATTTCCAGCAACTGTTTTAACATTTTCTGTACGGAATCACTCGTTGCGTATGCTGCTAATGAACATTTTATGTTTCCGTTAATTTGTTATGTTTTTGTGTTTGTGCCTCAACGCGTCACTTCCGCCCATATATTCCTATACAATAATTGTTGGTTTTAGTGAGCTCTACCACCCCTCAATGTTTGTCCCATGGGTTTTAGAATCACCCCGTATACATACAAACATTTAAGAAGACCTGATATGAGCAGGCACGAACTTGCGTGACATTACATGATCTTTTTTTTACTTCACCAAACTGTACTTGACATATATTATCTTGCCAAAACTTACCTAACATAACTCATACAATTTAACACAACCCATCTCTAACTTAACATACATATTATAACCTAATTTAACCTAAATATATGGCTTATAAATTGCCTCAAATAATTTTAAGGGGTATTAATATGCTAAAAGAGCTTCAGTCCTAGGCAGAAAACATTTTTTTTTGGAGGGGAAAAGTTAGCTATGTATATTGTTTTGAATATGTAGAATTGGTTTGCACCAACAGACGTATTCAATACAGTTTTTTCAGTGGGTTGTTTAAAAAAAAACACTCAATTGAGACAGTTTTCTTACAATGAACATTCTGTGACTGAAGCCCTTTCTTCATAAACTTATTCATGTAGTTAAGTAACAAATGTGCAATAATCATTAAAGCAGGGTATGATATTCATTTATGTAATTATGTTTCATTTGATAAATAATGTATGTCTATGGTGTAAGATTGTGTTTTATATGAATAATTATAAAAATTGTATTTGTTAAAAAAGTAACAATCAAAAGCATTTCCTTTTAAAGAATTCCCCGGTTTTTCCTGTACTTGGAATCATTTCCAATTTTCCTGTTTTTTCTTCCCGTTTTCCTTTTTTCCGGCAATTGCATTTTCTTAACGTTTAGAAAAAAATGTTGAATGGAAAACATTGATGGAAAGGCGAAATGTTTCAATGTTTCATGTGCCAGAGTGCATCCGTCACATTTAAATGTACAAATTTAACGCAGTGTACTTAGAGCAATATTATTACAATCAGTTACATTTATATTAAGCAGTAGCAGCAAGGAGGGTCACAGCACGACAATCCACGCTGGTACTGAGATTACAAGTATTAAAGCTTGACGCTATACCGCCACTGTGGAAGACAGTGTGGCTTATAGTGTCATGGTTAATGCCTCCAGGCACAGACTATAATGTGCTTGGAGGTTGAGGGTATTGTAATAATGAAGCCTTTTACTGTTTCATTTGTTAAGGACGAATATATTGTCTTGAGTTTACACAAGTACTACATACATCAGCCCTTCCGAGGTGTGGTACCTAATTTGACTACTCGTATTCACTGGGCGACTTCGTGGTTGAGTGGGGCTTCTCTGGGCGACGATTTTTATACTTAACTCAGCGGTGAGTGCTGTCAGCTGTGGTGGGTGATCTCCGGCGATGGGCGGCCTTTGGCAAAAGCCTGCGGGTGCTGCTGTCTCACTGGCCTGCTGTTCTACTGACGTGGCCAGGGGTCCGAACCCCTGACCTAACTCTCTGCTCGGCGGTCTTCGACTCACTGCTCTCCCGGACTGACCTTGATACCTGCCAAATGCTGAAGTTTGGAAGTAGGTATTGATTCTCCTCTGCGGCGTGAGGTGCCAACACATGATGCTAGCCCTCAGTGATAGGGCGTAGGAATACGTCGACACTGTTTTCTATAGGTCCAATTTACTAATAAATTACACTGGCTTTGTGAGTTCATATAATCGAGTTTTATTGTTGCTTGAACAGGTTAACTGGT